>VZTM01008084.1:278547-296842 GCA_013400555.1 Jacana jacana
AAAAAAAAAAGTGAAAAGCACAAAATAACTTGTTATCTGTAAGGGCTGATTAAGAATGGCCAGCTATGTATCACACAAATGGAAGCAAGAACTCTTTAAATAGTAACTTACAGTTACTATGGCCCTTGAGTAATTAATACAATGGCCTGGTATCAGCTGACTTTGTGTCCTATTTCAAGGCAAAAACCCACACTTTTTTTTGGTCATAATTTTATACTGCCATCAAACACCTGAAGCACAAATGACCAATATGTAACATTTCTCCCTACCCTGGGCACATCGTCTGACCTAGTAATTGATGATGCATCTACAGTAACTCTGTGCAATTATCACAGCCAAGATTGGGAAGAGATAGGCAGACATGGTACTAAAACTGAATGAGCAGAGTATTTCACCCATGTGCTCCTCATTTGCTCCCTCCATTTATGGATAATAGCACTATTTGCAGACAGAGGCAGCAAAGCTTTTCTCATAGGACTTATTTGTACTGCCGTATTTCTTGGATTATGATTTGTATTTTCAAGTGTAATAAGTGCCCCAGAGAAAAATTTAAGTGCAGCAATCAAGAAAGGAGTTCATTTTCCTGCCTATAATCCCTGTATCCTCAGCCATTCAATAGGACTGTACTGTGAACTGCATTCACCCTCCCCCACCACCACTACCATAGGAGGGAGGGATTGCAGTCTTCCTCACTCAAATGTAACTAATTAACTGACCTGAACTATACCCACAGACTGGTGGGAGGCAGGATATAGGTTCTGTGGTTTAGTAGCATTTCTGTTTTCAAATTATGACCCAAATATATGGGTCATACTAATAGAGATGTCGAGTGAAAGGTTGGGTTATTGACATCCATGTCCTGTGAAAAACTTTAAAGAGAGCTGAGATAGTGGTCTACTTTGTAATTTTTTCTCTGTTAATTGGTATAGATAAAATGTACTCTTGATGATGCCCTGCACTTTCTTTGTAGATTATCTATTCTCCATTGTCACGTGTCCTAAATTACAAGCTCCTGATGCCTACACTGAATAATAAGGTACTTCTAACAGTAGCTGAAAGGAATAAAAAAAAGCAAACAAAACCAGAGCTTTTACCTCATTTCTTTTTTTTTTCCCTGTCTTTTTAACATCCAGCAGGCCTCAAAGTGAATGACAAGGATTAAATTATTTGGCTGCCAGATTATCTCTGTGGCTGTCCTTAGCAGAATATCCATGCAAATCATCAAGAGAGCAGGATATGAGCAGGTGAATCAGGCTCTGCAGGGTCACTGCATCAGGATATGAGCAGGTGGATCAGGCTCTGCAGGGTCACTGCATGGCTGACTCTCACTGTATTAGCTGCTCCCTGCTATTAGAAAGACACCAAAAAAAAAAAGAAGGTATCCCAGATATTTAGAGATTTAGCATTCTAAAAGAATGCTAAATATTGAACTCAGTCAAAGCCAATAGATGTGGACTTTGATCACCCAACAAATCTGAGCTAAAAGGAATAGGAATTCTGCAGCTGACCTACTCAAAAACTCATCACGCTTGCACCTGCCCATCCTCTGAGGGATATTTTGGTTAGTTCCTATAAAATATAGCCATGAATCACACTAGCAGAACATATGAAATACCAAAGTGTAGAAACTAAAATTCCCAAACCCCCATCTTGTTTTCAGAAACCTTAAACTATGACTTCAGCGTGCTCTTTGCTATGATGCAGTCCCATCGTTTCTTTGTTAAATACATTTTCTCATCAGATTGAAAGGGGGTTGGAACGAGAACACCCCCCCCTGTATTTTACCTGTGCAGTGCCTCGATCAATGAAATATTTATCTCCAAATGGAGATTCCAGGCTCTATGACTACATGAATAATACATGCAGCTTGAATTATCAACTCCCAAAGGGCAATTTACAAGTCAGTTTTTCTGTCTGTTCAGCATTGTGCTTCCTGACTACAACAATGATAATATTTTCTTACTTTACATTAAAGCTTGTATTTTAAATAGCCTCACTTTCCTAGGTATCTGTTAACTGTTCTTTCTCCCCTTGTCTAAAATACACCACTTCTTTACATTAAACTACTTCTTTTTAAAAATTCTCTCCCTCAACTCAAGAAAAGTTGTCATTAGCAGCTTAACCTAATAAGCCAGTTACCCCAGTGGATGAGACATCCAATAGTTAATTTAAATAAAGAGCAAAAGAATTTGCTCTGCTCACAGGGCATTGCTTGGCAGGGAGAACCAGCTGATGAAAAGATTGTAGATTTGCACGACAAGCACCCACAAGGACAACACCTTTTATAATCTTCAGACACACACTCCACTTTTTACAGAGCACTTTAGGACAGTGGACTGTGCTTCTACTTGAAGAATCTTAATAGAAGAGAAAAAGTATTCTATTAATTATTTTTATGAAGAGGAGAAAGAACTGAGACCAAACAATTTCCTTACCAAGTAACACATAAGTTTTCCCTGATTCCCCTGCATAACTGAAGAGAAGAAAATTTCTAAGGATATTCCAAATGCTACTTGACTAAGACCAGGCATGCTGTCAACTCTGGAACAATCTCCCGTGTGCCTAAGACAGCGTTGGCTGCCCTCTAAAAGGCATTCTGCAAAACTAGCTGAACTTAGTAAGCAGATATAATAGAGTAAGTCAGGAGCAATTTGTATTTAGTCAATTAGGAGTTTTAGGTATTTTTAGATAAATCCCTCCCTATATTTAAGCAGATGTTGCTTTGGGAACATTACTAAGCAGTGATGCTCCAGGGAAGAGTCTACTATATAAAAAGGAAAATGAACAAGTTCCTCAGCCGCTGTGCACTTCTCTTGGGCTTTCTAAGATGGACTGCACCTTGCAAGTCTGACTAAAAGGCTAAATGGAAAAGCTGCAGTTGCCTTCTTTGTTATATGGGCATCACATCTCCTGTTGTATCTCTCAGACTCTTTTAGAGTCAAAATGTTCAATAAGACAAACAACTGGAAATACTGAAAAAGAAATGGCACTTTACTTAAGCCTGTTGATTAAGCTAAAAGCTTCCAAATGCTAAGAACTAAAGATAAGGCATACTTCCCAGCGGTGGAAAATCGAGTATTGAGTCATAACAATTACAATTGCCATTTCTGATCCTTTTAAATCATGAGTGGTTTCCCACAATGTGTACAGCATGACAGCTCTCTGTGAGATGGTAAAAATACCTGCCATACAGCTAATACAGTGTGCTTACCTGCTGCTGGCAGGTAAGAAGAAACTATCAATACAAACAACAAGATACTGGAATAGACTTCCTAAATTAACAAATTCAGCCTCTGCTATCAGCCAGCTATGTCACCCAATCCCTTCATAAACTGATTAAAGAACATCCTTAAACCTGGCTGGGGAGAGAGGGAGTTTTACACCCATTACTTTTCCTGAAAGGACATTGCAGAACCTCAAACATCTGACGTTTAGAAACTTCTCATTTCCTGCCTAAGTGTAAGTATAACCCAACTGCTTTCTCTCTCTGGTGTTTTTCTACCCACACGTCTGTATGCAGCAACTGCATTTCCTCTAAGCTTTAGCTTTGTTAAGCTGAACAAACCAAGTTACCTCCTCCTTCTTTCTTAAGATAAGAAGACTTCATCCTGGGCTGTTTGCCTTTGCAGGGTTTTTTTCTGGTGGATACTGCAGTATTAATTAATCCTTCTCAAACAGGAGCACCTGCACATAGCAGGAACAGTATATAGTATTGTAGATCTTACAGGTTGGATCCATGCATCCTGATCTCTACCCACCCAGCTCATCAAAAGGGTTTTTTCCTGGCTGCATCACAGTGTCAGATTTGTCACTGTTCCTAATACTTGAGTCTTTGCTACTGGCATTTTGAGCAGGTAATCTCCCAGTTGATAGCAAACATTCTTGTTTTTATCTACCTAAATTAGGACTTTGCATTTTATATCACTAAATTGAAACCCATTTCTACAAGCGAGGCAGTTTAGTTCCTTCCTTGCACTTGCAAATCCCTTTGGGGAATTCAGTATTTTCCATATTTGAGGCATCATTTTATCTCTTCTTAGCAAAAATACAAAATAAAACTAGTTAGTACCTCAACTTAGGGGCTTCATTACTATTCCTTCCCTAATATTACATTTCTCCTATCAGCATAACCTATTTTCAATACTAATTGTGGTCCTTTGGGCCATTCCTCAAGTCTATTTATATTTCATACACTAATACCAGTTTTAAAATTATCTAACAGGTAATTTCATGTAAACATAACATGCTCTGTATCAGGCCTCCTCCTGGTGTGCAACTATGGCATTCATATACTTTTCTTTCTATAAGATACTATTGCTTTTTGCAGGACATACTTGCCAGAATCCAGACCACAAAAATGGGGCTTTCCTGCACCTTAAGAAGATTCTGTAAGAAGATATTCTGGTAAATAATAGAGTAATAGAGTCAAGAGTTTCTCATGTTTTGTCATGGTAGACTCTCCATACACATATTTCCACACAGTAGACAGAGTCTAAAATTTTGTAATAATGAGGGCCCTCCTTTTCTTCCCCATTCCCACCCTTTTTGTGGTGGGCTGACCCCAGCCAGAAGCTGCACCACGCTGCCACCCACTCACTCACCCCAGAAGCAGGATGAAGGAGAGATTAGGAAGAGCAGACGTGAGAAAACTTGCAGGTAAAGACAAAGTTCAGTTTAGTAAGTGAAAGAAAGTGGAAGAAAACCCCCAAAAGAAGTGATGCAAAGGCCATCATTCACCACTTCCCTCCAATACAGGAATGCCCAGCCAGTTTCTGAGCAATGGCCACCTCCACAAAACCCTCCTTCCCATATTTTTTATTGCTGAGCAAGATGTTATCTGGTATGGAATATCCTTTCAGTCATATTGGGTCAGCTGTCCAGGTTGTGTCCCCTCCCACCTTCTTGCTCACTCCCAGCCAACCTGCTGAGGGAGCAGAGTGAGAAAAAGAGAAGGCCTTGCCATGGTGCAAGGGCTGCTCAGTAGTAGCCAAACACTGCTGTGCTCTCCACACTGCGGTACTCACACGTCCAAAACACAGCTCCATGGGCTGCTGTGAAGAGAACTGAGTGTCCCAGCCAGACCCAGTGCACCTTCAAAGCTATCGCCAAAGCTTTCAAACTGCAGGCAAGGAAGAGAGGGGGCCACGTGCTCTTTCAGATAACTAAAAGAATCTTACTTTTCAGAGAAGTTGTCATAGTGAGTTACATGTGTGTGCTTTCAAGGACAGCACATCAGTGCTGCCAGCATGTGAAGGAAAAGTATGAACGTTGTCAGGCTTCTCATTCACTCATTCTTCCACAACCGATACTTGCAGGTTTTCTGGGGTCTGAACTGCACGTACATCCATAATACAGGAAAGTACTAAACCAATGTATTTGTTGAGATAAAGAGACAGGAAAAACAAACAAAAAAGCCACCCCTGACATTGCTGAGTTTACTTTTAAAACAGTCCATTAGATGTCTTTTGGCAAATTACTTGCACTGTTATTTAAGCCAATGGACAGCTCAGGGATTTGTTTCTGTGGCTTCTAATAGGATTCTAAATTTCTTTATTTGACTTCTTTTATTGCCATTGGTTGCATCAGACATCTGGGAACAAGTTTAAGAAAACTCAAAACAAAAAAAAAGAAGTTTTTTGACACTGAGGTCAAACAATAAAAAGCAACACTGAGAAATCTAACCTACCACAATGAAGAAGGCGTATCCGGTAAGGAAAGGAAGACTCGGTCTTTCTCCCCAGGGCAATACCATTTTCCTATGTGAATATACACAAAGAGCTCAAATTATTCATGCAAACGTTTCCATTAGGGTCAAGAGAAGTGCAGTGAGCAGGATGTGTAACAGCATTTCCTTGAAACCAGCAGGGACCAGGAACTCTGTTGCACTAGATATAGTTTATACACACTGAAAGGTCTTTTGGGCTTTTACTGTCTAAGCTACAAAAAAGCTAAGAGGAAGACAGAAACGGAGGCACAGTTCAATTGTAGCTTCAAGCATGTATTTGTTTATAAATGTTAGTTTCTCATTGTACACGCTTAATTTTTTGCTGGACCAGGGCCAAGCTGCCGCGACAAAGCTCACATACATAATTTCTGTGGAAGAGTTCAACATTAGGTTCCATTATTCTAAAACTCAAGGTACATCAGTATTCAGCCCCAGACAGTTAATCCTGTTGTGCCAAATCCAGGCAATAATATGCTATGGGCATTTACTTCCGTAACAGCCGTTTTACTGTATCTTTGTAAAGTGATAAAAAAGATTAAGAATAATAAAAAAGCTCCAACAGTATGTGAAAAGATTTTTTTTTTCCTTTCCTTTAAATTATGGAAAATAACCTAGAAAGAATAAAAGCAATCGGGTCAGATTCCTCGATAGCACCTGCTATATATTATTCATGTCCCTAAAGCATGTATAATGTGTAAAACCATTCATTTTAAAATACATACTGTAAAACTGCCTCATTTACCATCATTTTATATGTACTTGCCTGTAAGGAATATGATAATATTCTCTATGACAGAGCAGAAGTATCTTTTTTTTTTTTTTTCCTTAATCAAGCCAAATATCTGCTAGAACAAGTTAAAATCAAATCTTCCTCTTAAGCAGTATCTGCAGTCTGTAGTCTTTCCAGAACAGGCAGCGGCATGTTGCATTTGTGAAGTGTCTGTAGTCATGGCTGGACAACGTGACAGGTCATAGCACGAGCTGTTTGACTGAAGCAGCTACAACGCAAAAGGAAATAACAGAGTGTCACGTCAAACAGGAGGCATTTGATGGAAACCTCTTGTGACAAATTAGAACTTCTTTGGTCTCTGAGAAGTGGGTAGTAAAGCAATGCCCTAAATAAGATTCACTATTCATCAGCCCTTGTATTTGCAATGCTTTTCAATCATTTGCTTCTGGTTTTGCCTCATTCAGAGAATCACAGAATCACATCAAATCATGTAGTTAGCAGGAGCTGCCAATCCTTGGGGATTGTGGTATCTGATGCTGGATTTATTTTGTTCTGTTCACAACAAAAATAGATCACGTCAGAAGTAAAATCAGCTACAACAGTGATGCCTTTGTTTTGTTTAATCTGCTCAATTTTTAATGTTGGGGATGGATTCAACTTAGATCTGCAAGTAAGAAATAATAACCCAAATAAAAACACGGAGCCTTTTCCTTTGTGTCGGAGGAGATGGGCTATTATATAAAACGCATGTTTTTACACAGTACAATACAGCTTATGCAAAACCTATAGAGCCCTTGTAAAACTCTGTTCTAAGAGCTGACAGGACCTTATAGCACTCAGCATCTCACAAAGCCAGCTCTTCAAATAGATGATTCATCTATGCATGTACTTGTGCATACACATTCCAGTTACAGAGACCCCTAACAGTTCTTAAATAGAGAAAAAATGTCCACCAGACACCACCTATGTGACCAACTTCCATATGCATCCATATGCATTTGCCCCAGGAAATGCAATTTTAAGGACCTGCCAATCAATTTTTCTGGATTCTAAATACTTTTTTATGAAGTACTGAGAAATTTTACCAATTGCACAACTGCAGCTCGTCTGTGAATTACTCAAACCCCAAACATTTTCCCAGTTTTATTCCCTAAAAGAGCTGCCTTATCTTTATTACATATAGCAGAGCTTTCCCATGTAATTAAATAAGTAAAAACAAATAGCTGAACTTTAGTGGTTATGGTTCTACATAAATTGCTGCCATGTATTGCTTCATTTCCACAATGGTGGTTCACTGCACACTGACAACTGAAAATTGTTCCTTTAGAAATCTCTTTCCACATGCCTTAGTCTTCACTCACCAATAGCTTCATTTTTCATCTTTTCAGCATAGACACTGACAGGTCACATGTATCAGAACATAAAGAGTTGTCATGGCAGATCAAACTACCGGTCCATCAAACCCGGTATTCTGTCTGCACTGTATCTCAGAGGAAGGTGCAAATCCTCAAAATGCAATAAGCAATTATGCAATGGTACCCACAAAGGCAACATTTCTTTTCCACTTTGACAATCAGCTTATACACAAAAGCAAAAGATGCTATTATGCTTTGAACAGTTTCCTATGCTGTGCATGACACAGTCCCCTCCCTATGATTGATATTCCACAAGACACTGTCATAGCTAATAGCCTCAAAATCTAATTTGGCCAAAGAAGAACAAGACTAAAATGCAAGGTTAGCAGTAAAAGTGTTTTCAAAATTGAAGACTGAAACATAAAGCTGCATTTACTTTAATTTAGTTGAAGTTACATGCACGAGCTGTCCCCAGGATTTCAGAATCACACATGACTAACGAGGAAGACAAAACAAATTTCGAGATCATATGTTAATAGCCATGTGGAACACTCATGGAGTCTGTGACCTGGATTTACCAGCTCTCCTGCAGGAAATTCTGAATACTAGCCTTTAGTGGCAACAATCACTCAAACAAAACTACTGCTTTAATTCATGCTTCTTTGTCATACTTTGCATGTCAGCTCACTCAAAAAAAACCTGTCCAAAAAAGTAGCAGTGCTGTTTTACTGAAATTAATCAAAGCCTATAACCCCATTATCCTGTGATTCTAGCATTTGTGGACCTACTGCTCAACAATCTGCTGAGCTTGGAATAACTCAATTTACGTAATATATAATAACATAATTTATAGCAGATTATGCAGGATGTCCCACTGAGATTAGCAAACCATCTGAACTCTCTCTAGCTCTGACAAAAAACATTGAGATGTCAGATGACTCCGAGTTCAGATTTCCTTTCTATTTATGGGTAGTAATATTTCCATCCTTTGGAACGCTTATTTTATCTCAAATTTGTCATCTTCTCACTTGAAAGGAGTCAGCTATAATCCCTGCTGGTGTTTGAACTTCATTAGTGGGAAGAAAGATCAGAACTAGAAAAATAAGACAGAATATCCAGACATCATTTAGGAAAAACTAAACTGTACAGAAATTTGTAATAGAAAGAAAAAACAAGTATGGTTTTAGAGACAAATGAGCAACCTATTGAAGGTTATTAGCTTTGTATTTTATACTAGAATATGTTATTTCCCAAAAGATCTGAAAGATCAAAAATACACGAGAGGAATTTTCCTGACTTCTCTAAACGGAAACAACTGGAATTACCTGAAAGCAAAAGCGAAGGAGTAATGAGATAAAAGCAAAGAGAGAGCTGTTAGTTTCCAGAACATCAGTTAAATATGATATGTCAAGCTGAACAAAAATTGAAAGCTCTTAAAAATGGATAAAACAACATTAGCAAATACACTGTGTAGAAGAAGGAGATTCTACGTTTGTGGCAGGATAGACATGCCCTGACTGGTCTTTTCTATTTGTAACTGTGTAATTCTGTACATGTAAGTAACAGAACAGGAAAACGAAAAAGTTTCTGACTTTTTTTAAGAAGCAGATATAAATGAGTACATTTGTGAGTAATTTTCATAAAAGCAAATGTAAAATAGGTTTATCTGCAATACACACATATTTCTAAACTAAATATGCCATCTAAAAGGGAAATACCTACAGGCTCCTAAGTTTATAGGAGTTGATACCGTTTGTCCGGAGCTTGCTGTTAAATTAGTCTCTATTTTAGTAGCTGTTTTCACTCAGGACATTTTCACCAGAGGGTTGCTTGTGGGATTTTCAGTAATATGACAATGCAGGAACATTGATACAGAACAGATCGTGTTTTCAGAAGGGACTGTCCTGTTTTTAAGCACCTTTACAATAAAAGACCAATCTAAACTCTCCAGAAAATTGTCAAAGACTCACCCATACACCACAGGCCATCTAAGACTAAGGGCTACAGCTGTGCTCGCTTTGCCAGCTCTTTCTGAAGGAAGAGCTCTAAGTGCACTGCAATCAACTGCAGTTACACCTCTCGGAGCCAATAGGTTGAGTTTAGTCATTACTACACTATTGGTACCATCCTTGCCTTTCAATCCCAGCTTCAGCAGGCAAGGGCAAGATTAGGTTCAATAAAGCAAACATTTCATCTGCCTGATCCGAGGGACTGATGAAACTCAACCTGCAGTATTTGCAGGCAATGGTAAACTAGCCAGCATGTGAAAAATACCTTCTTTCCTGCTAGAATCCTCATTGACCTACCTCTACATTGATACTGCCTCCTTGGAATACACATAAAATGACACTTCTTTAAACACTAGCTTTGTCACCTGAACAAGTCTTCAAACCACTAACTTGTACATTATTTAGTCAGATTTACTTAAACTGCCAACATGTCTTAAATCACCTGCTACTCTCCTAAACTACACTGGGAACAAAAATATAGAATGGGACTGAACACAGTAAATTCATGATAGTCTGTTGCCACCCCTATACAGACACATTTTGCAGCTTACTAAATTCTGAATGATTGTCTCCAGGGCCTCAGCCATGTGCAAATGTGAGGCTGCTAAGGGTCAATGGGGATCCTACTGACCATCAAAGGGCCTATAACCTGGAACTGTCAGTCACACCTCTCCAGTCTGGGCTGATGGAATCTATATTAAAAAGTTTTGTCCAGCGATCCTTTTGTAGCAACAAGAGAAGTTTGATGCTGAAATAGTATCTCAGTTATAAATCTGGTCAATATGCAGTTCCACATGTCTGGATGAAGCCATCCAATCTTCCCTTATATCTCATGCTTGTTAGGCATTTATGCCTAAGCAGACACAATTTCCTATGAGAAATATATTCTAGAATGTCTAAGAAGAAAGTCATTTGAAGCCAGGAACTTAATTAGGAATACATTAAAATTCCAGGCTCTCAGCTGTACTAGAAGATTCAAAAGTTTGATGGCATCTGCTTAACATTGGGATGTATCTCCAGGGATGACCAAGTATGTTTTACTGCTTCCGATGCACAGGGCCTGTTACAGGTCAAAGGCTGGACTGATGTGGGAACTGGATTTGGAGACTGTCCTCTTGAATATCACTTGAGATTGTTATTTTTTTTATAATGATGGGAAAGAGCAATGAAAAACAAAATGAAAAAAAAAAGATACAGGCTTATTTCTGCATCTGGACAATCCACAAATTCCTGGATTCCAGGAGAAAAAGTATCTGCCCGTTTTCTAGCAGACTTTTCATGTAGAAATAACATTGATTAAACTGGACAAGCTGTTCTACGTTCATTGCATCGTGTTCCACATTTGGTCCCATCCTTTCTGGCTGTTTTTTGTGGCATGGACAAAGCCTTGAATAGCCTGGGATCTTAGTGCATTAGAAAGTGATTCCCTTAAGCTTCACTGTGGAATCTTCCACTGGTGACTGGTTTTATTGACCATCTGCAATACAGAACTTATTCCAGAGGTGGTAGATCCTGGTACCAGCAGAAGTGATGGTAGAAGACAAAACATAGAAGGAATGTAGATAGAACATAGAAGGAAACTGAGTTGTTGAAATTACTTGATAAAGTTAGAGGGCAAAGACAAAGAAAACAACTTTAGAAAACTTAATTATTTTTTTTCATGAAATCACAGAATGGTTAGAGTTGGAAAAGACCCTAAAAATCATCAAGTTCCAACCCCCCTGCCATGGGCAGAGACACCTCCCACTACAGCAGGTTGCTCAAAGCCCCGTCCAGCCTGGCCTTGAACCCCTCCAGGGATGGGTCATCCACAGCTTCTCTGGGCAACCTGTTCCAGTGCCTCAACACCCTCACAGGAAAGGATTTCTTTCTAGTGTCTAGTCTAAATCTCCTCTCTTTCAATTTAAAACCATTACCCCTCATCCTACACTCCCTGGCAAAGAGTCCCTCTCCAGCTCTCCTGTAGCACCCCCCTCCAGATATTGGAAGGCTGCTATAAGGTCTCCCTCTAGCCTTCTCTTCTTCAGGCTGAACAAGCCCAGCTCCCTCAGCCAGTCTTCACAGAGTAGAGGGGTAGAATCACCCTCCCATGACCTGCTGGCCACGCTTCTTTTGATGCAGCTCAGAATGCAGTTGGCTTTCTGGGNGTTTTGAGACCAAGATGTCATGCAGGACAGTGTCAAACGCTTCGTATAATCCAAGGAGATGACATCTGTTGCTTTGTCCTTGTCCACCAAGTCTGTGGCAGTATCGTAAAGGCCACCAGATTTGTCAGCCATGATTTGCCCATAGAGAAGCCATGTTGGCTGTCTCCAATCACCTCCTTGTTTTCCATGTGCCTTAGCAGAGATTCCAGGAAGATCTGCTCCATGATCTTGCCAGGCACGTGAGGTGAGACTGAGCAGCTTATGACCTCTCTGGGTCTTCTTTTTTTCTTTTTTTGGGGTTATTTACTGGGGTTATGTTCCCCTTTTTCCAGTCAGTGGGAACTTTGCTAGATTGCCACAAACTAGATATTAAGTCTAGTTCTTGGAAGAAGTCAGCATACATTACTTAGATCAAAACTTCCCTGAATCCATTTGTGTTGATCGATACTCCCTCCTGAGACCTTTTCTGTTAATACTTCAGAGTTGATAGAGATATGCAATTCACTCTCTTTTGTGATCATGAACAATTTGAATGTTACAGTGGCAGAAAGCAAATATAACTGATCCGGCTTTGACTTTTCAGCCGTGTCTCACAATGTCTATACGTTGCCAGAGAGCAGACCTGGGTGAAGTGATAAAGATGTATTGTTATCTTTCGCATCGGCAGGTTTAGGCTGTTGGGTGGGATGGAGGGGGTTGTAAAAGGACTACATTTCTGAATAAGGGAAAATTTTCCCATGTTCCAGATAGACTACTTTCCATTTAAATGGGTTGTCTGACAAAGGAATTATTTTCCCTTCAGGAAGCCTACACTTTCTGACTTCCCAGTGCAAGACTTCTCTCATAGCTCATGTAAATGCTTCCACTATGTTTTTTGCTCCAGTGTGGTAGGCTGGCAGGCTGGCATAGGCATAAAGTCAAATAACTCAGTGCACGTCCAGTGGCTGCGTTTACCATTGTGTAGCTGATTATTTTAAAAGGCTTTGTACAGATTTCTTCCTCTCTCATAAGAATTTCTCTTCAAATAGTTGTTTGTCCCACGTAACATGTTCTTGTTCTGGAAAAGCATCTCCGAGAAAGCAGTCGGTCTGGTAAGTTTAAGGTATTTTAAAGTCAGTGTCATCATTTCCATAAATCCCACTGCATTATACATCTGTAAAAAAAATCCCAGTTCTTTGCTAAAAGATCTTCAGCCCCATGGAGTAAAAATGCATTAAAATAATAACAGATTTGGGAGGAGAAGATAAAAGATTGCGGGCAGCGTAGGACAGAGAAGATGTGATAATTCTTCTAGTAAGTAATAAAGACATAATTTGATAAATTCTTGTAAGAGTCAATTTCAGAACTCCACTGTATTTTATCAATTCGAAATATATGAAGTGAATATTGACTTTTGGCTAAACTTTGCATAGTCAAGCACCAAACTCAAAAAAGCCCCATTAAAATAACGGTGTTTTTCCTCTTTTTGCAATAGAATACTATCCACGGACACTCTATTTCCAGAGGTGACCAGTAACAAGATGAGAAGACTTAGAGGTTAGTGAAATTCCAAATGGATGAACATTCCTCTGAGATTTCCGCAGCGCTTGAAAGATTGCACATCTCTGTTGCACAAACTTGGTGGGACTACAGACTGCAAAATGTCAGCTCTTCCAGACAACTGCAAACACCTAAAAGATTCTCACCAAAGTTGGATCGAAATTTTCCAGATGATGCTTTAAATCACTCTTAAGAATACATCATTTAGGGAAACTTACAAAATTCAGTTATGATTTATCAACTAAATTCCACTAAAACTTTCATTTACCACCAAACAACGCAAACACATCCCGAGTACTGTCCAGAGCTTAGCCAGACTTGTTTTTTTTCTTTTAGTACCACAGAATAACAATATAAATACAGATCAGCCTGGAATTCATTGACCACAGGACTCCCAAACTTTTACATTTTTGAATTCGACCAAAGGAGACCAACCAGATCTCCTTGACCAGCAGGAAGCCTGCAGGTAATTTCTCATGTGTGGTAATTCTAGAGCCAAGATTCCTGTCTTTATTGCACACCTCAAAAGAAAACCAGACAAGGCCTACTGTGAATAATTTTTTGGTGCTGGAAAATATGAAAATATTTCAGGATTTCAGATACAGGGTATACTACAGTGTACCCTACATAAAATTTAATTCATTTAAGGGGCTGAGGGGAGAACAGTGTTTGAGGCTGATGATCTAAATCTCACAGTTTGAATTTGTTTCTAATAATAACAGAAGCTTCATCCACCTCCTTGGTTGAAGCAAGAGACTGTTTTGTCGCAGCTCATGAATTGCTGAAAACAGTTTCCTTTTTGTGAAGTTTTATAATTAGTCCTTTTTAGTTTTATAAAGCACTCTCCCACTTTCAAACTTTAATTGCCAAAACAATGACAACAGCTTTCTTTTAAGTAGATAGAAAGTAAGCTACACTTGTTTTTAACACTCTGCTTTAATGGTTCCCATAAGTGAAATGTCACCTGGCTACTTCAGAGAGAAAAGATGCCAGTTTCAGTGATTGCCTACATGATCTGTTTTCTTCACCCTTATGTGATAATGGATTTAGCATTAATGAAGAGTAAGATTTATAAAGTACATTTTGGAGTTTGTATATCCTTTTGAGTTTCAAATTAACAGGTTAATACAATATTTTAAAGAAAAAACAGTAAAGGGCCACTTAAGAAAAATTACAGATATGTACAACAATACTATCCAGATTGTGAAGTCTGTCAAAGGTACTGAAGGTTTATAGGAAATAGGGTATTTCCTGGATGTGTTGTTTCTTAAAGCAGTAGGCCTGATGCTGAAATCACAATTCATATCCTAGTTCAAACTGTAAAACCAGATTCAAAAAGAAGGATTATTTGGCTCCTCCTATTTGTTTGGGGTGTCAAATAACAGAAATGCAGATACATTTAACTAAGTTAAGGCTGAAAAAGAATTAACTTCACCATTTCTATTCGGCATTGACCTGCAGTCCTTTGTTACACTAGTGATACTGTACCAGAGATCCAACCACTCTGTATTCCATACTCATAGCTCTGTTCATCATTCATTGGCCACAAACACACCACAGCACTAAGGGTGCACATTAGTTAAAAATTTGAAATCTCACTTTTCCCTACCAAGATTTTCAGGATTTTGTCCATGACACATAATTCTGTGACTACAGTACAACAGCAGCAAATGACTGGGACTATACTGGGGGTAATGAGGCATGGAGCTATAGATAGATAGATAGATAGATAGATAGATAGATAGATAGATAGATAGATAGATAGATAGATAGATAGATAGAGTTCATCTGGGACACAGCAGAGTAAAACTTCCAGAATATTTTTTAAAACTATTGTTTTGAAGTCACTCCAGTTCACAGGCCACTTCTGTTAAGGTGAGGGAATCAGACCTTAGAAAAGAAGCACAAAGCACATCCTCAGAGGAGTTAGCAAATGAAAACAAGGAATAAGGACAGAGTAAGAGCTGCACTGAGTCAGGTGAAGGGCCAACCACTCATTATCTCAAAGACAGAACATGAGGAGACACTTTGGTGAGCAGTGTAAGGAATAGGGCAAATACGGAGTAATGGCTCACAGGGAATGTTTTTGCAGCTTCCTAACAGTTGGAGACCTACAGCCTTCTTTGAAGTTGTTACCTATTTAACAGCTACTAAAGGACCATTTATCCTCAAACTATGTAACTCTTTCTTGAATCCATTTACATTTTTGGCCTCCAGAAAATCCTGCAGACTCTACAATTTAACTTAGATTTTGCCTGGACAAGTAGTCCATTTTCTTTGTTTGAAATCCACTATTCAGAATTTCACCATGTGCCACGGGGTTTCTCTGCTGTGACAAGTGCTGAGCGATCTGCCCCATGAGGTAGAGAAAATGAACTGTCAGATTCAAATGTGAATGTACCATGGATCTGTACAGACACGGGGATGGTTTGTTTTGTTCATAAATGCTTTCTTAATAATTCCCAGCATTCTGCTTTTTGGATGACTGTTGAGCATTGAGCTGATATTTTCCGAGACTCTGCAAAGTAATTTCACAATCTCATTCCTGATTAGTAATATCAAAAGCCCATTTGATTATGCAGGCAGTCACTTTGTATTTTCTAATGTACTTTTGCATTTATCATGCAAGGTAATATCAACACTAAGTTCTCTCTGCTATTTTATTTTCCTGTCATGTAGTATCATAGTATCCTTTTGCAACACTTTGCAATCAGATTTAGATTTTATTATCCTCAACACTTCTGTCACCCCAATATTCCTTCCACTTTCAGATCATTTACAAATATGCTGAAAAGTAAGGTCACAAAACAAGGTCCTGGGTTATTCCAAAGATAAACTCCCTCCACGGGAACAAATGATCCCATATCCCTACTACTACTTTCTATATTTTTCTACACCTATCATGTCCCATGATGATCTCATTTCTTTAGTGACAGCAAGCATTTGGCTCAAGATTTTGTGAAAGATTTTATGGATATATGAAGGGGAGATGGATATATTTTAGGGGACATTATGGATATATTTTTTCCATATACTATGGATATATTTCAGGGGAGAAATTTGTAGAGTAGGGCTGATGGTTGGACTCGATGATCCCAAGGGACTCTTCCAACCAAAATGATTCTACGATTCTATGAATANTTTATCCCACACATAAATATATAAAATTCATTATTTTATTAATTATGGTTGGACTCGATGATCCCAAGGGACTCTTCCAACCAAAATGATTCTACGATTCTATGAATAGAGACTCCCATCCACATCAGAGAGTTACTGACTCCTTCAAATAACAAACCAACCCGTGAGCTTTTTGATTGTCTCTATAGAAGGGGATCATGTAGAGACATTAACCTATTGTACATATGCTGTCTATATATATTCTAAGTATATTTCTTGCTGATTCATCAGCACAAAAGTCAGGCTAAGCTGTCCATTTCCAATTTTCAGAGTTAAACCACTATCAGCCTCTCTAAAAGTTGTGCTTCTGATAACTCTGAAAAGAGGCTGATTAAACAACATAGCAGAGACAACCACTCAGAAATTTCCTACCTAAGTTCCCTCAAAACTCTTGGACAAATACCATCAAGCTTTGGTACTGTTAATTTTAATGATTCAATCTAAAAACTCTTCCATTGATTCTTCACTTTGAGACAACAGCTCCATGAAGATTGTACTGAAGAGGAAACTTACAAAATTACTACCTCAATAGTGAACACCAATACAAGTAACCTGTCCAGATTTTCTACTGTGTCCTTACTGCCTTTGTTCTTTCTTAGCCTTTCTCCTTTTATACCTTAATCATTTATCCACTGCACAGTCTTCTTGGCAAATCTCCATGAGCGGCCAGTGACTTGTTTCCTCAGAAAAGTCTCTAATTCCCCCAGGTCAAATGAAATCTCTAAAATAAATCATGATACAATTTCAGTTTGCATTCAAATGAGAACATTTGCACTTGAATCTCTTGCATTTTGAGCAGTCATTCAAACCTGTGCAAGGTGGATGTAAAATAATGACCACTCTTACTAATTACAACAAAGGGAAGAGACAGCAGAGAATCAGCTCTACCAGATTTATACTGTGCCTGTGAAACTTTACAACTACATGCCATTTTGCACATTTGGGGGTTATCTGAATATGGAGAAAGGACAGGAATATTTTCTATTTCCTACTCTTCTGATATTTAATCAGAATTAAACCAAAGTTATCCTACAGCAACTTTGAATTGTGAATAAGGAGCAAAAGGGAGGGAGAGGGTGACTCGTCAAGATTTCACTTTGTGATCAGAATATTATTAGGGTTGAAAATGATATCTCTTCAGAATTACATTGTACTGTAGTTCAAAAAAACATAGATGAGGTCCTGAGAAATCAGAGCAATCAAACAAAAAAGCAAGATACATTCCTGAACAAGAACACGTAGGTTTTCTGATCTCCCACACAAAGGTTGGAGCCAGTTATCACTTTGCAGTAAATTCATTTGTATCAATACAGCTGAGGAAGACATCAAACAGAAAGCTTTAAAAGCATATGTTGTAAGCCTGAAGACACAGTTACTCTGTTTGGCAACAAAGAGACAACGATACTTCTCAGGGAGGTCCTTTTCATCTTATCTGTGGTTCAAATTTCAGTTTTTCCTTCTTCTTTCTCCCTTTCTCCATTTTCATTTTGTTGAAGTCATGTTCAACATTAATAATACAATACTCAGCCTACCACCACAGAGTATGCTTAGTATCTGCAAAGCTAACAACACTTTACTTAGAGGAACATATGGGGGGGGGGGGGGGTAAA
>VZTM01008084.1:300656-323163 GCA_013400555.1 Jacana jacana
TGTTGGCCGCCCGCCGTGTGCCGTGCTGGGCGGGCGAGCGGCGCGGCGCAGGCGGAGGTTGGAGCGAAGCGCGGGTGGGAAGCGCTGCCGCGGGTGGGAGGATGGATCTGGAGCGAAAAGTCTTTATTGAAACGTCCCCCTTGCGATCCCGTTCACCGAGCTCGGTTCCACCCGGTGCCGGTTTCGTTTCCTCGTCGGACTTTGTAAACCTGTAGGATGGGGAATTGGAGAGGAAGGTTCCCGAGAGCTGTCATCCCTCTCTCTGCCAACTCCTCTGCTCTGCCCTGCCATGGCTGCTACTTTTTCGCCAGAGGTGCCTTGAGCTGGAGGTTGGAAATAACCATGCTCTTTCATTTGTCAGGTTTAGTGTTTCTTACGCATCGACATCGTCCTGTGGTTTGACCCCTACGTAGGGGTTTGTCTTTTGGGGGAACAGCAGCGCCTGACCTGGCGTGATTGCATAGGTGTGCAGACCCGCACGAAACAAGAACTGCGGGGGCCCCTTTTATTGTCTCCCTTGAGTTTTAGCAAGTATTTAAGGTAAACTCTCTTTTTACGATATTTAGGGGGGAAATAAATGTCACTCAGTTTTCAGGAATAAAATCTGGGTTGAGGTTTTCCTCACTGCAAACACAAGGAATGTAGGTTCCATCTTTTCCAGATACGGTGTAATATTAATCTTGCCTTTTGAGTGCACATTCCTCTTTCTGGCATTGTGGTCTTGGGAGAATGAATTCTTAATTCTTGCATTAGGTCTTGATACATCAGTCTTGTTTGATAACTGCAGTAAGAATATAATACCCTTTAAGTGAAGGCACGCTCTTAAGATTCATGTTATTCTAGTATACAGTCTAGGCTAAAAAGCTCTGTCACCTTGTCCCCATGAAATAAGGCGATAGCTTTTTCAACAGCATGACTCATAATCCTAAATACGAGAATGAATTTTGACTTCGTGCAGAGAGGGTGCTTTATCTCAGCAAACAGCCTTGTGTGTAGAAAATGCAAGCAGGGAGGAGGGAATGTCGAGTACTGTATCTGTTTATCTTTGTCCTCAGGAGGACAGCGTTTGAAGTTGTTTGCAGGCTAGGAGTATGCCTTTACTCCCAAATCGTTGAGGTGATCTCAGTTCTTTCAAAATACTTTTGCTGTTTCATAAGAGACTGAAAAAATTTCAAAAAAGGAGAAACCGGTTAGTTCTCGTTATTTATTATTGAAACCATTTTGCCTGAGGACATGGAGTCCAATTTAGTCTGAATTGGGTGTTTTACCTTTTTCCTTCTTCATCTCTGTGTAATGACTCTGACTGTTCTTCATGAGAAAGTGCTTACTGCAACACCCACAGTTCATGTAACTATTAGTAGCTGTATCAAGCCTAATAGTAGAAAGGAAACCTTCACCTCTGGTGGTTCTGTTACATAGAAGGTAACTGTCACTACTACTGCTTCCTGATCTTTACCTGTATGAGACGATGTAGGGAATAGTTTACTGTTAAAAAGGCCTGTGGAGCAGTATGCTTAGGGAAAGGAATGTCTCTTCTTCATAATTTAAACTTATGCAGACTGTTTTCTGTTCCTCTTATATAGAATATGGATTTATTTTGTACAGGCAGAATAAGGATTAAATAAGAACATATGCTTCCCTTTTTATGGGTGATAAATCCGTCTTGCTGTCCAAGAGGAAGGCAGCTTATGCAGCCTGGACTGAAATGACGCTGAAAGACAAAGTGACTGAACACTGAATAATAAGAAGATCAGGTTGTTTAAGCTCCCAAAACTAAAACTTAGGAAGCAGCCAGCAACACTGGGTGTAGATCATCTAAAATCCTTAATCTGCTTCAGGAAATAAAATCTGGCAAAATAATGAAGTGTTCTGAATTCCTAAAATGACTTAGAATAAAGACAGTTGCTGTCCAATTTTAAGTCATTGCCCTCCAACCAGATTTCCTTCCTTTCCCATGTTAAAAAAATAAATAGGAAAGAAGGGTTTATACCATTAACTTCTGTGCTTGAGATAATACCTAGAATTTTATTAGTGCCACTCATTTCCCTTCAAGCTAGATTACTTATTTATTTTATTTGCAAGGTTATGTTTTTGGCATCGTATGCCACTGTCATCTAACAGCTTCACTCTGCCTTTGCTTCTGTTTAATAAAATACTTTAGTATGCAGCTTTCTTCCTCATCCTGGCTCTAAAATTTTAATAGAACTTTAGGAGTAGTGGCCATTAACTGCTCTTTGCTGATACAGTAACTTGATTATTAGCTATGTGGTAGGTGTTTCGGAAGCTTATGGGAATGCAGTGTTCATGTTTTGAGCAGATTGAGACCTGAAGAAAACATTCTCAGTGCTTGATGTGAGAATGGGAAAATTAGTTCAGTATTATTGATAAGAAAAGGAGTCATAGGGGAGATTGTGGCAAGTGTTACTTTTTGTTTATTTCCCAACAGGTTATCTGACTTAGTCTACACTTAGCCTCTTAAATAGGCAGTGGAAAGAAATACAATAAGATGGATATCAAAAAAGCTGGGTTCTGATGGTGTTTTCATTTATGTCACGTTATTCACAAAGTGTCCACAGAATTCTTCTGCTCAACCCAGTTTGGAACCAGAGCAGTACTCCAGCAGAAACTCTTGGTAACGAACATCGGAAGCATCTGCTGAAGGAAATGAGCGTGCTGCACAGTGCTAATCAGCTGGGAATCTGAGTGGAAACTCTTTCAGGAATCAAGCAGTTTTGCTGTTACTGCATCTTCAATTTCAAAAAATTGTTAACTGATTGGAGTGGAGTAAGGTCATCTTTTATCCCTCTCTGCTTGTGCTGAGTTAGTATTTATGCATCTCTGCATTTCATACACCACGTATACACATGGACTCAAAACAAACCCCAGCACTGAAATCTAACAAATATTTTATATTTGCCCCTGTGTGTATGCATGCACACTCAAAACCATCTTGTTTTGTTCTTTAAGCCCCCTGTTATTGGAGGCTATCATTATTGAAGTTCTAATAGCTTCATTATCCTGCTTTACTTTCATTTCTTGAAGAGCTCAGATCTATATTATAAAGAGGTATTACTTCTGTGAGGAATAAGTCTCATTGAGATTGTTTTGAAGAGTGGCTTGCTTTCCATCACGTCTGACACCATCTTTTTTGACCCTTTCTTGTTTATTCATGTGAGTTGATAACTCACATACTGTAATTCATGGTGACAAAGAGAAGGTGGCTAAAGTTTTCTACAAACTTGTATTAGTTCAGTTCTGGATATTGACATGGTCTCTCTGAATTGATGGCATTTGAGGGAGGAGCCACCATAATGATGGAGAATTGGTGACAGAAGTGCTGACACAGACTCCCAGGTGTGAGGGAGGGTCTTTTTGTTGACAATGTAAACTTTTATAAGGGTGGATAGTTTTGTTCTTCTATTCCAGGTGGAATAGTTCAGCTGTCATAAGATAAATGTGTGGGGTTTTGTTCTCTCCTTACAACAAGGACAAGTCTTGTCTACTTTAATCAGGTGAGTCCTTCAAGTCCGAGATCTATGCCTGCACTCAAGCCAGAATGTAGCTTCTTTGAGGAACTTGTGCTAAAATTATGACACTTTCATATGTTTGTGGTGTCTTGTTTACCAGTGGCTTCCACTACAGGGAGACACTGCAGTGAAAGAATAGAGACAAGAAAATTAGTTTGGGGGACAGGGATTCCCTCCTGGAGTACTCCAAGTAGCAAAGTCCTTTTCATGAGGAGACCTTAAATCTATGCTGTGATTCATTTCATTTATTATTTATGGCTTGTATGAGTTAAGAATCCCCTGATCCTGGCCCTTTGAATCTCTCAAGGTCCTCTTATTCCTGTTAGCTAACTGTATTTCATACATACCACTGGTATTCAAAGCTGTTTAACCTTGATTATTAGTCTAACGTACTGATATTTGTCCTATATGTTTTATGGCTTGATAAAACCTCTAATCTTTCATTAGCTATCACAACAGCTATCAACCACCTCAACAAAAGGGATTTTAGTTGTTTACGAGCAACAGGCAGAACCTGATTTTACTTGTCATTGGTTGTGGCTCACGTGTTTCTGGAAGTTTCCCTGGAACTCTGCTGAGCATGACTGTAGTATGCATGTGATATACCTGGAAAATCATTTCAAGTATGAAGGACTCGTGTAACTAAACCTGTATTTTTTTTTCTGCTATTATGACTTTTGTTTGGTTGTTTTTTTTTCTTTTTCCTGTAAAATGAAGTGTAAAATGTCTTGTGGTTGAAGATGATCTGTCTGAAATGTTTCACTAGTCATGTAAAACTTGTCTGCAAGTTAAGATACGTGAGTTAAATATAGTTTTCTTCTTCATTCAATGAGGTTGAACATTGATATTGTATTCGTAGCAACATCTTTGAACAGATTGTCTACCTCCTAAAAAGCTTTTAAATAACTTCCATGAGTCTTTCTTGATAGGTTCCATTCAAGTACAGTTTGTGTAATGATTTAATTTTCTATATGGTAGATTAAGAAGAGTGAAAATACTAGCTTTAGTCAGCTAGTTCTGTGCTGTACTGTTGGACTTCTCTATGAGACCAATTCTTTACTTTTACTTCTTCTGAAAAGCTTGTTTAAAACAAAACAAAACAAAACACTACCAATAGAAAACCCCCACGAACAGAACCAAAGCCTAGAATAAGTCTGAGGCATGTTTCTACCCTGGTAGATATCCAGGTTTGACATTGTTCATTCATTCTGTACCAAGACATCGCAATGTGATTGTATTGAATGCTGAATGAAACTGTTTGTGTGACTGAACTGTGGGATGGGAGTCCCACACTGTTTTGGTGCACTGTAATGTGAAGGCTGTTTCTGCCTAAAAGAAATGCTTCCAGTACTAGTGCCTCTAAAACATTACTCCAAGTAACATGAACCATGAAATATTTGCTTCTCCCAGTGTTGGTTTGAATCACTCATTTCTGTGTAGATGTAATTAAAGCTTCCTGGTTTTAATAATTAAAATAGCAATGAATATGGAAAACATGGAATCTGTCTAGGAGGAGCATTCAGCAAAAAGCAGCAACCAGATCTTTGTCATCTTCAGTTTCTCAGGATGAGTTTTCTTTCTGTCTTGCTTTTGGTATGAATTGTACATTTAAATGAGCCCCCTTTTCCTAATACGAATATAGAGTATTATCTTGCTGTGTCTTTTTTTGTTTGTTTACCTGATCTTGGAATTTCTGAGCCACCTGGAAAAGAAGTTGTCTCCCTGAAAAAAAAAAAAAAAAGGAACTAAGCACCCCTATTTAGTGCCTAGGAAAAATCTGTAATATTCTTAATGTAGAAACTTTCACACTTATTTGGCAAACTGCTGTGATAAAGTTAAAGGAGCTGGATGACAGTGTTTTGTGTAGGTACTGGTACATTGTATGTTGATACAGACTTTCCCACCTACTTCACAGGCACAGGTATAGACGTACCAAAAGAAAAAGAAAAACCAAGAGATGCCTCCAAACCCCTGCAGCAGCTCAGCTCTTGGAACATTCTAACAGTCCTCACAAAAATGCATTTGGCTAATGGCAGACATATAGTGAATTCAGAGTTGATGTTGGCAGGAAGAGGGGCTGCAAAAGCTGTGCTTTGGGTAGCAGTTAAGATGTTTAAAAAAACCAAGTGGGCAAGCAGTCCAAGCGTGGCACCAATTCGATGCTTGGGTTGTGGAGCCCTCGGAGGCACACTTGAAAGCAGTGAGTAGGAGCAGAAAAATGACTATTTCTAAATGTCTTTGTTGATGAAAATTAAGGTAGGAAATGTTAAAGTACATACCCCTCCTGCAGGGATTGTGGAAGAAAGTTGCAGAGAGATCAGGAAAAAGTCTGAAAAAAATACTTGCAGAACTGAACAAAATGAATTGCTTGAGAGAGGCTTTTGAAAAACCCAACCTGTTTGGAAATCAATTACATTTAAGAATTGGGCATTGCATTTGAATAGGCATATGGCCAAATTAGAATATCTAATGGTTTTCTTTCTCTTTAGATTTAATTAAGAACTGTCATTCCTGTACTTGTGAAGGATTTTGTCAGTGAAGTCCGTGTTTCCTGATCTGACAGAACAGGAAAAGGGTGTGGAACACTGTAAGGGGGCAGGGGGAGGCACAAAGATTTCTCATTCTTTACTATTCAGACTTCAGCTTAGGTTGCACATGCTATTTGACCAGGTTTTTAAAACTGTATTATTCCAGTCAGTTCCTTAGCGCATTGATTTGTTTTTGTAAGTTCTTATAAAAATGAACACTTTCCCTCCCTGTATTTCTCTTCATGAAGTGCAGTTTCTCAGTCAGTACTATTGATCCTCCACGGTGAAATGCAGTATCGTTCTGTTGACACTTAACATCTATTTGTGTTATGCAGCTACTTTTCTTTTACTAGGCTGGAAAAAAAGGATGGAAGGAGGATGCTGCAGATGCTTCCAGTGGTTTTTTGAGTTAAGCTAACAGCTCTTTTACTATTGATAAAATCAACCAGTTCTGAATACTTAAGAGCTTGTAATCAAGCTAAATGAATATGTTATGGTTAGACCTTAAAATAAAATACTGGATTGTTATTTCTAATAGTTATTTTCTTAAAGATCAGTTGAATTTATTTATAAATCTGTTCTAGAAAAAAATATTTTCGTTGTTTTGGTATCATAACTTCTCTTTAAAGCAAAATATAAACTGTACTCTTTATAGATAAGACAGTAATCTACAGTTCTTGGTAGAATACTTTCCTAGACTTTTTCAGCAGGTTCGCAGTCACACATTCAGGAAATCAGATAATCGGTAAAATAAAAACATGTGAGTTGTTTTAATGGTGTGAGAAATGAAACTGAGTTGCCTGTGTGCTTGACAAAGTGATTGGACATGCCTGAATCTAGATCTCAGTGGTTAGAGACTTCTGGGGTAGCTTATTGCTCTTCTTTTATGGCCCCAGTTAATCTTTGTGAAATCTTTGTTTGATCCTCTTAAGTGACTCTCCTTGGGTTCTGGATTGATAACCTTGTAGGGCTGCACCTGATCCCCTGGAGGAGAAGGTTGCAGTAACCTTCACCGAGCCTGTCCTGCCGAAATCCTCACCATGGTAAGTTAAAGAATATTTGAGGCAGCAAGGACGAGCTTCAGGCTGGAAAATGATTAAGTTTTTGGCCTCTCTGCTGGAGTCTATTACAAATTGCTGCTTACTAGGAGCTGAGATGCTGTTCTGTGAAAACAGTACTTTGCCCACTGGAAGTTTGGAATTTTAATTCACTGGCTGATGTGTGCTGGCTCCTGAATGTCCATTGAGCGAGCAGCTACTGCAGTGCCGTCGGTGCATTACCAGCAGTGATTCAATGTGCCACTGGCCTGTACTGAAAGGAATGCATTTTTGTCATGATATAACAAGAGTTTAAGTGCAACATATAAAGTTCTGTACTGGCATAAAAGGCATATTGCAGTTTACTTAAGCTCTTCTTGAGCTGCTGCTATTTAAACCTTTGGCTCTGTATATTGAAAGTAGTACAACGAGGCCCAAGTGTGCACTTAAACTTCCCTTTGAGGGCTGTACTGACTGATACAGAGCAAGAGCTTGTACCAGGTTTAGCTTCTGTTCAGCTTCTATTAAAGTCCTTGTACCTTGATTCATTTCCTGACATAGCAGTATGTATCGTATAACCAATAACACAACCAATCGTATAACTGGTTGCATAGTTTGTGTGCTCTGTAATGTTTCAGAAGGATGCCAGTATTGATTAAGCTACTTAAAACATGTCTAAGAACACTCTTGCATACTGAGGTATTGGCGTGCATGTGGCTGCATCTAGAGTAAAGAAAACAGTGACTCATAAATGGAAAAAACCGGCACCTTTTAAAAAAGCTGAACTTGAAAAATAGTATTATAATTTAAATATATGGGGAAAAAACTTGCAATTTTTGCATTTCTTAGACCTAAAAAGCAGGCTTAGGTGGAGATCTGAAGACTATTTTCTCATAATTTGCAGTTTTAAAAAAAAAGTAAATTAGCAAGGGACTTTTTTCCCCTGCATTTGAAGTACAGGTTTTCTATATTCTGTGTATTTGAACAACTGATTAGTTTTTTCCCATTCATTGTTTTTTTTTAGCGTTGTCTTAGTCTCTATTCAGGCTGTTGTTTTCCCCTCAACTCTTGTTCTATCCTGGAGTGTTGTTTCCATTGGATATGGTGAACTTGAATTCTGTTGCCCAGCTGATAATCTGGTACTTCAGGGTACGGTCTTCAGAATGCTCTGGTTTTAGCACGCTGTTTTAGAATTTGTAGTACCTCTCTGAGGAGAACTATCACCAGCATTTGCTGGTGCTCTTACATAGGAATGCCATTAGTCTTCCTGGCCTTCACCAGGGTTGCAGTTAGGTGACATTTGTGCCCTCATATCAATCTCTCCCCACTTCCTATCGGTGCGTTTATGCGGCAGTGCAGCGAGCTGGCTGACAAGCTGGCTGGAAATGGCTTTCTGCCGTTTGGCTGCTCGTGTTTCAGAATGACAACATTCTCTGGCTGTCTTCACCTTCTAGCTATATAGGCTGGAGCAGGATAAAAATGCAGCTATCAGTGACAGTGCTGGTTTGAGGTGTTTGAACATCAGCCTGACTTAGAAGATTGTATTCCTATAACTTGTTTAAAACTTTAGGTTAACAGAGGGTTAATGCTGCTTAATGCTGTGTCCAATAGGTCAAATGCCCCCAGTTTCATTTAACAAATTAATGTGGGTGGGCGGGGGGGGGGTCCCAAAAAGACTTTATCTATGTAAGTACTTTCGATATACACATTATTGTTTGTTTATCCACATTAAAAAAACCAACCAAACAAAAAACCACAAAAAAACCAAAACCAAACCAAACAAAAAAACCCCCCAACAACCCACCACCTTCTCATTGTATAAATTCCTGATACACAACTGAGATTTCACACTATTGATTTTGGATGTGTAATATGAAGACTTTTTTAATGAAGGTGTACTCTTGCCCTATCACAAGCTACAGAGTATTTTTAAATATGCCACCCGCCTCATTCTATAAATAACTCAAATTTGACATTTCATTAGAAAGGCTGCTGATGCAGCGTTGTAGTTTGACAAAAATTACTCTAGGAACCTTACAGCACTCGACACATCCACCTCCCCTGTACTGTGGGAACCAAGCCTATTGCTCAGGATAAAAGAGTTTGTCCAGGCCACAGAAATGCAGGATTAAAACCTTTTCATTGTTTATTTTGCTCTGACCAGCTCTATCATCCTTGCATTAGAGGATGCAATCTGTCAAATGTTAGTAGCATACTTTTTTTTTTCTTAATATATTGTCACTTGACTTGTGTCTGTGGCTGGATGTGCTGCTGACAGTTGTCCAGTTTATTGTGCCATTAAGGCCTTTATTTCCCCATAAAGATTTTTTTCTAGAAAATCACATAAAGTACACCAGTGTTTGAAGTATAAAACTGGTTTAAAAAAAAATACTGGGGAGAAGTGTTGGAAATTCTCTGGGATACTGTGATACAAGGTTTTGGTCATGCTTTTCCTTCTGTCTTGGCTTGTGGTTGTCTCCTTCCTTCCCTATTTTATGTAATTTGAAGCATGTTTTCTTTGTCACTTCTACTTAATTACTGCTATTACCACTGCCTCCACTGTTCCACATCCTAAAAGACTGAAGGGCTAATCATGTGCTCTCTTTTCATTTGGTTTTCGGGAGCTATGCAGGCAGTAGATGTATTTTCTGTTCTGCTCAGCACTGGAAACAACCTTCCACCAGAGTGAAGATTTTAGCAAATACAATCTCTTATTCAGCAGATGTGTTAAAACTCTCAATTCCAAGTATGGTTATTTTGTGTTTGGATTTTTGGTCAAGCTGCATTTCAGTTATGTGTGAGAAGTGCTTTGGGTATCCTCTGGTGTGCTTGGAAAGAAGCAAAATCTCCTTAATCCAGACTTCTGAATGGCTTTTGCCTATTTTTTTTTTTGTCTCCAAACAATCTTCAAGAATGAGAGTTCACTATATGACTTGACATTTTTTTCACACACATTATGCTTAAGCTTTACCTCATGTGTTCCTTCCCATCCCCCAAAGACTACTTCTGAAATCTTTCTCATGTTTGTGCAACCCATTTCCTTATTAAATCACTTAGGAAATGTCCTTATTTACTGAACTTGTTGACTTCTAGAACGGGACTAAACGAGAACTCCTCATCCCGCCCCACCCACCCAGCAAACTTGGATGGGTTTTTCAAATTTAAGGAAGCCTCTGAATGGTATATGCACAGTTGTGCTGAATCTTTGCTATAATCAGCTAATACTAAGTGCAATGTGAACTAGAACCTTTCTGTTGGATTGCTCAACACCTAATTATCAAAACAGATGATTCCAAGCAAAGATTGTGTCCCTTCAGAAAGCCAGTTACCTTCCATCTTTTTCTTTGTCACATCAATAACTCTTTCACATAGATCCTTTCCTGTCTTTTCTGATGTGGCTTTTTCAGTTGCCCTCAAACAACTGTCTGTGATGGCTGAGCCTATTTTTACTGATGGTTTGACTCTGTTTTCACAAGCTTTCAATCTACAGAAAATGAAAGTAGCAGGCTGAAGAGGTGAGTGATCATTGAGTGTCCTGTAGTTTGTCTGGATCTGCAGATTTTTTCCCCAAGGGCTGCTGGCACCAGAATTAACGTACATATTTTTGCAACTATATGCAGTATGTTATTGCAACAATATATTTGACTCATTTATTCAAAACGTTTCTATAGGAATCTCTTAAAAGGTTGTTCTTATACCCCCTAAAAATGCCAGTCAGGGTAACAAGGGAAAACATTATGGAGAAAATTTAAGTTCAATATTTTAACAGACCACTGAGGCACAGAACACAGGAAAGCTGATGAGAACAAGTCATCAAGTAAATCTGAATTTAGACCATTTTTTGAATAGTATCGTCTGAAATTTCTGGTATATCCATCCTAGCTATTGTCTTTTTGTAATTAAGCTGCTTTTTTTGTAACTGGCTTCTTTGAGTCCCTTTTTGAACTTTTACTGTGTACAGGTTGTAGGTGTCTACTCTGGCATCGTGAATGTCATAGCAGCTGGATCTTTAGAGCCACAAAGTAGTTTACTTTTCTATTTTTTAAAATACATGAAGGAAAAATCCTTCCAATTGTTAAGAATCTTACAGGATGATAGGTAGAGGAAGATCTCGTGGCAGTGATGGTGAACTTGTTCTCAAGGAGTAATTAAAATCTTCAGTCAAGTACTCTCCCTTTATGTAAAGCAGATGAGCATGAAGAGCAGGAACAATGCAGTCAATGGGAGAGAGGTTAGGAGTTAGATGAAACCTTACCTATGGAAAAAACAACTTAGTTGCTCAGCTGTCTTGAACATGAGGTATTTTCTCAGCTTTGGAAAATAAATGAAAGCCACTCCAAAGTCACATGCCAAATGCAATAATAATTTTGGATTGAAATAGATATTATAAGAGCGTAGAGATTATTTCTGAAGGACTCTTCAGACTTAAACGTCGAGTCACATCAGATTTAAACATCAAGACCAAACTGTGGGATACATCTTTTCTCAGCTTTAAAACATCAGCCCAAGTTGGAATCAAGCCTTGAAGCTATTGAGTGATAGAAAGCTGTAGAAAGAAATACCATACCCCTCTGAAATAGAGGGAAATGTTGAATAAATATGTGCTTTCTTTTGTCGGGCCCTTAGCACGTACAGTTGTTTATCTTTAAGTCCAGACCTAATGAACTTCAGTTATTGACCACTGTTGGGTCAGACATACCGTTATGCACGGCAGGCACACAGCTCAACTACAGGTTTATCCACTTTCTGCAGTGGAATGGAGGTGTAAGCCAGTTGGCTAAGATACGGTGGCGTGGTAGGATAGTCTATGTTGGAGCCTTGTTGAAGCTTACAAAGCAGATGGATGCTGAAATATGCTTAAGATAACCCACAGATACCTGTTTCAGGCATTACCCGTCGAATCCTGGTGGTTACAAAGATAAATCAATGTAGCCCAGTAATGCAGAGTCTGAAAGAGAAAGTCTTTTTGTACCAACTTATCTTTTAAAGATGTTTGCCATCACGTTTCCCCAGTGAGTAGAAAGCAATGAGTATTTTTGTAATGCTACAAAATCTGTTCCTCTGTCTGTGCCTTTTTCCCTTCATTAGCTGTGACTAACCAGTAAAGATGCCCATTCATCTGCAGCAGTGTCGCTATAGTGGTCTCTCTTCTTTCCCATAGTACTACAGTACTCTTTCAAGACCATTTAAATTCTGCTCAGAGCTGTACATGATCCTTTTGGCAGCCTTATATGCATTTACAGTATCTGTTGGAGTGTAATAACTTTCAAAAGGATTGCCTGAAAGTGGATGTTATTTTTTTGGTACACATTTATAGATGTGTATTTATGTCTTAGAGTTGTGGGTTTATTTCAAGTCTCGTCCCTTTACCTAGCTAACGTTCACTTGGCTCTAGGAAGATGCTTCCTCGTGCGGGCTGGGAGGGTGGATGCTGAACCTGCTCTGGAGTTCTAGAAGAACATCAGCATGTAGAAATAATTCTGCTGGGCTTCCACCTTTGATAGCAGGTGTTTTCTCTAAGAGCTCTTTATCTAATTAAACATTAGATAGTGTATGGCACACTGCAAGAAAATGTTATCATTACTACTTGTGGACGTTCCTTTTGAGGCAAACCTTCTATCACTGTATTTGTCCTTAGAAGTCTCCTACCCGCCCTTGTGAGTTCAAATCACCACACCTTTCACTGTTGCCGTTCTAGAGATAGACCATAACACCTATTGAAGTTCCTTTCTGATTCTGGAAACCTTTGGGGTTAGGATGCTAAAGAGGTTTGCAGTAGGACTTGCCCTACTGGAGATGTTGGCTAGAGTTTAGGATGCAGCTACAGTGGAAAGATGTGATCTAGATTATGGCCTTAGCAGCTGTTTTTCAGCTGCCTATAGCACCACTAGTCATAACTGGAGAAATTTTTTAGTTCGGGGTTTTTTTTTATGTTGGGGGAAAGGAGGAAGGAAGCCTGATTACATTTATGTTGCTTATAATGCATTTGTGCTGTTGAAATGCTAGAGAACTAACCTAATAACTGAGCTGACGTTTCTGGATGGACCGTGGGTCTGAGTGAACTGCTTTGTGAGTCTTGTTGCTGGGATTCAGCTAACGTTTGACAAATGTATGGACACTTTGTTGTACGTGTGGTGTTTTCAAATTATATTCATCTCTGTAGTGTATGAAGGAGCTTTTAGTTGTGCACTGCAAGATTTTCTGCTGGGAGGGCCCCAAGTTGTTTTTTTAATTCTCTTTTGTCCGTACGAACAACATCTATAGAAAAACATCTAGATTTGCTGATGTTAAGTTTTATGTGGCCTTTTAGAGAATACTTACTGAAGTGGATCTGTGTCTGCTTGCTTTTAGAAAACCATTTTATTCTGATGAAAATGCTTTAGTTTATACGTGTTTTCTACGAACTGACTTGTGTTCCCAGAACTGAAAGGAGAAAAGCTTGAGAACATGCTAGACTGGTAAAAATTTGAGAAGAGGGTAGCAGGTATTAAACGTAGCTCTATAGCTTCAGATTGTGTAATCCTTGCACAGTTCAGTCAAGTGCAAAATTACCTCACCAGAATTGTCAATTTTTTTTCTTTTTTTATTGATTTTTAAAAGATGGGAGAGGTACCGAATTACTTCAACTGGGAAAGTTCAGAAAACTATGGCAGGCAGGTGAGGAAAATAACCCTCTGGTGTGGTTCAGACTGAAAAGCAGAAGATTAAATCCATAGCAAGGCAAATATAATCTCATTTTATAGTTATATAAGACAGTTTAAAGTGGGTCATCAGTGTTGGGGGAAAAACGTGCTTTCATTTTGTAGGGTTTTTTGGTTGTTGGTTTTCTTTTTTAACAGACCAAATAAGGTGGTTTTTTCTATTCTCCTCCCCTTCCCACACTGGAAAAAACGTTCTTCTCTAAGGACAGAGAGAGAGCGAAGCTAAATATATCACTTGTCTACTTTATTCTCCATCATGTTGCTTCAGTGGTAATCACTCGTTTGAGATTTACCTTCAGAGATTCTGCCTGACATGCAGTGACGTGCATAATGAATATATGTAAACATAGAGCAATTTAAAATTAATTATTTATTGCACTTTGGGTTTAGTTTAGAAATGGCTATTAGAATTAAAGGGATTTTGTAAGGCTTAATATATGCACTTTGGAGATATTTCACCTAAATTCTTTATTTTGTGTGAAGAAAAAGCAGCTTAGGACCCTGCATGAGAGTTGGGAGTTCTTTTGTTTTCTAGTTTCAAATGATATATGGGAAAATTAAGCTTTGCTGCTTTGGAAGTGCCACACTTTTCGGGAAGGAGAGGAAGTTATAGAGTTTGAGGATCACGGCCTGTGTGGTGAAGTTACAGATTTGGTTGGTGTTCTTTTTTGTTGGTTTTTTTTTTTTGTTGTTGTTGTTGTTGGTTTGTTTTTCTGAAGCACCGGCTAGGAGAGTATGAAGAAGGCCAGGCTGAAGAGAGAGGAGAGAGATTGCATGCTTCTGTAAGAGCTGAGGGCCTGAGAGATAACAGCTACAGGGAGGCTTTAGGTGGAAAGGGAATGGCTTCTTCAGCAGCCCTCTAGAACTGGGACATACAAAGGGAAGCACACCTAGATGTCCTCTAGACATCTGAAAGTGCAGACAGCAAGAACTTGGTTATCTCTTAGACTTTTTTTTTGTACTGTTTTGGGTAATTGGGGAAAGGACTGAAATGGTCACTTTCCCGTTCATAATGGGAACTGTGCAACAATGAGGAAAGATATAAATATTGTTCAAACTGTAGCTCTTCCTTTGATACTCCTGATTCTGTCAGAATAGGAGTAATTGGTTGCCAGCAATGGTAGTTGTGTTCAAAAAAAATCTAGCTTGCAATTTCTGATCATTGAGATAATTTACTTTGACTTCCCATTCAGCAGCTAAGTCCTCTTAATCCAGCTTCTAGGTCATCCTTTATTTAAATTCTTTATAGGAGTTGACAGTAAAATTTTTCAGTTCATGCTGAAAACTGCATGTTGGCAAATAAACAGGTAACCATTATAATACACATCAAATGAGCATCTATTCAAGCTTTATGCGGAGCCTTTGATGGAGTACTTGATAGTAAGTCATGATGTCAGTATGCTGAACCAGAAGAGGACAGCCGAACGGTGGTAGAAAAGATTCCTGCAATCTTGACAGAAGGGCAGGTTTATACTGTCTGAACTATAGTTATCAAAATAGCCAGACCAGCTTTGCAATTCAAATAGCAAATTATTTCTTGCCCAGATTATTTTGACTGAAGTATCTAGGCAACGCCCAGGTTAACTCCTTGGGCAGATGTGAGGAGGCAGTGACTTGTGGCTGAAGCCTGTTGGCACAGGTTGATCCAGACTAGTTCGTGTCTTGCTGGCCTCAGCCTGTGACACTCAGAAATTTAAGCTGTGCGTACTGAATCACGTGTGCTGTGTGATCTACGTCACGCACAACACTGTTTTCCCCTTCACCATCTCCACTCTTTCAATTTTACTGCAAGAGCTTCTGTTACCAAAAATGGCTGCTGCTAAGCACAAGCACTTTTTTGTTTTCTAAATCGTTCTTCTTCATGATCAGGAAGAGACTAAAATGTGCTCGTGCCGTATTGGGAAACGCTGTTGGGAAGTAAGAACAAAGCAGATAAAGCTTTGAATGAGTTATGAGCAATAATGTTTCCTGTAGAATATTAGGAAGCGTGGAGAAAAGGGGTGAGAAGTGATAAAAACAGAGTCATTTGAGTTTAGGAAGATCAGGTCCTTCTGTAGTTGATGCAGAGCATGAGGCTTTTGGGGCTGCTGCTTTGAATTGCTCCCTAAAAGGGGAAGAAGGGCTATGCTAAACACCTCTTAGCTTACAGCAGATTCAGTTTCTCCTTTTTGTTTTTGCTAGCTGTGCTACACACCTAACCCATCTGTTAGACAGCTTGGTTTGCAAAACAAGCAGAAAGCTAATGTAAGAAAAAAGCTGCTTTTGTTTGCACGATCTGAATCAGCTCATGGAGGGATCTGTTGCTTTGGCGCATCTCGCACAGAGGAGGCTGTGAGAGCTGAGAGGTTTGGAGCAGTGGGATGAGAAGTGTGGAGGGAGACCAGGCTGCTCCCCAGCTGTGAACTCCTCTGGGGTGGCTGGACCCTCTCAGGTGGGACTTCAAGGACCCCATCTCTCATTGACTACAGATGAACAAAATGACCCACAACTTCCCCTTGTGCTGTGGTGACAAGAGTGGCTGCTATCGTCATCGTTGAACGCTGCCTTTTCCTTCCCCTTCTTTCACCCCCTGCAATCTTGATTTTTATTTGAAAACAGGAGATATGGTACACTTAGTAAATTTTTATACCTTGTTAGGTATAAAGTCAGTAACTAAATGATGGGAGGGTTTCTGTGGGATGATAAAAAGAAGGTTAACTTCCCAGTTGTCATTGCTATCTGCTCTATTGATGCTGCAGAATTATTTTGATAAGCAGTACCTCACAAGTAGGCAGCACCCAGAGTTTTTGCTTTAAAGCTAGGCTCAAGGGGAATGCACTGAAAATATACAGCTGAGTGAGAGTGTCCCACCACACCTGTAGCAGTGTCAGAGTTCAGCGCCAAGCCTAGGGAAGCTTCCTTTCACTTGCCACATCTGGGTGCTTTGCATTTTGGCAAGTAGTCAAGAACTGATTTAGCCCTTTACAGGAATGAAGCATCGCGCTCAGACATCGTAACTCAAGAGACTGTGTCCAGTGTGTGGTGTGAAATTAATCAAAAGGAAAGAAAATTAATGACCTGCTGTGGTGCCATCCATCAGGATATCGCTCAGCAGGTGTGAAATTAACTTGCCTTGACGGTGGATTAAATTTAACGGCATGACGTAAAACCCCAGAAACTGTTTCCGTTATTACTGTGGAGCAAGCGAGTGTTCTTAAAGATTCCAGCTTAACGAACTGCTTACGCCACAGAGTGGATAGTCCTGTGGTCATTTAACAGCATGAGTTTAGATTATGTTCCCTAAGAAGATCAAGTATTACTGTATCAGTAAAAATTGTTAAAGGCAGGCCGCAGAGATGCGGTTTTAATTTCTATAATTACTGTGCACCAGATGGTGGATGTATACTTTTTTCTAACATAAGTACCTCAGCTCAAATATAAGCAGTTGGGATCTTTATTTACAATCCATCAGATCTTAACCTAGACCATCAAAGTCTCCTTTGTTACGCACCACTTTGATGACCTTCAAAGAAATACATAAGCAAAACCTCACTATTGTTTGTTACAAAAAAAGCCTTTTTATTTTTTTTTTCCAGATCTTAATTCTGAGGCTAGCAAAACTGTTCACTGATATCAACTACTTACTAAACACCTTAGACACACCTTGAGTATTGTGTCCAGTTCTGGGCACCTCAGCACAAGAGAGATATCGAGGTGCTGGAGCGAGTACAGAGGAGGGCAACGAAGCTGGTGAGAGGCCTGGAGAATAAGGCTTATGAGGATCGATTGAGGGAGTTGGGGTTGTTTAGTTTGAGGAAGAGGAGGCTGAGGGGAGACCTCCTCACTCTCTACAACTGCTTGAAAGGGCATTGTAGGGAGGTTGGTGCTGGTCTCTTCTCACGGGCAATGAGCGACAGGACAAGAGGGAATGGCTGCAAGCTGCAGCAGGGTAGGGTTAGGCTGGACATTACAGTCAGTGGAATGGGCTGCCCAGGGAGGTGGTGGAGTCACCCTCCCTGACTGTGTTTAAGAGTAGATTAGATGTGATGTTGAGGGATCTGGTGTAGGGGAGAACTTGTAGAGTAGGGCTGATGGTTGGACTTGATGATCCCAGGGGTCTCTTCCAACCTAAATGATTCTATGATTCTATGATTAATTGTCCACTAACTTTATTTTGGAATAAGTATTAGATTATGGATTTAAAGTGTTTGGTAAATCCTAGTTAATGTAAACATTGGTTCTGAAAGAGCAGTACTACAAAGATGCAAAATATTTTACAAGTTATTAACAGCTCAAGAGAAATGAGGAAGATAAAGGAAATGTAGTTTCCAATTTGAATGTAAAGATCTTGATAGTCTGCCAAATATTTTCTTCTCTCCTGTCCTCTTTGCTTATGTGTATGTACTTTTTCTTCTGTAGCTGTTTTATTATTTCTATTTTTTTTTTAATGGAGCATTTATCACTGTTGTAGAAGCTGCCTTTGACTTCTGAGTTATCAGTGGATTTTTGCTGAATGTGCCTTGAATATCCTCCTCTAAAATGTTCAGAGTCATCTCAGGCCTCTTTAGAATTCCTGATGTGTTTGCCCTTGGCAGAAAATAGTCGTGTATGTTTTTTTCCATCTACTTCCACCCTCTTAAAATCTGAATACACTTTTCCAAGAGCTAAGGAAGTTGTGTGTTTGTGATTAGGAGGGCTTAGTTACAACTTGAGCAGTAGCTTTCTTCAAAGTAGGGCTGTCATGCAGCCATTAATACATTTTCAGGGTAAGTGCCCACGGTATATTTGCGCATACTTGGTTGCTTGGTCTTTATAAGCTGACTTATTTGACCTCTTATTAAGGAGCAGCCATGGTTTGTAATAGCAGTACTTTGCTGATCAGAAAGCTGTTGGAGTGGTGAAGGTCTCAGCAGTGCTTCACAGTTGTGGTAACAAAGTTCTGTGGACTTTTCATCAAAAGATAATTCTGATGTTAGCATTGGTAAAATGGCTTTGATTCATAACAAATGTGATGAACTACTGAGAAATGTTAGGGTTGTTTTAGAGTTCTCCCATTCAGTTCCTGCCACCTCACTGGCAGTACTTTCTTCAAGGCTGAACCTGTCAGTAGTAGCTCCAGCATCATGGGGGGGGGGGATGGAACTTGATGATCTTTAAGATCCCTTCCAACTCTAACCATTCTATAGTCCCTACTCTTCTGGAACTTAAATGAGGAGCTCTGTAGTCCTTTTGAAGAAAATTTATTTGGGTAGAGCTGGCAAGGTCTTTTAGAAATTTCTTCTTTCTCTGAAGAAAAAGATGAGTCGTGGTACCCGTTTCAAAATGAGGAGGTAAGCAAGTCACGGAGGCCAAATGCTTTGTAACATTATAAGCATCACCAGTGCAGGTCAAGCTTTTAACAGTGAACAAAGATTAGATGATTACTAGAACCGTCATATTTCAGCTGGTGCTTTGGGCTACTTTCTTTTCCTCCTTTAAAAAAATGAATGTTTTGGTATGCCTGTCTAAAGAAACTGCAAGGTAATGCTCCTGCAACCTTGTTTACCTTGAAACCAATCCTGAAATACTGTGTTCAATTGCTTGCTTGCAATTTCGGTTTTCTGTTATTAGGTTTATTTAATTGTGCTCCTGCCTGTCTCTTGTTGATGGCTTTTATAGTTGCCTAAGCTTTTATGATTAATATGCAGCCCAGGGGGTGGTGAGGAGAGAAGAGGAAAAGAGATGAGTTTAACTCTTTCCATGGAACTTCTCCTGTCGCTTTTGAAGACAAGTGGGAAGCTGAGCAGGAGAACTCGGATTTCTCTGTATTGCCTGCAACAAGATTATGCAGAATTGGTTTGTCAGCATGTTCAGAATCAAGCAGTGTCATGTGATATGCCTGGGAGTATGGGTTCCTGAGAAGATGACTGGATTTCTCTTGATCTAGAATGACTGAGAACTGCAGCTGAAATTAGCAGAGATGGTCCACTCCAAGCAAGCTGTTCCAAGGGGGAAGAAAAAGCAGGAATCAAACAAAAACCTGCTTGTTCAGTGCAATTTGCACAACTAATATTGACCTAAATAGAAGAAGAGGGGCTGTCTCTTCTGTTTGCACCAGAGCATCGTTCATGTTCCACGTTATGCTGACAATGCAGTTGAGTTTCTCATGGGCTCAGAGCACGTGAGGAAAGGGAACTTGTGTCTGTTAGCAAAGACAAGGCAGTGGCCACTGGTTAAATCTTTGGGTAGGGTGGGGTTTTTTTTGTGGATCTATGTGAGGAGTGAAGATTTTGTTTAGCTTTTCTCATGACATCTGTATTTTCTCAAACTGCAGTCAATAAATGTCCCTTCCCAAAGGAATTGCCTGTCTGTAGACTTGTGATTGTTATTGTAACACAGCCAGGGATGGACAACTTGTTATATAACAAGTCAAAAATGATGACATTTAATAAGAGATTTATTCAGCATGGGAAAAAATTAAAGTATTGTTTAATTAGCAGTCAAACCCCTTATTTTGCCCTCTAGTTCGTTATATGTTAAATAGGTTTATGCCACTGATTCATATAGCTCATTACAGCTCATAAATGTCACTGTAAAATTACTGAAAATAAAAGTGTTGGAAGTATCTTGCTGTCATTAGTTGTGCAGTTGGTTTGGGTTTGGTGACAAGTTTGTAGATAAAGTGTGAATTTTACAGTTGAAGATGTCATAGGACTTGGATAGCAAGCTGCTCCTCATTATGGAAAGAAACAGTCTGTATCTAAAAGCCATAGCTGAAACTTTTCTTCTGGACATAGATACTACCTGCCCCTCCTCATCAGCGGTGTCAGACAAGGTGCTCTACCAGGTTTAGAAGCAGTAGATGCGATGGCACTTCTGGGAACGTGGTACCAGTGAGATGCTTTCATGGCATCTTTGTGTTCTTTGCCCAAATGGCAGTCGGTCAGGCTCTGGAGCGTGACAGCATTAGCTGAAACAGCCACTTCTCCAATAGGGCAGCAGATGATTTTCAGATGCAAATTGTTGTAATATGCTGAAATATTTTACATGTAGGTAAGATCCTGGAGTCTGCACCTCAGAAGACTGTTGGCATTGTGAAAAGGAAACTGGGCTGTAGTACAGACAGTGATTTACATCAATCATTTGACCAATTGATCAATCATTTGGTGTTATAATAAGATTTTATCACTTGATAAGATAATAAAAAGTCTCAGTACTTTACAATAGCAGGTTGTAATAATAAGCACACAGTGTATCTGTTGGTAAATAACACTGGAAGACTTCATGTTGTAAATTCTAGTTCAGCTGTATGGAACTCTGAAGCTAAAACTTCACATTGATTTATTTAACAGGTTCAGGACACAAATTTCTTGATACATAGAGTAATGCCAGCTCCACTTGCCATAGCCCTACAGGTATCAATGGTTTTTATATGTTTTACATCAATAGATGCCAAAGATTTGGGGATATTATATGCTGTTTATTGTATTTTTATATATAGTAACTAAGGTGTGGGAAGGTACAGGGATAGCAGGCCAGGGGCTGAGTCACAATACATCTCTCAAGTTGCTGTGTGCATCTGTGAGATGAGACTATAGATGTGCAGAATTGAAATAGGAATAGCTTCTCTGGTTTTGGGGGTAGGGTATGTCAATCTGCTAGTAATTAGGCAGAGGATTTGGTGAAGAAAGAAATTGTATTGTCAGATTGCAGTGGCAGAAGTACAGCCACCTGATCCCAGATCATTTTAAGGAAACACTAATGCAGTCTGGTAGATAGCTTTTGTTTCTTTGCTTGACAGGGAGTATATTTAGAGATGTGTATCTTAAATGACTGAAGATAAACTTTTTAATATGCTATTTTAAAACTGTAACATTAAACCAAAATGTCACTTTGGGTTAGTCTCTGTTCAAAGAAGGATCTCCTCTGTTTTTAATCATTTATGTGGAAACTATTAAAGATTTAAAATGTGACAGCTCTGAAATAAGAAGATTGATGCTACTCTAGTGTGATCTGATTTGGATTCTGACCTAATTTCTTTTAGTTAGTGATTGGTATAGAACTTTGTGGGGTACATGGGTTTATGACTTTTGGAGATTACTGGCTGGTATTTTTAGGTTACCAGCTAATCTTGTTTAGGAATAGGATTTTCATCTGGAAACTGTCAGGTCCTTAAATTCTTCCCGTTTTGCGTTAGAATGACAACTGGAAAGGGTACAGAAAAAAGCAAAGGGTTTGCTTGTTTCAAACTTTCTCATGCTGTGGCTCTCTTCTACATAATGAGTGCTCAATGGAGTTAAATCCAGCTGGCGGCCGGTCACAAGTGGTGTTCCTCAGGGCTCAGTATTGGGGCCTTTCCTTTTTAATATCTTCATTGATGATATAGATAAGGACATAGAAAACACTATTAGTAAGTTTGCAGATGACACTAAGTTGGGTGGGAGTGTTGATCTGGTTGAGGACAGGGAAGCTCTACAGAGGGACCTGGACAGACTGGATAGATGGGCCAATGTTAATGGCATGGCCTTCAATGAGGCCAAGTGCCAGGTCCTGCACTTGGGCCACAACAACCCCATGGATGGCTACAGGCTTGGGGAAGTGTGGCTGGAGCTGCCTGGCAGAAAAGGACCTGGGGGTGCTGGTCGACAGGAGGCTGAACATGAGCCAGCAGTGTGCCCAGGTGGCCAAGAAGGCCAATGACATCCTGGCTTGCATAAAAAAATAGTGTGACCAGCAGAAGTAGGGAGGTGATTGTC
>VZTM01008084.1:323169-338873 GCA_013400555.1 Jacana jacana
GTTTAAGAGTAGATTGGATGTGGTGTTGAGGGATCTAGTGTTGGGGAGAACTTGTAGAGTAGGGCTGATGGTTGGACTTGATGATCCCAGGGGTCTCTTCCAACCTAAATGATTCTATGATTCTATGAATTTCTGTGTGCATGGGTTTAAAAAGTGTTATTTTTCTTAATGCTTAAACAGAAGGAAAATCTTCCATTGAAGTTGTTAATTTTACACATGCTCTAAAAGACATCTGGAAAAGCATTGCATGCACGTTGCCCCAAAAATGTTTGGAGCATTTCCTTCTGGATTTTTCCCATGTTGCCTTGTAGCTGTTTGCATAGTAGCTGGGCTATAGATACTAACAAATGGAAATTCACAGTTCTGTTTGCTTAGTCAACAACTGTGCTTCATATACAAACACTATGTTCCAGATGTTTTCTCCTTGTTAGTGCTTGCTTTCACGTGCCTGTAACGTATGGCAGAGAGAACTTTGTTCTTTAGTTCCACGCTTGGTGCAGGGTTGCCATCTGCTTTGTGTGGTGATTTGGAAAGTAATCGTTTTGTCACCTGTTCCTACAAATTTGAGTCCAAAATGCTTACCAGTCCGAGGTATGAGGTCACCTTTGTGGATTCTTATTAAACCTTGGAAAAAGTATAAAGAAGCAGAAAAATAAAAGCCATTGTAACTTGAATATTGAAGTGCTATGTGTAGGATTGTAGCTCCTGGAGAGCTGTTTCCTTTTTGTTGGATGCCTCTTGATACGAAGGGAAGGTAAACTGAGGTGGAGAAACAAGAATTTGCACTTAGAAGTGTAATGTGTATGAGTAATACTGTGAAAATACTCTCAAACTGCGTGGGTTTTGTTACTAGTTTGGCATGTTAATATTAACAGGTTTTGCCCATTTCAGTGAAAGGGCATGTATTGGACCAAGCCTGATGTAAATGTTGGTGGGCTCCCCATGCTCCAAGTTTCACTGCCTCAAAAAAGAGCCCTTGCAATACACCCTTTGTGTACTGAAACAGTTTCTATTGCCATTACACTGAAAGTTCCCATGATGGCTTGGTGAGCTCTTCATCTGCTTGGTAACGGAGGCTGAAGGGAAAGGGAGGGGAGCAGAAGCATGTCACACTCATATAGGCAGTGTCATCCCCTGTATGACATCGTGGCACCCCTGTATCATAGTGCGCACAGTTATAATCGTGCTCGTGTCTCCTGAAAGCAGAGAAGGCTGCAGTTCTGTGGGCAGTGTTAACAGTGAGAGAGAGCAGCCAACTCCCTAGAGTTCTCCCACACAAGTCAAGACAAATTTTGCAGTTCTGCAGAGCAGTGTGGTTTTTATCCCCCTTGGTTGTTTTTTTTTGTCTCCATTGCTTTCCACACCGACTCCTGAGAGTTATTTATGGTGCTTTTGGGGAAGAAACTGATTCATCTTATGAAAGAGCTGTTGCGGTAGATGGAGCATTATCTCTCACTGAGGCTGTCTGTGCCTCCTTAGGTTCTTCAGAACTGCTTCAACAACTGCTTGCATCTATTTTCCTGTCATCTTCCTTCACCCTCCTTTTTCCTCGAGTTTCTGTATATCACAAGTGGGTTTTATTTGCTCCCACTGATATTTCCACAGAAATAAATAATATCAAATGTTTGCAGAACTTTATTAATTCGTGAAAGTTTTCTAAATCTGAAAAAGTTGAAGCTGCAGGGATTTGCCAAACATTTGATTATCTATATGCAGCCAATCTGAATATTGCATCAATCACACAGGGCTTCAACTTTCTTCTTTTTACTGACCTGAGTTAGTTATGCTGGCAAGATTCACATGGAAAGAGGCTAAGCTGCCTACATACCCAAGTTGTTTGGATAATTTTTCTTTAATCACAAAAATCACATTGTGAGTCATCAAAAGGAAGCTGTTTGTGGGAATGGTTTTGATTTATTATAATTATAAATTTAATTTATATTTGGATGCACGGGATTAAGTGTATTCATTACACTTGGGGAGACTTCTGTCCGTTTTAAGAGCTGTTAGTCAAGTTCTTCTCATTTCCAGCATATTCCTGAAGAGTGCTTAATTGTACAGGTACTTGGGAACAGGCATTTTAAAGCAGAATTTTGAAGTCAACAAAGGAAAACAAGAATCCTTTTTTGAGGATGAAGGTACTGCTAATAAATGTCCATGGGAAGGTTGCTGTTTGGAAAGGGACCTGAAATAAGGCAACAACAGAATACAGTACCCCTAACTTAAATGTGAGAATTGACCAAACTCCTCTTCAGTTGCTTAGGATGAAAGTAGATGCTTTTCACACACTTGCTTAATGATACTGTGCAATGTACTCTGGGACTGTCTGGGAAACAGAATGGGCTTTGTCATAACCTGCATAAAATTTCATTGATAGAATACTATAATTATGGGAAGCTGTTGTGTGGACTGATGTCTGTAACTATCCTTTCTTTCCTACTGGGAATAGAGTTCTTTCAAAGCAATTTCAAAAGAACTGTGTTATTTATGAGGCTAAAAGCAGCCAAGGTTTGTGGCCAAAATGCATTTACTTGCATTTGATGCTTCATAGAAATTGTGTTGATGAAGCTTGTTGCTTGCAAAGATTTGCAAGATTTTAATGGCTTTATCTAGGAAATTATTGCAAGAACTGTGGTATTGGCTCCAAACCTCTTTATCTGTAGAGGTTGCTAATAAAAGCCAACTGTGCATAAAGCAGATAAGATGCTTGGGATAGATATTTGAAGCGTGAAACTTATTTATTCTGTGAAATTTTAGCAAGTCTTCAAAAGTCTGAACGATGTGCCAGCTCGGTACCCTGGGCTGTGTCTCTAATGTGTATATTCTTGCCACTGCTGCTGGTGCTACTAACTCTTGAGTCTAGTTCCATGTAGACTAATATTGATGCTGCTCTTTGGTATTTACAGTTGTGTGAGAAATATTTCACTTCTATAAAAGCAAGGCTTCTGAGATGGGCAAATGTAGGTTTATAGTAGTAGCAATGTAATTCTTCAAATAAATGTGAAGAACATTAAAATACCTATTGTTTTTTTAAAACACCTTCATGGTTAGCAGCACTACAGTTGATGCCAGCCTAGCAGAAATATTAACTAAATTGCTTCCACAATGTTTATGGATGCTTCTAGAATATCCACGTTGATGTAAACCATTTTAGATGGTGTGTCTGGTTTGAAGTGTTAAGGTTTGAGTGGTTTTCAAGTCTGTCAAAATGAGTTGCCTTCCCTACTTAACTTTTGATTGGAGGGGTTAGACCTCTTAAGGGACTGCAGCATCTGACCCAGGGGAGAGGCTGAGAGAGCTGGGAATGTTCAGCCCCAAGAAGGGCAGCCTTGGAGGAACCTTGTTAATGTTTAAAAATCTTAGATTGGAGGGTGTAAGGAAAACAGGGCCAGACTCTTTTTGATGGTGCCCCATGACAAGACGCTTTAAGACAATTTTTTTTTATGATAAATTTGAATATAAAAGCTATCATAAAGAGCATCAGCCCTCAAAGTGGAGGGCTGCCCTTAAAGTAGAGGTAATGAATGTGTGTTGCATGCAATTTATGTAATGAGTTCTAAGTGGCTCAGTGTGTCTTTGGACTAAGGCAGTGAAATACTTAAGAGGCAAGGGGAGAGAAAGGCCAGCTGCCATGTTAAAAACAGGGTATGAAATTCCACAGTATCAAACCTGAGCTTGCTTTTATGTACATTACCATTTAACAGGTGTTTGAAAACAAACACAGGTTTTTGTGGTGACTTTGCCTGTGTTCAGCTAAATAGATAAGTTTAAAGAAGTTGAAAAGGGTTAATTTATTTTCTTTCCAATCTTTTTTAAGAAAAAAATAAAGACTTGCTCAGTCCCTTTGCAAGGCTTTAACAGTGGGTCATTGCCAGGCATTGCTGTAGGTGTTAAAGGATGATGGAGAGATCAGGCATCTGATCTGATCAATCTGGTAGTCTTCTGTGATGGCATGACTGGGTAAATGAGAGCAGTGGACATTGTCTACCTCAACTTCAGCAAGGTTTTTGACACTGTCTCCCATAACATCTTCATAGGTAAGCTTAGGAAGCATGGGTTGGATGTGAGGGCGGTGAGGTGGACTGAGAACTGGCTGAATGGCAGAGCTCAGAGGGTTGTGATTGGTGGTGCTGAGTCCAGTCAGAGGCCTGTAAGTAGTGGTGTTCCCCAGGGGTCAGTACTGCGTCTGGTCTTTTTCAACATATTCACCAACAACCTGGATGAGGAGACAGAATGTACCCTCAGCAAGTTTGCTGATGATAAAATACTGGGAGGGGTGGCTGACACACCAGAAGGCTGTGCCTCCATCCAGTGAACCCTGGACAGGGTGTGGAGTTGGGCAGACAGGTATGTGATGAAATTCAAAAAGGACAAAGTCCTGCACATGGGGAGGAATAGCCCCGTGCACCAGTACAGGTTAGGGGTTGACCAGCTGGAAAGCAGCTCTGCAGAGAGGGACCTGGCAGTCCTGGTGGACAGCAGGATGACCATGAGGCAGCGATGTGCCCTTATGGCCAAGAAGGCCAACAGTCTCCTGGGGTACATTAAAATGTTTCTGGCCAGCAGGTTGAGGGAGGTCATCCTCGCCCTCTGCTTTGCCCTGGTGAGGTCACATCTAGAGTACTGTGTCCAGTTCTGGGCTCGCCAGTTCAAGAAAGACAAGAAACTACTGGAGAAGGTACAGCAAAGAGGGCTACAAAGCTTATCAGGGGACTGGAACATCTTTCTTATGAGGAAAGGCTGAGAGACCTGGGTCTTTTCAGCCTGGAGAAGAAAAGACTGAGAGGGCATCATCCATGCTTATAAATATCTAAAGGGTGGGTGTTAAGAGGATGGGGCCAAACTCTTTTGAGTGGTGCAACAGGACAAGGGGCAGAAGGCACAAACTGGAAGACAGGAAGTTTTGTCTCAACATGAGGAAAAACATTTTTACTTTGAGGGTGGCAGAGCCCTGGAACAGGCTGCCCAGAGAGGGTGTGGAGTCTCCATCTCTGGAGATACTCAAAACCTACCTGGGTGTGTTCCTGTCAAGCCTGCTCTGGGTGACTCTACTTTGGCAGGGGGTTGGACTAGATGATCCTCAAAGGTCCCTTCCAACCCCAACCACTCTGTGATGCTGTAATTCTGAAAACATAAATGTAAAGAGAAAGGTGCTGCTTTTGGGTCATACTTTTTCATCTACTGCTGCAATGTAGTACATTGCTAATGATCTGTTATAAAAAAGGGACTGAATTGCATTCGATGGTGGGTTCTTCTCTCAAGTGTAATCACTCAGTGTATTATGTTTTATTTTCCTAAATGAAACTGTCTGCTATTTTCATTACTTAACAAGAAAAGACACAAAAATGTGTGAGTGGGGATGATTTTTATAGTAGCTTTTATTTTTTCAGCAGTATAAACAAATGCACTTTTCTATGTTAAGCAGCATCGAGTTGGATTTCTGAATGATGGAAATTATTTCTTCTCAAACAATCCATGATGGTTTGTTGCCTTTTTTTTTTTTGTTTGTTTGTTAATTGTGCAATCCTTTTCCTTAGACCAGTTTCTAAATCTGTGTACCTTCAAAAGAATGTTTTGAACTTCTGGATAGCTTTCTGGGTTTTATGTCCTTTGATAAAATGCAACAACGTTTTTGAGGACAACTTTCATTAGTGACTTATGGGTAGCCAGCCTGCCAATTTCATGAGCCAGAAGAGTAAGACTGGCCTGCTGAGGTCACGGCATGTGTGGGTTGGAGTGCCAGAGAAGACACCCATGAGCTCTGCCTCCTCACGCTGACCTTTATGGCTCTGCTGTATTTATGAGAAGTGATGGCAGTAAGGGACAATGGTGTTTTGTGATTGCATCCCGAGAGTGTAGTGCTAGCTAATACCTTGAGCGTGCAGACCAGAATTTGTATCTAAACAGTGTGTGTAGCACTGTGTCCTCTTGAGTTAATTGGGAGCTCTTGCAACTTACGGAAAGTGAAAATAGCTCCCTTCACCTAACATGCAAGTAGTCAAACCATCTCTTCACTTCTAATTTTCTGGCATCTCTAAAGAAAGCTAATTTTGGTACTTTTCCTCTGGAGGCTCACTGTGACATGCATCCAACCCTCAGAGGTACACCTGTCAGAGAATCACCAGGAAAATCACAGGGTCACTTAGGTTGACCCTTAAGACCTTCAAGTCTGGCCATTAAACTAACACTGCCAAGTCCACTGGCTAAACCATGTCCCTGAGTGCTGTGTCCCTCAGCACCGCATCCAGGTGTCTTTTAAATACCCTGGAGTCCAGGGATGGCAACTCACCCGCTTCCCTGGGCGGCCTGTCCCAATCCTTGACAACCCTTTCCGTGATAACCTCTTCATCCACTTCTACTAGCAACTAAATCTGTTTCAGTTTGCAAAGGGTAAAACATCTTTTAAAATTTGTCTTCCCGTGTTTTTCTTCTTACCTTGGCTGCAACCTGTGTGAGAGGTCCCTGGGGGCTGTCATTGTCACTGCGTGGCATCAGCTGTGCAATGCTAATGAGCTTCAGGAGAACACAACCGCAGTCTCTGCCGGCTGCAGCCCCTGCAGGATCTTTATCTGGCTTGTCCTGGTTTCAACAAGGCCACGTTTCTCAGTAATGTTAACCGTGGAAATAGCAACAAATTCTGCAGCAGCAGCTCACTAACATTCTGGTGAAGAAGTCCTGGCTGTAATATAATATCTATATATATTTACTGAATTTATTAAAAGCCTGTGGGACTTGAGGAAGTTATAACACTGTTAGTTCTTCAGGTTTGAGTGACTGACCCAGCCAAATGTCTAGTGAACTAACTGGTGACAGAAAATTACTATGTTCCTAAAATATGCTGTCCCATCTGCCGGTGGGTTAAATGAGTCCTGTCCTGAAAGGTCAGTCTGTCCTGCCTCTGAGCCACACTTTTATTCCATCTGTTAATATGAATGTTCTGAAGGTGATGCCAAGAAAGAATTTACTAAATATGTACACTTCTTATGGGGATAGTCCTTGAACTGATCAAGTTTTCCTGAATACCAAAATACCTCCCTCTTAAAAGAAAAGTGATGGAAAATTACTTCTTGTGACTTTGATCACATACATATTCCTTTCTGCTTGGATTCTTCTTCATGCAGTTGGCATGAAGAACTATTTCTTTAATTCATTTGTATTCATATAGTTGTTATATATTATTAATGTTTTTATATTCATGACATATATAATATATGACTACTAAAAATATCCAGGTAGAAAACTGATGCAGTATGAAAAGCAGAGCAGTAAACTATGGGTTCTTGTTATGAGGATAATTTGGAATACGTAAAGCTTACAGTGTACATCCCCTCGGTTTTTCAGTGTTGAAACAAATCATAACTTCCAGTAACAGTTCTCAAACCTCAAGAAAAGTTTCCCAGTTCTTAATGAATTCTTGAGTTACAGCTGTGATTTAAATTGACTTTCCAAATGTAGCAGTAATTTTCTTTTTTTTCTTCTTTTTTTTCCCCCTCCAAGTTTTCCCCTTAGGCACATTAAGAGAGAAGGGCAAAGGCTGGGGGGGAGACAGACGAGGGGAGGGCGGTGCATAGAGGAGAAGAAAAAGCTGGTGTTGAAAAATTGAGACCTCAGTCCTGGTCTGTTACAAATTGTTGCTAGTATTCCTATCTCCACGTGTGAGCCCGAGGTCTAGGCTTGTGGTTTAAGCAATAAACGGAGATAAAATACTTTTACACAAGAATATATGTGCACATCTGGAGATAATCAGAAGTGACTTAACTGTGTAGGGTTTTTTAGAGGTGACAAAAGTCACAATACCAAGCTGAGGGTGATGAGGACTACAGGTGTGAAGTATGCTGACATACCCTTCAGAGTCTGGTTTGTAGAATGCATTCAGACACCTACAGGGCTACTTAGAGTGTCTCATTTAGTGCTGTGGGAGTTGTGTGTTTGGGCATGTTCATAAATCTCTTAGATACCTCTTTGCATCTTTATTGAGATTAGTTTTTAAATTCTGGATTTTTGCTGTGCTGTTGACAATTGTCATAATTAAAGGTTATTGGGTTTGGGTTTGTTTCTTTTTTTTCTAGGGCTTGTTAATTATAAGAAATCCTAGTTAATTATAAGAAATCCTAATGTTGTGAGCTAAAGGGTACAAACAACAAACTTTCAAGGACACTACTTTACATAACATGAAGGATTTCTGTGGGATTCTTTAACCTATTTGATAAAATTCAGGAAAATTACTTTCTGTGCTTTAAAAGTTCTTAATGATAAATGAAAAAAGAACTCAAAAAAAAAGCGCCTTCTGTAGTTACACCTCTGAGACATCTATTCTTTGAAACTTAAAATATTTTATCATCTATTAACAAAATCTGAGCATTTTTTATTGACAGTCATCTGGCATGACTGACAAAAAGGCCCTTATTTTTCTTTGTGTGTTACTTCCATTTAAGGCACACTTATGTAGTAAAGGAAAATGTTGGTGTTGGCAGGGATTCAGAATTTGTTCTCTTTCCTTAATAGTCATAGTGATTAAATGTGCAGAGTAACATAGCTTTTTTTATTTAATAATAAAGACTGTAAATGAGTATATTTTTGTAATGACATATTCCTGCATGTAATTCCTGTATTGCACAGTAAGCCCCCATTAAGTTAATAAATCATACTTTAGCTTCTTGAAAACATTTTCGTCTCCGTTCCCAGCCACGGTATTGGCCTCTCCTTCCAAATTCTGAACACGAGGACATTTAAAAATAATAATAAAGAAAACCAACCAACCAACCAACCAGAGGTTTTACATACTTTCTGTGAGGCATGGCATTTGCATCCTGTCTTATAATTATTTTAACAGAAAAGCACCCCTTCCCATTTTTAATCTCAATTTACTGTAACATAATTTTTCACTGGGTTTCCCAAGTGTGGCCCTGCTGTGCTGCCAGCTCTCTTAAGTTCTGTGTTTTCCTGCTACTTCGTGCCCCCCTCGCACATCCTTACCCTAGCACAGGTAGGAAGTTTCCCTTTAATCTTGGCAAAATCCCTGTTCTCCTCAGAACTCTTCTGAAAACCCTCCTTTGCTGTGATGCCTACAGGAGTAAAAGGAACTGAGCCTCCCCATCTTGTTAGCACTACTTCCTAAGGTTGCTTTCTTCCTGGTTCCAGTCCAGCCCCTCATTCTTGCCATCTGTTTTTGCACAGCTTGGCTGCTGGGCACAAGAGGTATCTTTGTCCTTGGTACTGGTGTCTCCTAATCTACACGTAGGGTTTCCCATAATGCAAATACTTGTCTGGAGGGGTAGGTCCAACTCTAAAAATACCGTGTGTACGAAATAACAAGCTCACTTGTGTGAACTGAAACACCACCACTTGGCTAGGAGATAACAAGTGTGGTCATTTCTTTTGCTTGCTTTCTTTTTCTCTTTTGCTGTTCTGCAGGTGATGCTGTATTGTACAATTGATGTCTTTAGGTTCCTAGAGTTTAACTTTCCAGAAAGAAAAGCACATAACGAGAATTGCAACTTGAGTTGTGAAAAATATGCTCAGGGTTGTGGGGTTCAGAGCAATCAGGATTTGTATTCTATTTGTGTATCTTTTTTGCATGTAAGTGTTACTTGAGTTCTTTGGTGTGTTCTTTCATCTCATATTGACTCAAAACCTCTTAACTATTTAACCTTTAACAATACTTCTAGATGAGCTAGTGTCTCCGTCCTTCTGCTTTAATTGGAAGCTTAGCTCAGGTGGAGAGGAATGGATTATCTGTTGCACTGGAATTTGTAATCTTATATTCTTACAAATTTTATCATTCCTTTAGTTTCTTTTAGTTCTATTTTCATTGTAAATGGTACACAAGTTTATGTGATCTCTTGAAACTGAGGGGTTGCTGCTTTTCTTCTTTGCCTCAATTTTCTCTTATTGTTTTTGGTGTTGGGTTTGGTTTGTTTCAACTTTAGTCAGTCCCACTTGATCGCTTTTCTTGAAAAAATACACAATTTAATATTTTTTCCAGCTCTTATCTTCTGAAACTTTCTTGCCACATTGAAATTAAAAAAAAATATGGGTGGAAGAGGAAGACTAGGAAATGTTAACAGATCTATTTTTTGTTAAGAATAAAGTTAATTCAGTGGATGGCCTTTTTTTCCATAGTTATGCAGCACTACATTTAAAATGAATTCTTGTCAAAGTTCTTGAATAAAAATTGTGGGATGTCTTGTCACCTTTCTCTTTTTGAGAGGGGAAAACTGCCTGCTCTCTCTCTGAAAATGGCTCTCTTGGACTCAGCTGCAGAATGGGGAGGTTTTTTGTTAGTGGTTTTGCTGACATTTCTCTAACACTTGCTGGTTTGCCATTTTAATCTCCCTGGTGTTAATTTGCTTGCAGTGTTTGCAATGTCACTTCAGTTTCACCCATGAAACTTTTTAGGCATCTCTCCTTCACCCACTACTAATGGTAGATCTCTGTTCTGCTTGGTTCCTACTTTGTCCTTCAAACTCCTCCTCTCTTCTCCCTGCCCCTGAAAAGACTGAAATGTTGACTAAAGTGGGAGGAACTGCCAATCTACTGAGTTACCTTTTCATTATCTTACAGTTTCAGGGGTGGCTTTCTTCCATACTTTTGTAAAGCAAATTTTATAAAAATTCATGTATCACAGGTTGTTTTTTTAAATCTCTGTATACGTATGTACAAATCATTTGTCTGATGTTGTGCCTCCTTGTCAAAAATACACTTAATGTTTTTCTCTCCACTAAACTTCTTATTCTGAAGTGTTGACTGTGTTCCTGTTGAGAGTTGCCTCAGGGATGGCTGGCCTTCAGTGGACAATTAAATGGGGTTTCATGAAACTTTACATCTAGTACATTATGATGCTCAAAAGTATGAGAATTACCGTTCTTCTTAGAGGCTGGTGCTGTATCACACTTAGTCCTTTATTTTAAAAGAAGGTATAAAAAAATACTAGTAGTAATTCTCCCTAATCCCTGAAAAGACTAAGATGTCAACTGAAGCGGGGGAAAATCTATTTATTTAGTACCATGCATAGAAAAGAAAAAAGTTGAAAAGTGAGTTTTCATCCTGTTTTAATTGAAAATTTCAGGGAATTAGACTGTAGTATGGTGGAGGCATGGTGCATTTAGTAGTATAAAATAATTTAAGGGTGCTATATACAAACTGATACTTTAAGGAAGCTGTTAGGAGGAGGCGTCAAGGCAGCAGAGACAGATATTTCTACCAATGCTATTGGTAATGTTTGCTCTTCCCCCTCCCTTTTGTGGCACTGTACTGCTGCAGGAAGGGGGACAGTGTGGGGAAGGTGGTCCAACACTGAAGGGTTTCCACCTTGTGGGCCAGCAGGGAGGGAGGAGATCGTGAGAGGGCACGGGGATGTGATAGGAACAAGCAGATGATATCTGCTGGTCAGTGCTGGCACTGTGTTACTTGAAGGTTCATGAAAGGAAGGAAGGAAGAACACGCTGTTCCAGTCCCATCACAGAACCTTCTGGTTGAGGGGGATTTTTCTGTGTTTTCTCCCTGGCTGCTGAACCGAAGTGAAGTTGTAAGGGGGGTTTTGAGGACTATTTTGTTATTTTGCAATTTAAATATTACACATGCAATGTTCCTCCTAGAATTGGGAAATAGAAGACAATCAGATTTGCCATTCCTGATTTTTCTGCCCTACTGCAAACTGAGTGAGGCAGTAACGGGCATCTTGGAGTTTTACATGGCCCAGATTGAGAACATTTATTTAGGTATATATATATATAGTCAGTTGCTCTGTCATTAACTGGGGCAACTGGTGCAAGTGATACTCTACCTGTAACAAGCCCTACCTTCTTAACTTCAGCAACCTGGGTTTTGCAGCCATAAATCACAGCGAGCTGCTGCAGTCAGGGCAATGAGCACCGTGCAGGTTTCAAGCCGGCTGAAAGCATCGACTGTGTCTGTTGGGAAAACCTTTTGTTTAATGACACAGATCTATTTGACTGGTGTCTTTTCTCTTGGCCAAGCTGATAGAAACTTTCTCTGCTAATAGTTCTCTATCTGCTTCAGTCTGTGGATGAAGATAATGGCATGACAAGTGGGTTTTGCTTCTCAGTGCTTAGCATTGACTCCTTTGCGAGCCAAAGCAGAGCTCTGGTTGAGGCTTCACAAGTAACAGACCTGACAAAATGGAACCATGTGCTTTCAGCCAAACTCAGAAAACTTGTTGCCTCTGTAAAACAAGTATTTGGTGGGTTGTTCTTTGGTTGGTTTTGGAGTTCAAAGTTTAGGTGGCATATAAGCACAAGGGAAGAGAGAATGGGTGAGATATTTAAATCATAAAATTCTGATAGGCACCAAACTCATTCTATTCTCTAGCAAGATGTGCTTCTTGGTTTGTGCTTATATAAAAATGCAGAAAGGATGTTATGCAAGTAAGTGTTTCTTTGCTTGACACTCACTACGCAGCCACCTGTTAAAACATAACAGTATGGATGATTCCCAGTAGAGACAGGAAAGCTTTGCTGCTTGTGATGAAGTGTGTTTACCCTTCAGAGAGCAGATTTTGTTGTTAGCAAAGTAGGATTTGAAAGCCTGTGGAAGTGAATGCATACAAACTTGGAAAGTCGTACACAGGCTGGAAGATAGTGTTGTGCTAGTAACAGAGGCAGAGCAGCCAGCTGACTCCTGCTGTAGAAAACTTCGCTTACTCTGGGCTTCCAAAACTCCAACAGTGGACAAGGGTGGGTTTAAAAACACGGTTTTTGGCTATCTTCAGAACTAGCAGCATTGAAAGAACCCCTCTTGACGCTCTTGTGCAATATTTAACGTGAGAAGACTTGACTAGTAGTCTAAACTCGGTATTGAGAAACTTAATTATGCATTGTCAGATCATTAAGGGAAATTTATTCTTAAAACAAACATGAAGAAACTAAGAGAAACTGCCAGAGTCTGCAAAGGATGGTTAGTTCTGTCTCCTCTGTCACCTGTGGTTAGATATTTGTACAGTATTTCTGAGTATTTCAGAGAAATACTCAGTTTTTTTCACTGTGTGTAAAGTGCATTGAAGAGGGTGGCTGTTTTGGAACGTTTGCAACCATTACTTACAGTTTTGACAAAGTTAAGTTTAAAGGAACTTTGAATTGTCACTGACCACATAGAAGAAGGGTAATGCTCACCCATTTATTTAAGTAATGAATGTGACCATTGACTTTGGTTTTCTTGAGCTGTAAAAGCTTAACATGTAGTTTATGCCAAGTCTTTTTGTATACATGTAAATCTTGAATACGTTCTTGCAGTGTCTGTGGGTTTATTTCCTATTGCTGTCTCCACCGTCCTCTAAACTACCTGTGCAGCAACCTTAACTAGACCCATAACGTCTTATGCAAAGATAATGTTATGGTTTTGTTCTTTGTGACGACTGAGAACTGTAGAATGTATATATGTGAATGTATATATGTGTAGTGGAACGGAGCTTATTTACACACTAAGAGCCAGATCCTCATGGTGTAAATCAGTGCAAGGGACTGGAAGATAAATTGCACAGAGATCTCTCCCTATGCGAATTTCATGATTTTTTGTAAAGTTGATGTATTTATGAGACTAACAGTAATACTGAGAAACAGCAGCTCGGAAGGAATTTCCTGTTGTCTTGGATAATTTATTTAAGGAAGGTCTTGAATTAGGAAGTTCTAATCACTGTTTATAGCTTTTCTCATAAATGGAAAAACCCTACCTATTCTATGCTGAAGGTTAGAGCTTTATCAGCTGAACTATATCAGGAAACACTGATAACGTCTTTGACAAGCTACCTATCTCCTCTAGTAATAATTTCAGTCTTATTTGGATACGAAAACCCATTAGTTATGCATTACCAGTTGCACTTGAAATCTCCTTTGTGACTGTTGGCATGTCACTCATAATGTTGATTTAGTATTATTTAATGTTCTTTGATTTGTTTCCTTGGTCTCAGGTGACCCAGGTTATTCAGCCATTCAGTGTGTGTTCAAGCTGCTCTTTCTAGTACCTGCTTAGTGTACTTTTTTATTTACCGTCTCTTAGACCTGCATTGAAATGTTCTGTTACCTCATCTCCTCACTGGGGCATTGGTTTTTGTGCCCCTCTATTATTTATCTGTAATTGATGATATTATTTATCTATGTTACACCTAAACTGTGTCAATACAAAATTTCTGCCTCTCTGATCTTTCCAGTCTAGTTTCAACCAAAGCTCGCTCTGTCACCCAGTGTTGTCCCTCATAACTTCCACTTCCCGTTGGAATTTCAATCAAACTGCTGGTGAATTCCTGCAAGCTTTCAGTCACTTAATAGCTGGCTTAGAAGGCCCTGCTAGCTCAGTGAGGAAAGGCAGGGAGTCAGAAGAGAGAGTGAAAAAATAAAATGTGGCAAACTAAACTGCTGCTCTTCTTTGAAGCATTTGCACTTTGTAGGATGGTTAGGTGGCTGTATGACAGATCGTACCTGGTCTGGGCAGCTGTAGCATGTTACCGTGCTGCAGGAATTCAAGAACCCATTCAAAAAGAAGCTGAACCCTGGTTTCAGTTGTGTTCTGTCTTAGTAAATCTCCACTTGCATGCCAGTCTGTAATCAAAATGCATGTAGCAATAGGGGATAGGGGGTTTTGCATACCTTTTTGGACATTAACGTTACAAATGGTGATTTGTTACTTGAGGGACTAACTGTATGTAATTGATTTATGAGTTTATTTCCTTGGCAATTTCTGTGATGAGTATCTATGGTATGAATGAGTTTGGTAGTTCAGAGTAGTTCAGCGTGTTTTCAAATATAGGTCTGAATGAGAGATGTTTTTTTGAAATGAATTGATAACCCTGCTAATAGCACTATGGTTAGTGGAATACTCTTGGAGATCACAGACTGAATTCCTTTTTAATGAAAATATTCCAGGAATGCAAGTAATATCCTCAAACCATCGGTATTTAATTGCTAAGACCAGACTAGATAAATCCACAGCACTGTCCTCCCAGTACTGCCACCCACACCTCTGAGCTGAAATGCCTACAGTGTGAATGTCAGGTCTTCAAAACCTATCATTTTGTCTTGCAGATACGCTCCTGCTTTACTGTGGTACTTGCTAAAGTAAACAGAGATTTTGAGGCCTAAGGTGTGATTTTATGTCTATTAAAGACAGACCTCAGGCTTCATTTCCTGGCTTATTTAAGGATAACTTTCATGTTTAAATTTGAACTAGTTCCTTTGAGAAGGAAGAGGAAATTCATGACCACTCAAGTGTTCAATATTGTAAATAATTAAATTTGCCTAAATGTTGACATTTACATTTACTTTGGTACTGCACTGCCAGAGGAATAAAGGTTTGCTTTCAGCACTGAAAATGAAGCTATTTTGCTACCAAACCTTCAATGAGAGTATTGATAGTAACCTCAACAAACCATGCTTTGGAATGGAGGCCTTGCCAGTAATTTGGATGATTTTTAAAAAGCATTGAGGCATTAAAGAAAGTTAATTACCCAAATCATTACTGTACTGTGTACCAGAACCAGGAGACGCAATAGCTTTCTTGAGTAATAGTAGACTATAGCTATAGAGAGGACCTGAAAAGCTGGGGGAGAGAGGCTGAAAAGAGGAAAAGAGGAGTGCTGTTGTTAATGATGGGGTGTAAGAAATGAAGAGAGTTTATGAGGTTCTACACCCATCCTTTAGAACTGTGTTGTGTGGAACATCAGCTCAGAAACCTTTTTGCTTGCATCTCCCATA
>VZTM01008088.1:3168-24015 GCA_013400555.1 Jacana jacana
AAAAAAAGGAAGAGAAAAAGAAATCCCACAAAATGCTGACACTACACACTGTTCTTGGATTATACGGCTGCATAACTCAGGAGGAGCATTATGTTTACTTGCAGACAGCTCTGCAGGCTCTCTGTGTGCAGCCATCCCACGGGACAGAGTGGCAGCAAAAGACAAAGCCCTAGCAGAGTCACACGTCTGACAGAAATCTCTAAGCAATTACTGACCTGGAGAAGGAGACAACCTGCTTAAGGCTCCTGACCCCAAGTGACTCAAGTCTGTTGGCTGTATATGCCTCTACAAGCACTTGTATATGAAACTCTTTTTGCGTGGGCAGAAATTAAAGATTAGCAAACACTAGCTGGGCAGTGGCCTCTGACTCACACAGAGGGAACACAGAGTTGCATTTGTGTGAAGCAGGTTACTGCAGTATCTGAAGTCTGAAGCTGCACTTGTGGTTTTTGTTTACTGACAGACCTTAAGTTTGAGTTCATCCTCATTTCCATGCAAAAATGAGCTGCCACGGCTGTGTGAATCAGCGACAAGAATCCTCCCTCCTGTGTGTCTGCATGGCATTCCATGCTCTCCAAACCCATTCCTGTCTTCACTACACGACATTTTTTCCTCCATAGGCACAGAGACACAGATGAGATGAAATGAAATGAAAATACAGGACATTTGACATCCATGGTTACATGTAGTCCCAATGCCATGCAGCCTAGGATACTGATGCAGCATTAGGCTGAGCCATGTTAAGCTCCCAAGAGTTCTCATTACAAACAAGACAGCAAATGACCATCAACTAAAATGTTGAGAAAAAGTCAAGAAATACACAGCACAATACTCTACACACAGTATTAAAAAAAATAATCCTGAGTGAAAAGAGGGGGTTAAACTTGCAGTGCTTTATACCCACCTACAAATCTCAGTTGTGTCAACAGATTCCAGTTTGGCAGCCTGTAGTTACCATCCAACGAGGGCTTTGTCCCAAGAACCCACATTCAGAAAGTTTCTTGGGTGTCCCCAGCAAAGCCTACTTGAGGAGCATTACCTGTAACACCCCTATCTATATCTCTTTTGGTGTTTTCCTGTATCAGCTCTTCCAATTCAATAAACAAATTTAAGAATAATTCAGCAAATAATGTATCTGGGGAAAAACTTTGCAGGGGCTAGTTAGACAATGACAAAAAAACATTGACACCCAACACAGAGAAAGTTCCCAAAAAAAAAAAAAAAAAAGACAAAACTAAACAGTAATCAGTGAGCTTCAGAGAGAAGTCTGCAGAGGTTTAAGAGAAGCATTCAAAGCAAGACAAGATTTGGTAGCCTACCCTGACACCTCTCATTTCAACAACATAATGACACTCATTTTTTTAGGTAAAGGGTTGCCTTTCAAACAACTAAAGTTTTTTCACAGGTTCCTGAGCTGACATCAGTACTACCTCCACTGCAGCAAGGCAAACAAGAAGGTGTGATACAAGTGACATGGTCTACAGAGCATGGGATAGAATAATGTGGAGCCTTTCAGGCTTCAGTGAAAACACAAACTTTTTCAAACAGTAACTAATTTTGTACTTGGTTTGTAGTAATTTTATGTTTGCATTTATCACCTGCAAATCAGCACATTTTCTTTGCTCAAGAAAACTTATCATCATTATTTCATAACTATTTTCACAAGGTTAATCCACATAACAGGATATCAAACTAATCATCAGAAGCACCTAGGAATATGAATATTCATAGCAAAACCTGGTATGTACTCCAAATCGGGACCCCTTCCACCACTGAGACACAAGTTTTCAGGAGGCCAGTCAAAATACAGGATCTCTACTCTGGATCCTTCTCATACAAATAAGTTCCACAGACTTAGAAAATAAAGTGCCCTTTCTACATGTGCACTACAGAGAAGGAATTTCCTTGCTCCTGTGTATACCAAAGCCCCGTACCAATACACAGGCATAGATATATTTTAAGCAAAAACAGACACAGAAAAAGAACAAGTTAGGCTGATGACATAAAGTCCTCCTATCCTCTTTGCAATACTTTTGGCCATCTGACTCATTTTTAATGCAGTGGTATGAGTGCCCCTTCGTTGCGCAACTACACCCTTTACTTATCTACCAAAATCTACTGTCATCTCAACAAGAACACAGTACCAGTTCTTGTTGGTCTCCAGTCCTAAAAGCATTTTCACTTGAGTTAGTTTAATAATCTAGATATCACAAATAGTTTTCTGCTGTCCCCTGTGTACTCTTTCACTAAAAGATGTAATGCTTCCATCGCCTTCTTCACCTTGCTCCTAAGGAGGAAAGGAAATCAAAGTACTCAAAAACCCTTCTCTCAGTGACAGTTCTCTGTACTGTTCTGGCAACTACCCAACGATGAACACAGTATTTGTGTTAAATAGCACATATTAAGTACCCTAGGGTAAGACCTGCCATTTTCACCAGTAGATGGAGCAGAGAGCTCCTGCATAGAATCATTCAGGTTGGAAGAGACCCTTGGGATCATCAAGTCCAACCATCAGCCCTACTCTACAAGTTCTCCCTTACACTAGATCCCTCAACACCACATCTAATCTACTCTTAAACACAGTCAGGGAGGGTGACTCCACCACCTCCCTGGGCAGCTGATTCCACTGACTGACCACTCTCTCTGTGAAAAATTTTTTCCTAATGTCCAGTCTAAACCTACCCTGCTGCAGCTTGCAGCCATTCCCTCTTGTTCTGTCGCTAATTGCCCGTGAGAAGAGTCCAGCACCAACCTCCCTACAACGCCCTTTCAAGCAGTTGTAGAGAGTGATGAGGTCTCCCCTCAGCCTCCTCTTCCTCAAACTAAACAACCCCAACTCCCTCAATCGATCCTCATAAGCCTGTTCTCCAGGCCTCTCACCAGCTTCGTTGCCCTCCTCTGTACTCGCTCCAGCACCTCGATATCTCTCTTGTGTTGAGGTGCCCAGAACTGGACACAATACTCAAGGTGTGGCCTCACCAGTGCTGAGTACAGGGGGACAATCACCTCCCTACTTCTGCTGGTCACACTATTCTTTATGCAAGCCAAGATGCCATTGGCCTTTTTGGCCACCTGGGCACACTGCTGGCTCATGTTCAGCCGCCTGTCGACCAGCACCCCCAGGTCCTTTTCTGCCAGGCAGCTCTCCAGCCACACTTCCCCAAGCCTATAGCGATGCATGGGGTTGTTGTGGCCCAAGTGCAGGACCTGGCACTTGGCTTCGTTGAAGGCCCCAATACTGAGCCCTGAGGAACACCACTTGTGACCAGCCGCCAGCTGGATTTAACTCCACTGAGCACCACCCTTTGGGATCGTCCTTCCAGCCAGTGCTTGATCCAGCCAGTGCATCTAGAAGTGCAGGATACACATTTCTGGCTTTGTTTCCCACGGACAAATTTTCCAGTTTTCCTACTTGCTTTTTGTAAACTCTGATGGAATGAAAAAGACTGTGCAAGAAGTGACTGATTTTTCCTCATGGAGGAGAAATGTGAGTCACCTTTTGGCTCCAGCTGTACTGCATGGGGTTTTGCAGCTTTTAGTTCCAGCAGGCTACGTTGTCCTCAGGTCCACTAGCCACCAAACCCCTTCTGAAGTCAGCATAAACTCTAAGTTTATTCTAAAACTTATGATTCATATGCTGGACATTTATGGTCATCTTTCTTCCAAATTCAAAGCAGTTCCCAGAGCATATAGCTCAGTATAGGTCTTCTGCATTCAAAGACCACAGAAGCCAATAAGAGGGGCAAAGCTTCAGAGGCTCCCTTGGTGATGGTTGTTAGCTGTGGCAGGTAAACAGCCACCCACAGATGTAAATTGCTGGTGGAAGCAGCCTGATGCTCAGCACTTTTGAAAAATCATATATTTAAATAGGAGCTAGGGCACTGTTGATAACACGTAACTTGATGTACCTAACTTCTGTTTCCAAGTTCAACGGCTTTTCTTCCTGTGTTACCACCACTTAGGACCAGAAACAGGTCCTAAATAGGGAGATTTAGACACTAGAAACATTTAAAATCATCCAGTGTGAACACACCCTTCTTTCCATCTTCCAGCTCTCCCCTCATCCCAGAAAGTATAACTCAAACTTCCTACTGAAAACACAGCATCAGATGGATGCATTTCATACGTAGACATACAACTGCTATATATACATATGTGTATGCACTTATTCAAGGCAGAGACATCGCTGTCTTTAATTCACCACTGCTTTGTTTAGTCTCGAGCACCAAAGCAACAGATAAAATTACCCTGACACTCCCCAGATACCATTGATCAGAGAAATGTTAAGTATATCCCCCCTGGGCTGTATGATTTCTGCATTTTTGATGTCTCTTCAGTCTGTTCTATCCTACAAGTCGACTAAGGAGACTATAAATGTCAACAAGTTCCTGCATATTACCTGTTCCTCTTTCACGTAATCCCTTTTTGGTTTGTGAGCTTCAAGTAATTGCAAAAAGATGATGGTGCTTTTGTGGGAAGGAATTACTATTATGCAGAACCTACACTTCTCTAACATGGTCCTTGCTTAGCTTCCACTCTCAATACAGACTCTGACAGCATCTGGGGGACACACAGGGAAGCTTCATATTTAAATTATGAGGAGATAGTATCAGATATTGCAGCTCTGTTTGGTATAATCCAGTTGCAGTTTCACTTTCTTGTAGTTAAGCCTTACACACATCAGAAGAATTATTAGATAGATATTTCTTACCTTTTTCTCCTTAAACGGTTCCCTTTTTTCTCTTTATGGAAAAATCCTACAGAAAATAAACCTCTGTTGACCTTCTTATGCCACTCTGTAGAATTTAACTGAAAATTGTATTCCTCTTACAAAAAAAAAAATCTGTAAATTTTCTTTCACTTAAGACAGTCCAAGTTGCTGTTTCCTTTAGATTTGTAGACCTGGGTTAATGAAGTAATAGTTTTTTCTGTATAAATAATACTGGTTTTGTCTTTATTAAACTCATGGAAGGCTGGATCTGAACTTTTGTGAGTTTCTTTATTTAACTTAATAGTTGTGAGAATTTGCCAAAAAAATCTAGACATTAAGACAATTCAAGTGCTGTACCCCCCTAAGCTGAAGACAACACACTCAAGTAGACATGCTCTTGTATTCCTATATCACAATTTCCCCTGTACCAAAGTAACTAACAGCATGAAACCCTTCTGGTGGCTGAGACATGTCAGGTGAGACAGACACCTGGACCGCAGTGAGCTCAGACAGCTATTCTGTGTATCAAAGAGCTATATTTAGATCAACAATTGAAACATCTTGGGGACAACTGAATCTACTGACTAATGAGTTGACTACTGAAACGGGGGTGGAAAATGGAAAAAACACACTGATTAAATGAATCCTTTCAATTTCTCAAACTAGATTCCCAAGCTTCTGAGCTTAGATTCACAAACAGAAAGAAACAAGCCTCCAGTGCCAACGACTTTCTTTTCTGCAGTTCAGCCAGTCCCCTTACCACTAGTTTCAGCCAGGGATGCAAAACTCAAAAGAGAAGCAAGAGAAAATTATCCTCACATCACCAGATATCCATGCAGTTGGACTAGACAATTGTTATAGTTCTTTTCCAACTGGAACTATTATATTCTATATCTGGATTTCCAGCTAAAATAACATTTTCTCCATAGACATAAGTTGGAAGAGTAATTCTGTAAATTGCAATTGTCTGTGAACACCTTACCATAAATTCCAGCACAACTGTAGGCAACAAATAACTATCCAAGTATGATTTAAAATCTTGGACAAATCTAGATTCCCAGAGTTTGACAAATGGTCCATGCACAGAGAACATAAGTGCCAATGGCTGGGCACATGGCACAAATTGCAAATGTCTCCTCCTTATTTCTTTGAGCTGTACAATAAAGGCAGACTGTCACAGTCCTTTAATGCCTCTAGCAATATGCAACATTTTAAATTGAGTAACACCCTTCTACCAATTGGTTTGCTACACAGGTGAGTCATGCTAACTTCACAAATGCCTAGAAACCTCCCAGCTTAGAGAGATTTTTGTCTTTAACTAGCCTTCATTCATAGGCATAGCTACTTTGAAGTAAGCTTACCTTTCCATCCTAATTAAAAGGAAGGGAGAAAGAGTGGGGCATTATGGGTTCCCTGAGGGCTCTGGGGGTTAAGTCCTTACCTGTCTGTATCTCAGACCTCCTGAGTAACTGATGGTTTTCTGAACGTGGCAGATTGATCAGAGAAGCCAAAAGAATTTGACTGCAAGCACCCCTTTACTTGAACCTTGATGTTTTAAACAATGCCTGATGTTACCAAAACTCCACACACATGCTTATTCTATAAGCGGAGCAATTATCTTTGATCTTTATACACAGCCACATGAGATAATAATAGAAAAGCAACTACATCTTGTTTCCTGTTTTCAGATCTTTGAAAAAATATGTATGATGTTTTAGTCTGATATTAACAAACACATGAAAAAACCTAAGGAAAATTTGCTTTAAATGATATTATTTCACTTTATAAAAGCTTTTCTCTTGATAAATGGTAACCGTAAATCACGTCACAAAATCCTCTTGAGGATTCCTTCAGGAACCTCAAATGTTTCCTAATAATTAGTTTGTATTTGAAAACCTGTAAGAAGCAACCCCGTACCACGGCAGTGTGCACCAAGATACATGATTTGTTCCAGAATTGTAGAAACAGAAGTGCTTGATGGAATGGAGCTGAACCCCGGTATTCCATGTCTGCTTTACCCACCTGTTGAGAGCAGGCCCTTTAAGAGGGAGTTACTGAAAGGGCACATATGCAAATAAGTGGAAGTAAGCGAAACGAAGTATAGTGAAGGCGAAACAAAGTGTGGGAAACAGCAAATGACACAAATGTTGTAGCCAATCATGGGGCAACTTTAAGCCTGTGGAAAGTGCGTGGAAAGCTCGTGGACAATACCCCTCTCCCTATCTGAAATGTAGTGCTTAGCGAATGAGGACCTGTAACTGTAGAACGAGGGGGGGCTTCCTGTGGTGTGCTTCCCGACTGTGTGTGCTTCCTGGGAGTGCTCCCTGGTGCTTCCGGATTCGGGTGCTGGCTGGGATGGCTTCCTGATTGATGGCATCGGGCTCGACTGTTCCTGGCCGCGGCACCCACCAAGCATACAACCCTACCCACCAACTGCACAAACAAATTATCATTAAAATAGAAAAATATAAACATTATTTGTAAATACATGGTATGTTTCACAAGGAGTAAAATACTGAAACAAACTCACCAGAAGATGTAAGTAAATTGTTTCAAGCACAAAATCTTCTTGATTCTTACACTATTGTTATTTCAAAGGTCTATAGAGTTCTACATTCAATAAATGGACTTTCAAAACCAGCTGCAGTTCCACTACAAAGTTGTTCTAAAACAGCTATTAAAATCTACTCAGTGCATGGTTGTTAACAAAGACTTATCTTTACTTACTGTATGCAGTGGGACCACACAGACTGAGGGGTCTGCCATGCCACCCACCCATTCACCTGCTTATTCTGGGAAAAAGGATGAAGATATAGGATTCAGGTGCAGAGGCCCACCCCATCAGGAAAGTATTCCCTTGATATCCACAGCTAAGTTAAAGGAATGGCCACCTATAACTGTAAGGCCATACACTGTAAGGCTGTAGTAGAACAGGCTATAGTTCAAGCACAGCTGAAATCTTTGGCCAGCTATTTTCAAAATGAACGGCAACATGTACAAACTCAAACTTTTCTCCTAGCAACTGCACTTCTGAATCAAAGTTCCACTTCTGTTGGACTTGAGGCTCCAGGCAATGGACTTGGTACTTAATTCACCACTTCCCTCCAAATCGCAACACCAATGTGGGTGTCACAACCTCAGGTTTGAACTATATCTAGATAAAGCAACAGCTCAACTTCCTTATGGAGGGAAAAGAAAACAAAACCAAACCACCAAATAAGCTACAACAAAACATAGTTTCTACCTCATTTTGTGTAAATGGTCATCAGTTACTTCGTCACTCGTTAAATGAGACATCAAGAAAGCCACCATTTTAGCAGAAATGGCTGCTGTATGCAGCATAACATCATCTTTAGCACAAAAGGATAAAAAATCCCAACTCTGTAGTTCTGCTATCGTCACCTCTGAAACAAACTAACAGATGGAAAGTATAGAGCTCTCTCCTTCACCAAGCCAGTCACTGCTGCTCTATTGGAAGTCCTCTAATCTGATTTTGTTCATATTCTTCCCAGGACTGCTGAGTCGTGTCAGCAAAAAGCGCTCAGAAAATGCTAACATGCAGCATTTTGCGGTCAATTTCGTGTTTTCATTTGAACTACCTTTTGCAACCCATGTACCTCCTTCCAGAATGCAAAAGTAAACCCCATAATCACTAACCTTGGAAATAAACTTGTTAAGTTTTAAAAACATAACAACTCCTGAGGTTGGGGATCAGCAAGCAAGCTCTTCAATATTTTGGCCTTATGTATTCTCTAAGGCAGATAGAGACAAATATCCGCTTTATGTGTTAAGGAACAAAACAGAACGCAAAGACTGGAGAGTTTGGCAGAGATGCACAAGAAGAGTCAAGCACCTTACACAGGCAGATCAAGCAGGTTCCTCAGGGACATCACACAGACAATTCAGCCACCAGGCCGTACCAACTAATCAAATTTCTACATGAAAATGAAAAGTGGGGCTGGGAGGGCAGAGACATACACATACAGGGGAAAGAGGTGATTATTCAGGGTGTTTTGTAAATATTCCATGTGAGGCAAAACAAGAAAGGTAAGAAAGTCTTGTGGGTCTCCTTCCACTCTGGATTTTCTTTATGAACCCCATTATCAACCTTTTAAGGTTACAATCATGAAAAGACAAAATACTGCAGGAGCAAACCTGCAGTGAAATTAGCTACTGCCCATTTGGTAGAGTCCCTGCTTGCCCTGTGAGCAACTCAACACAGAGGAAGACTTCAGGTTGCATTGACAGCATTGCTGCCCTGTGTAGTAGCTAGTTAGAGATTCTTGTTTCCTTGACAGGATATACAGAAATGCATACAACCGCATCCTATTTTTATGAAAAGGTACATTACATAATATTTAGTAGAATTATAAATGTCAACATCCTGATGCCCCTCCTTACATTAATCTAAGAAATATTTGCCTAATCTCTGTCATTCTATTTTTCAATCAACTACATAAAAAAAACCCCAAAATCACTATATCTAATTCTGAAAAATAGAAAAAAAAAAAAAAGGAAAAATAATTTTTCCAGTGTACAACGTGAGAAAACAAGGATATTTTTTTTTCCCATTTTTTATTATGTTTTTCACAGGTATGTTCCTTCTCTTTTTGACACAATATGACATTGATGTTGCATGCGATTCACAACATCTGAAAGGTGCTGCAGGGTTTAAATGTTCTTATCAATATCTGTTTTTGTGACACCAGTCTCTAATCCTTGGAGTTTTTTACTACTTTCAGAATAATACTTCTACAAGCAAAGGCATGCATTGTTATCGAAATGACAGTAATATCAATGAACAAAAAGATACACTGCTTGTACTATGAGGAAGACCTAAAAACACTTCAGTAAAGCAAAATATCTCATTTTATTCAACCCAGGAAAAGTCTTGCAATAAATAAAAGATGGATTTCATTTACAAAAACAAGTTCCTGGTACATAACTTTCAGAATCTCTCAAATATGATGGTATAAATACATAGGGCCTGTAGGTTCCTTTCCCCTACTTTCCACTGTGTCCTAGATTGTTTATTCTGTATTTGCTGGACCACAGACTATATTTGAATTAAATATATGGCAGGAAGAATTCCCAAAGCCTTCTCCCTTTGCCTTCTCTCTTTTCCTTCTCTCCACCTGGCACAGGCTGCTTCTTAGACTCAAAGTATCATTAATATCTAGGATAGTTGCTAATCTCCTGTCAAGAAACTTCTGGGAATTACTTGATAGTTATAAGGAGGAAGAGTTGTAAAGAGCTGTTTGTCTTCCACACTCCTTTTGATCCAGGTGGATTCCCCATAGGAAATTATGCCTACTGGACCATCTAATTGGAAAGTCTCTCCAAATATAGTATAATATAATATAATAAAATTTAATATAGTAACTGGCAGAAAGTGAAATTAGCTGCTGCACATAGGAAGATTTGGACATTTGGTAGAATCCCTGCCTGCCCCGTGAACAGCTCAATGCAGAGGAAGACTTCAGGTTGCTTTGAAGCATTGCTGCCCTGTGAGATGTGGTCCAAGAAGTCTTGCACTGTTTAGAAATGCCTGGAGCTAAAGCCCAGGGCCCATTCCCTACAGGGAGGGAGGAAACAGTCCCAAAGATCAGCCACGACAGGTTAGAAAAAACTCTGTGAAATGGAAGCCTTTGAACTTGGTTGCGTTTTGGGACAACTTCTACAAGCTGACTACAGCCACGGCACAATATCAGTTGCCACAGACCAAGAACAGGAAAGGTTTCTGTCACTTTTTAGTAAAAGAAAATGTACTGAAATAAAACAGTAAAAAAAAAAATATTTAAAATTAACCTAGATTCATTACAAAGCACAGATGTAGCCTATTCTGTTTTGCTTAAAAGTTGCATGACAGAGCATGTCATCCATCTCCAGAAAAGGAATAGGTGGGTTTGCTTGATTTATTCATATTCCATGCATCATTTTAAAAAGCGCTTGTGAAACCACAGCCAATGCCACTGGTTTGCTATGTCTATGCAGACATTAGGAGATAAAATGATTCCAACATCAATCTCTTTTTTTCAGTTCCTTGCTGCAAAACACAGCAATAAATTGCAGACAGTCCACCACAAGGCTGAGATGTAATGCTGTAAAAACTTCTATAAAGCTTCAGTACCAAATTTAACTCCAGTGATAGCCTATATCACAAGGTCCTCATGCTGTGGCAGGAGATGGCTTTGCTGAACAGTAGCAGCAAATCAATTAAAACTTGCAGTAAATAGCACGTTCTCTTAAAAGTATTCACAGTACAAACATGGTAATGCTCAATGTTATATTTAGGAATAGGATATAAATAACTTACAAGTGCATTTACGATGCTTCAAGCTTTGCTTAAAGATAAAACAGAACTGTATAGTAATTAGAGCTGAGGAGGTTTAAGGAAATTTCATGGAGGCTTTGTTCTAAGTGCATTTAAAGACAGACTTGCTGCACTATTGCAGTATTAAAACTCTCTGCTTATTCTGCGTGAAATTCTTAACACTAACAAAACACCGCACTTCAGTATATGTTGAAATATCACTTGTTTGTCTGGTAGTCCAGGTGCCTTGTGAAGGAGAGGGTTTGTTTCATGGGAGTGCTTCGTGGGGCTGTCTGCCATGCCAGAGCCTCTGAGGGGGAAGATATGAGCCAAGAAGCACTTGTGGGAGGCCTATGGGTTGGGCAAAGTCCAGTCCCTGGCTGCAGCACATCAGGGCCAAGCCACAATAGTATTTCCTTGAACAGCAAACGTTACTTCAGCTGCCCTGGATTGTGGCTCCAGAAATGCTAGTACAGAGCCATGTGTGAAGTATTAACAGGGATAATCTGGAATTACTATATAGATGTGATATTTTCACAGCAAAACCAAAAGCATAAGCATGGGTAATATTTGCAGCTGGGATATTAAAGAACTACTGCGTTATTAATGAAGATGCCTTATAAACCTTAGGAAACAAAGAAAAATCAATGAGACAAAGCTATCTCATCATTTTCAGAGGGAGGTCTTTGAGCTGCACGTAGTTACATAGAGCTCAGTGTTTACCAAAACCACACTAAACCCCTAAAAAACAAGCCACACTTTACAACCCGCACTAACACAGGAAATCAGCTCATAGCTAATGAGGGCATGCCATTTGCCCTGGAGTCTACCACTAAGGAGACTGACTGAAAAGATGAAAAGAACCCAGGATAAAAGTTTCATCACATCTTATCTAGATTTAGAAAATTATAGCCGGCTAATAAGTATAGAATGAACCATATCCCCCTTTAGAAGAGAGTCTCTTCTAGAAATAAAGACAAGACAGTAACTGATATTGGCAATGCTGCCTGCCCAGCACAGAGCCCTATATGGTGTCTGCCTGAGTCTTCATTTTTCCAAACAGAAAGTACATTCTTGTGCGATACTGAAGGTGTCTTATATGCAGGACCAGGTACAGACACATTAAAAGCTATGTCAGCCTGCTGGCTGGTTTCTCTCTTACTGGAAAGCTTCACAAAACAACAAAATTTATTTCTCCCTTTCTCATGAGCACTGGCCCTGCTGGAGATAAATGCATTCATCTTTTTATACATTAGAAAGTGCTTCAGCAGAACTGATGTGGACAACACAGAATTAAACAGTGAGGGGAGAGAAATGACCACAGGCTAACAACATGCGTGCGAGTATAAACAAGTATATATTTTATAGCTTCACTACGTTATACTTCTCCAATTACTCATTTAAGGATTTGGCAGCATAACTGGCAGTTATAGTGACCATTATTTTCCTATTGCATAAGTTTTTAAATTGAATGTATCTTTTACACAGGGGTATGGGCAATTTGAAGGCATACAAAGTTTCAGCACACTGCAACGGAAAACACTTTTTGTGCACATCCATGGAGAACCAGCAGAACCCCAAGAACAACTGAAGCCTTTGTGTACAGCTATAGTAGACCTAAATATATACTTATGCTTCTTGGGCAATTTTTCTGTGACAGAAAATTAGGTCGTGGGCTTACCCATTTTAGATTAACAGCTTCTCTTCAGCTCCTTACCTAACTCCCAAGAATATTCTCTAAGGGCACCATGTTGAAGATTAAGTCACTTTAAAAGGATTTTAGTGGTGAGGCTAATTCATTATAATTGAAAGCACCTACCTGTGCTTCTAAAAGGCCAACTCATATAATTTCTATATATTAAAAACATGTTCTGGTATTAACAAGCAGGGAATTAATAGCAGCAAAATTGGTAGACAAGCAAGATTGAGGTGGGATAGTAAGCCATTAGCCCTTTTTTATCCCTTAAGAAACAAGTAAGGAAAGAAAAAGAGCTGATACATTTAAGAAGATTTGGATTTTTGAGCAAAACTCCATACAGTAGGACATGCTAGCAAGGTTATGCCATGTTAGCAATGACACCATCTTTCTCATCCTAGGAAAATATAGGTTGCAAATGCTCAATTCACATGTTAATTCTTATACCTGACATTAATTTGCCCTGTTAGTCATGTGCTTGCCTCCTGTCCCTCAACACAACTCTAAGAATTGTGGCTGTTGTTCCCTTCTTTGTTGCTCAAACTCACATTTGGCACCACATCTTCAGTAACTAAGTAAAACCACCACCACTAGCAGCTTTCTGCTTCCCCTGGCAACTTTGTTCCATGGGTTTCCAAAGCACCCATAAGGCTCCCCTGAAGGTCACCCATCACCTCTCACATAAAGGACAACAAAGGACTCAAAGTGGACCATAGAGAGAAGAAAAGGACATCTGCATTAACAGCTCCAGTGTGAACCCCCCAAAATTATAGCAAATGCCAAAGTTTTTTACAGCAAATAAATTTATCTTTCGTTACGTAAAAGGATACCACAAACAGAACAGGGTAAACAGAAAAAAAGCTGAACACATTACATTCTGCTTTGAACTCTGTGTGCATGTCTAGTAGAAACAAAAACTCCATGCAAATCCAAAACCTTATAAAATGTTAATCGAGCAAAAATTAATTAAATACATCAACTGAGGACATGATTGGCCATGTATTCTGTGTACAAACTAGAAAGACCACATACAAATTATGTCAAACACTATGTACCCCAGGCATTTGTATAATTTCTATACATAATTACCACATTCATCATACAAAGTAGGTTATAATTCCAATTTTATCTAAATTATATCACAATAGCCACATTTCTGTGACACAATGTAAAATTATACAGGTTACTTTTTTTTTTTTCCATTTCATGTTAAAAGTAAATTCAGACTCTGCAGGTAGGTGATTTAATGCAACAGTTTTTCACATCTTTAAAGTGTCATATAGTTTAATGAGATCAGAGTTCTAGAAGTAAACCTTTCATAGGCATTTACAATTATTAGCTTATCACTTTTTAGGACCTCCAAATTCATACCTGTCACAAATACACTTTGAAACAAAAGCAATACCCTCCCCTCTTTCCTTTTCAAATACTGAAGTGATGCTTCAAAAAAACCTTTTGTTCTGCTCAAAAGAAATCAAAGTAAATAAGGAGAAATGCGTAGGTCTTGTACTGCTCTGTTATCAGGACTGAATTTGTTAATTTGATGAATTGTCATTAGGCTATGAAGTATAGAAAATGTCTGTAGTATACAGTAAGAGGAGTTCTAGAGTTTCCAACTTCCCACTAACAATAACTTTGAAACTCCACAGTCAGCAGTAACTTTAGCCAGAAAGCTAAAACTCATATTTTTGGGTTTTATAGCAAAAGGAGGCGATAATACAAATGCTATTTGACTTCCTAAAAAAAAAAAATACAAGACGAATTATATTTTCTATATTATCCTAAAAGGTCAAGTTCCCAACCCTTCTTGTAATCACACAACTCCAGACAACTGCACTATTTGATGTCCTAAACATATGCTTGTTTTCAGGATCAGGAACCCACAAGTATAAAACTTGACTTTATGTATTTATTTATTTGTATACTAAGACTGCAAGAAGTGGGAGATTACTTTGAGCCAATATGTCATGTTGACAACTCTACATATTTTGAGACATTTACCTAAATAAATCTAAGAAGGTCACACACTCCACAACAGTCAAGAATTTATTCCCAAAATATCCAGGGACCTCAAGTCCTGTCAGTCTCCATTTCCTCACCCTGCAACAGACAATTTTCTAAACAAATCCAACTGATTCGCATCTGCATTGAGAACATATTTGACCACTTATCTACAGACACATGACTGGCAATAAAAACACAGCTCGTTTCTCTGTTCCTCCCTTCATTTTCTTTGATCATCTCCATGACCCATCCAGCTGTACATTGACCTTCTTGAAAAGACAACATTGCCAAAAAGTGCTCCTAGAATCCACCTGTACATTCTGGAGGAGCCAGAGTGGGTCTGCTTTTACTTTTGGTTCTTTTCCCCTGTCTAGTGCAGTAGTGCTTTCTACCTGTTGCTACCACCAGCAAATGCTCAAAAACCACAAGCACCAATTTCTCTGCATGTACATGTACTTTAGGCACGCTGTTTCATTAGTAATCTACAAAGAGTCAAAACAGCAGAATTATTTCAGCTTGGGCTCTTTAGTCTGGAGAAGAGAAAGCTGGAGGGAGACCTTATCTATGCTTACAAGTATCTAAAGGGTGGGTTGAAGGAGGAGGGAGATGGACTCTTTTCAGTGGTTCCCAGTGACAGGACAAGGGGCAACAGGCACAACCCGGAACATNGTATCTAAAGGGCGGGTTGAAGGAGGAGGGAGATGGATACTTTTCAGGGGCTTCCACCGATAGGGCAAGGGGCAATGAGCACAAGCTGGAACATAGGAAGTTCCATTTAAATATGAGGAAAAGTTCCTTTCTGTTGAGAGTGACAGCACTGGAACAGGCTGCCCAGGGAGATTGTGGAGTCCCCTTCTCTGGAGATTTTCAAGACTGGCCTGGATGCAGTCCTGAGTAATGTGCTGTGGGAAATCCTGCTTTAGCAGGGGAGTTGGACTGGATGATCTCTAGAGGTCCCTTCCAACTCGGAAAATTCAGTGATTTACATTCCATGATTTCCATTACCTAAAGGTCAAATTCCCCATTACCATCCTCTTTATGAACCAAATAGAGATTTGGAGATTAAGTATTACAAAATTCATCTCCTGGAGGGAGACTTGAGTGCAGCTATCACACACTACCTGCATGGCATATCTATACAGCACCTACATAGTTACACAGTCAATCAACTATGCTAATGGTGTGTGCCCAACTCACCCAAGAAAGATCAGAGCTGGGGTACAACATTCCTCCTGAGCTCAAGAGTGTGTCCTGGCTTTTACTGTCAAAAATAGCAAGTGACAGCCATCTGAAAATAGGAGTAAAAGGGAAAGTATAAAATTGCTTTAATAAAAATTAAGGTCGTGAGACAAATATTTTTTTCCCACAAGTGACAATTTGCACATTAGTAATACAAAGGCACAGGTATTGAATCCCATTAAGAATGGGCTCTCAGGACACCTCTTTTCTGCCTGTCTTCCGATGGAAACCAATGTGATATATACACATTGCAGAAGCTGAATTGCAGCCTCCATTTTGTGATGTAAATGGTCAGTAGCAAATACTTTCCTCATTGATTGCACCTCGTCTTCACGTTTTAATTTGGTAAAGAAAACAAGGACGGTTGCATGTTTAGCCCTTTTATGCTGCCACAAAGATATAAGAACTGGGTATAGGCAACCTGAATCTCTAGACGTCTAGAGCCTTCTTTCTGGTCAAATAAAGAAAGCCAAGAAAAATAAGATTGAAATGCATCCTCTGCTGGATGGTACTTACAGTGGTGTGAGAATCTTCAGAACCCTATTTCTGTCAGCTTTATCTGAATTCTCATATTATTTGCTTATACACTGAAGTCTATGTACAGTGCTTGAAAATGACTGCATGAAAAATGATTTAATGCACAAGCATTATTAACAGTATCTGGAGGAGGTTGGTTTTGCCTTAAAGAGTAGTTAAATGTGTGCTGGACTCTTTGGGGAATTCTGATCTTAATCCAGCAATCATCTTAAGAGGTTGAAGCTTCTCATATGCTTAAAATTGAGCATATATGAAAATGTTTTGCCAGGCTGCAACTTTTAATAGCTCCACATATGCTTTTAATTAATGCTCTGTGGCTACTTTTCATTATTGGATTTTTGTGAAAACTGCAGGAGACTTGACAGACCTGTCATAGTCTGCAGTCACTCAACAAAAACTAAAGCAGCCCATATAGTGACATTTAAGACCATTTGAGTCTGGTAACAGCAGAAGTACAAGCAGTAAAGGAGACAATTTTACAGTGACTGCTTAACAACAAAACATATAGTCCCGGTGGTGATCAGAATAGCTAACTAAAAGAGGAGAGTCACCTTGCTAAACAGTTGGATGCTACCCAGAACTAAAACTGCCAGGGCTTTCACTTACTTAGCTGGTGATCATTAAAAGGATTTGTCCTGTAAAGTTTTCTGCGAGCCTGACTTGAAATTTTACCAATAGGTCCCCTGAAACAGAAGCCCAGAGACAACAAGTAGCATGAGCCCTTTGCATGCTTCCCTGAATGAGGGGGAGATGCCAGGGCAGACAGAGATACTGCCTCCCATACATCAGAAACTAAGTTTTACCGTTCTCTTTTTTAAAATATTTAAATTAACTAAGTGTTAGATTGGCTGCTTTTTGTTTAAGAGTAAGAGCAATACAGAATCACAGAATGATTAGAGTTGGAAGGGACCTTGAAGATCATCAAGTTCCAACCCCCTGACATGGGCAGGGACACCTCCCACTGGAGCAGGTTGCTTGAAGTCCCATCCAGCCTGTCCTTGAACACTTCAGGGATGGAGCACCCACAACTCCCTTGGGTAACCTGTTCCAGTGCCTCACCCCCCTCATAGTAAAAATTCCTTCCTGATACCTAAATTAAATCTACACTCTTCTAGTCTGAAGCCATTTCCCCTTGTCCAATTGCTACATGCTTTTGTAAAAGTATACACTCTGCAGCTGGAAATGGGACTGCACCTCTATAGGAACACTTGCCCTCCACATCTGAGGCAGGAACCAGAAAGATACAAAGCAAAAGACTTGGGCACAACTTTACAGAAGCCCTAGATATTAGTTGCTGGCATCCAGGCCATCACACGCTTGCTGCAGCAGTTAGGTACACTGAACAAGGTAAAACCAGTGTCAGTGCATCTGTCATTGCTACACTATTTCCTCCAGATTCACAGCAGGTGCCTGCTTGGGAGCCCTGAGGCATAGCCACCTTCTGAGTCCCCTCAAGGTCTTGGGAAAAACTTTCTGCCAAGTGAGATGCCTGTTTTACCATTGCCCCATGGTTACCTTGCAGTGGCAGCAGCTGGGCCAGGGCTGCAGCACAGGGCAGATATGTGGGGTCACACACTGAGCCTGAATTTCCCACCTTCACTACAAGCAAGAGCTGTGAAAACACATTCGCCCCTTCTGTTTTACACTGTATGATGGGAACACCTATCTGTATGTTATACCTGTGTGTATATGCATCATGCTTTCAGTGTGGGCATACTGCTTAAAAATAAGCAATTCCATTCAAACCAGTTCCTTATATCAAAATTATTCTGGTTTGGTCCAGCTGAACTCCTCTCTGCCATTTGTTCAAGAAGAGGGAGTCAGCAGAGATGGAAAACCAGTGGAAGCATATGGTAAAGTAAGGCTGGGAAGGGAAGGATTTAAAGGGCAAAGAGGTTTCTACCCCTATCTCTTGAACAGTATGGGGAGAGATGTGACAAAGGCATGCAGCAAAAAATTTATTACCTGCTTGCATTAGTAGCCCTCTAATGAGAAGGAAAGTTTAATTTCTCATTCCTTCTAGGTGTAATTGAATCTTATCCTAATTGAATATCAAAAGATCCACTCAACATTCTGCACTGGGAGTCACCGTGCTGCAACGGTAGGACAGTGGAGCCAGGATCACATTTAAAGCAGATGGAAAAAGGGGAGCCACAGCCAGGACAGAAGCAGCAGGTCTGTTGGAGGCTTCTGTGCTTGCTGAGTTCCTTCCACAGTGTGATCACAGGATCAACAAGATATTCCGCTTTCCTATAATTTATGAGTAGGAATGGAAAGAGGTCTTACTTCATACCTCCAAAGAGGAGCTCCTGGAAATTAATATCGACTTCCTTATAATTGCGCAAACACACATTCCCCCCAAAATTACCACATCATTGAGATCAAATTATGTGATTTCATTACCTGTATAACAACCTTTGTGAAGTCAAGTGTAAATCAGACTCTGCTGCTAGGTACTCTGATCTTCTGCAAACACCACTGACAAAAGATGCTGGCTCCAACAGTACAACCCATCCCAAGAAACTATTTTCTTAGCCTAGTGCTTTGATTCCAGCCATTACTCATGATGACTTACAGTGAGAGACAAGACTATGGAAAAATCATCATAGAATCATTTTGTTTGGAAGAGACCCTTGGGATCATCAAGTCCAACCATCAGCCCTACTCTACAAAGTTGTCTCCTACACCACATCCCTCAACACCACATCTAATCGACTTTTAAGTACAGTCAGGGCTGGCAACTCCATCACCTCTCTGGGCAGCCACTTCCAGTAACTGACCACTCTTTCTGGGAAGAATTTTTTCTTAATGTCCAACCTAAACCTATCCTGCTGCAGCTTGCAGCCATTCCCTCTTGTTCTATCCCTAATTACCCGTGAGAAGACACCAACACCAACCTTTCTACAATGCCCTTTCAAGCAGTTGTAGAGACTGATGAGGTCTCCCCTCAGCCTCCTCTTCCTCAAACTAAACAGTCCCAGCTCTCTTAATTGCTCCTCATAAGATTTATGACCCAGGCCCTTCACCAGCTTCGCTGCTGGTGTGAGTGTATATACTTTTATCTTACGCATCTGAGCAGAAATTAGTGTTTTACTGGTCAAATACACAATGAACGTCCAATTGCAATAAAAAGGTGCGCATCTCATTTTACAACTTAATCCCCAAAGTCCACTCAAAAAACATTGATACACTCTGAGGTGCAGTACCTCCAGGGGTAGATACTTACTTAGTCTGTGGGGCTTAGTTCTCACAATCACAAAAAGAGTCTTTCAGTTTGTAGAGCCAAGAGAGAAGAAGAAACTGTACCAGGATGGGATGCTAGTCATCTTCCAGTGAAGTAAGCTTATTTTCAAGTGCTCTGCCATATACAGACACTCAGGGATCAAAGAAAGAAGTCAGAATAAACACAATCTCACTGAAAACCAGAACAAAAACTCTGGATACACAGGGAAAATATATTTAACAGATAGAAAAACACTTAAATTATGTGGTCACGCATAAACCCCCCAAAGGCTTTGTTTCATCTTTTAGTCCTCATAGGCATTTTAGCAGGGTTCCAATCTCACATTAATATCAAATCTAACAACTTTGTTGTTTTAAAAATGTCTTCCTAGTGCCAACCAGTTAGAGCTGTCCAGTTCTCTAAGGAAAAAGACATCTCAATAATCAGTCAACTCTGATCTCCCTCTTATTGACATGCAGAAAAAGAAACCCTCGTTTTTAATAATAGGACTTCCTTTCATGCAAAAATAGTGGAAGCTTTCAAAGGATAAATAATTCATCGTCTTCCAAGCTCTGAGAATAAATTTGTTCCTTTTCTGTTTTACTTTCCTTCAAGATATGACATCTTAGGAAAGCAGGGGGAAGGAGACCGCTCTTTGCTTCTAAGGATATAAACACGCTCAATGTTTCATTCCCCACTGCAACAAAACTATAAGATCAATAGACAAGCGCTGAAAAGCTTTTCCCACCAGGCAGAGACTCTGCCATCTAAATAGTCTCTCAAAAGATATAATCTCACAAGCAGCAACAACAAAGAAACATCCAACACATAGCTAGGGAGCATGCTCAGAATAATCTCACACAAGAACAACTCCACAATAAGACATCAAATTAATTAAGCTTGATCATATCAATGACTGCTGACCTATAGTTCTGTCTCCATTCTTTTAAGTTTTATCTGAACTCTAAAGGGATACAGGAAAGTTGTTTTACTTATTGTGCCGGGTTTTTTGTAAACAACAACAAAAATATCTGTAAACCAGGTTGAACAAAAAAAATGCAACATACTCTATCTGGCAAACTGGGCTCTGTATATATATATATATGTCTAAAGCAGAAAAAAAA
>VZTM01008088.1:33903-44195 GCA_013400555.1 Jacana jacana
AGCAAGAGAGTCATCAATAACTTCTGCATTTGAGTTTTTAAACACTGATCAGTGTGATCCTTCAGACAGCTAGTTAAAATGTATAGCGGTCTTGAACTATTATGATAATCCACTGGGGGAAAAAAAAAAAACAACAACAGTTTGCTGTTTTGCAGAAAACAAAACAAGCTTAATTCAAGGACCAACCCAAAGAAATCATTTATACTGTCATTTTTCCTATCCTACCTAAGAAAAAAATTGTCAGAGACTTAAAAATACTTTAGATACCGTTCTGTTTATAATTAAAGATCACGTACACAGACTTAGCTTTACATTTCCGAAGATGGTCATTTAAGAGGACTATTGGCTTGAATAAAGCTAATCATAACCAATTAAAAAAAAAAAAAAATTTTGTGCTTTGTGACTTATACTTCATGCTACATGTTTCTCTGGAAGACGTTAAAAGTCTTTGTCTTTTGTGCTAATCCTTAATTATGAGGCTCTGCCTTTAGTTGTATAACTCCTATGCATGCACATTTATAGCAGGAGTCTAGTGCACTTTCCCTGCCCATAGAGACCAGCTTAGACACATAGCACAGAATGACAATAGCACCACTGCGGACTCGCATATGGATATTTTCTTATTAAAACCAGTTTCTCTTTTTCTTTTTGGTACCACCAGTAATACATCTTAGAAACCCAAGATACGTATGTTTGTTCTGAAAGCTATTACCGATATGCCCTTGTGTCCCAGCTTTATCCCCACAATGAACCCCAGAACTCTCCTTAGAAGAACTCCGACTGCCACACTGCCTTTTTAAAATAATGGCAGTCCTAGACTACAGGCACATGGAATATCTCAAAGGAAGGTGTTGCTACAAATATATTACTGCTACGTGGAATTTCACCTTCTTCCTGGCAAGTTATCAAAGTGTTCACTCCACTACAACCATTACAAATACCAGTGGGTCCAACCAGCAACGGAAGAGTTTTCTCCAGACATGTTTCTCAAAATTCAGGAAAAATAAATAAATAAATAAATAAATGAACACCAACACCACCCCCCACACACACCCCAACAAAAAATGAACAAAAAACAAAACCCATACTATATTATGAGAAACAAAAAATTAATTTTATTTTTTTAAAATCTCCTGTTTACTCTGAAATTAGATTAATGACTGTAATTCAAAATACATCTTAAAAAAAAAGTAACAATAATTTTACAAAAAATAAACTGGGGTTTTCACCATTCTAGTTGGTGTCTCCTTTGAAATAGTGCTAAATAAGTAGAGCTGCGTTACCAACTGGTAATGAGGGCAGGGGAATACAATCTGCAGGAGTCTTGTAGGGCCACATATTTACATCATATCTTTACCACCAGTAAAATTTGCAGCAGTAGCCAGTCCAGTGTAAGCCACACATGTGCAGAGGGCTAACCACTGGAAGACCTTGCAGCCACTTGATGAGCAGGGCACTCCAGATTCTGCCCTAGTGCTCAATTTCAGCTTTGGTTTGACCACAAGATAGACAGTTTTAAGCATCTCCACAATCCAGTGGTATGTTCAAGTGCCCACCACAACACAAATTCAGACTAAAAAGAACAAAGAACACTCAGTTGGCAAAGTGAGCAACACAGTGAAACCTAGATAATTAAACAAAAAAATAATCCTGCTAAAATCTTGGACTCTGTTGAAACTGGGCAGGGAGGCAGGACTGCAATTGCTTATAAAATCAGGTAGATTATAGAATAAAGCAACCCAAAAATTAACCAAAGGATTCCAAACAGAACTGTGAATCCATTGACTTGCTGTCGTGTGAGAAAAAAAAGCTACTCCCCAAGCAGAGACAGCAAATACCCTTGATGTAAGAGATTGTTTTTCTTTCTTTCTTTCTTTCTGCTGTCTTTCCCGTTTATGGGACCACGTTTTCGTTTTCTCCAGTACTGTGCAGTTTAAGTTTACCCCCCGATGTGACCCTATGGAAAGCAATGGAAAGAATTCCTTCATCTGCTTTCATGAAGGGTGGGGGAGTCCAAGTTTCTGCCCTTTCAGAAAAGCACTATCTTCTCTTCAACAGTATCTGTTTGTAAAGGCTCCTTTGAGAAACCTAAAAGCTTATGGAGTCCTTCAAGAAACAAAAGAGTGACTCTACTTTACTGGGATTCAGGCCTGAACTGAGGGCATTTATTTTTATCACAAATATATATTCCTCTTTTTCATTCTGTTCTACTGCTTCTAATTTAATGGAGAAAATTAAGCAGGTATTTCAGCCAGGTCCTGCTGTTCTATTCAAATCTATTTTCATCAGATTATCACTTCCAGCAGTGATAAAAATATTAATGATTTTTTCAAAGGGACTGTTGTATTTAAATATTTCAAAACTATTGGTTTGTTTGTGTCGATGAGAAGGAAACATATTGACTGGAAGCTGCAGCTAATGCTGCCTTTTATAAATCTCCTGTCAGGTAAAGAATGGCTCTCCATAGATTCCAATATGATGTAGAGCTCAAAAGCAAACACTCCTATTGCCAAGAGGCTCAAAGGGAACTGCCACTGCAATATCGTGGGCTGAATAGCAGGATTTCAGTTTATCTTCCCCACCATAGAAGCTGTGCAAAAAGAAGAGATGGTTCAGAATGCTTCAAGGAGAAAGTCAATTGATTTACTGAAATGCCAAAACCTCTAGATAAGCAAAACCACTGCACTGAAGTTTACAGGCAATTTCATTAGATGACAGCACAGGGCAGACAATGCATTTGAAGCCTGCTTCTACTGGCCATCGGACTCTTACTTCAGTGCAGTATTGCACAGGCATATGCACATGTTGCATAGGAATGTACAAGTTATATGGCATTCTGGCTTCAGTGCCTGTGAAGTCTACAAGTACTCTTTCAGCTGTCCAGGGCAAAAATAATATAAGGACCATAGCTGTGACAGAAAACATAAGAAAAAGGAATGCTTAGATTATGTGAAGGTATCTAACCACATAACAAATCAGCAACACATGACATTTTACCTAATTTAATATCTTATTATGATTTGTCCAGTCTAACTGCTGTGAGCTTTAGCCCTAATTGTACAAGTTCAGCAAGCACTTCAGAAACAGCTATACTTTGTAAATCAGAATATTTGAAAAAACTTGCAGATCATTGGAGCATCAAGTCTTTCAAGACCTAGCAGAAACAGGTTAGACAAAGTGCTGCCCCATGCCCAAGAACCACATCACTACTTTAAAAAAAAAAAATAGTTTTATAGGGTTTATGCAACTACGGAGACTGAGGTATTTGGGGGGTTTGCCATCACTCACAAGATACGATACTTCTGAGGTGCCCTGGCCACATGTATCCTGCAAGATATAGCGCTGCTTGTCACATAGATAAACTACTCATCTGCATGGTTTAAATCAAATCAGGATTGAAGGAGTTTATTGATTTATTAATGACATGTAATTAACCAGCAATCAGTGAACTATACATTCGGTATCAGCAACATAAAGGACAAACCACAGCACTGGACCTTACTAAGCACAAGCAGATTTCTAGCTACACTTCTACAGCTAAATCCTATAAAGTCCTTATGCCAACACACAGAGATGTGCGGGTGCACACTCACTCTGGTGAGCATGGTTCCCCGTCCCATGGGAACTCCAGCCTCACCTGTCCCCACACCACTCCCCACAGCAGCAGACAATTTTAGATTTTCTTGCCACACACAATGGGTACACACTCACATGGAGCATCTTTGTTATGAGGACAGGCTGAGGGAGCTGGAATTTTTCAGCCTGGAGAAGAGGAGGCTCTGGGGAGACCTAATAGCAGCCTTCTAGTACCTGAAAGGAACCTACAGGAAGGCTGGGGAGGGTCTGTCTACAAAGGCCTGCAGTGACAGGACAAGGGGCAATGGCTTTGAAATGGAGAAAAGCAGATTCAGATTGGATATTGGGAATAAGTTCTTTACTCTGAGGGTGGTGGACCACTGGAACAGATTGCCCAGGGAGCTGGTTGAAGCCCCTTCCCTGGAGATATTCAAGGTGAGGTTCAATGAGGCCCTGGGCAACCTGGTCTAGTTGGGGGTGTCCCTGCTGACTGCAGGGAGGTTGGACTAGATGACTCTAGATGTCCCTTCCAGCCTGGACTATTCTATGATGCTATCTCAACAACTGCTGCCATCCAGGCCATTTTGCCCAGGATGAGTCTCAAGAAATACCCGTGCTACTTTCTCCATATTTTATGGGTTGAAGAGTTCAAGTTTTCAAGTTCTAACCTTTAAGGTCATCTCCTGGAATTTCAGACCATTGAGACCAGCAAAGCCTCCTTCTCCATACACAGGCAGGTACAGCAAAGTGGGGATCCTCAGTGGCTGTAAACGAGCAGGCTCCAGACAGTTTCTCTGGGAGAAACACCTCTATCTCCTCTCGACCAGGCACTTCCCCCTGTGTCTAAAATAGCCAAGTTCACAAAGCAGCATTTTTGGCATCTAGTAACTTGAGTCTTTTCCAAACATCTATTTCCATAAAATTGACAAGAACAAGCTTATGACTGCAACTGTGCAGGCAGGTTGGGCTGAACTTGATTGTGACCATGACACATACACACATGCCCAGGCAGTATGACATCACTGGGTTGGTTCCTGAGCAAAATGTCTAAATACTAGAAGAAACAGAGCATCTGGAGACTATAAAGGCTTGGTCAGGAAGACATTTCATTCATAATAAGGAAGAACACTGCAGCCAAAGTTACACCCCAGGTAGCCTTCCCTCTGACCACACAGTGGAGCACGATCTCCCAAGGACCCATTCACAGAGACACCGTAGAGCTGAAGTTTGCAGCTGAGCTCCAATACAGGTGTTAATGCCAGGCACCTTTTAAGAGATACTCAATTACAATTTTGCAAAGCAAACAGTAAATAGGATTTGGAAAAAATGTACAATCACTTTTAAAACTACCAGGCAGTAAATCTGCAGTTGTTCATTTTGCAGAATTCCTCATGCTGTTGGTTTTACTCATACAAGCACCTGCAAAACTACTGCAAACACGCATAGCCCCTGCACATACCAGTTATTATTAAAACCCCTGTAATCTAATAAGGTACTTCTTTTTTTTATGGAGTTTATTCACAGGGAACTAATGGATTCAACAAACGAAATCTTGTTCATAGCTCTCCAGGAGCCATTGTTTTGATTACAAATTAAAGTAATTTCGTCACTTTCTATTCCCCGAGTTCCTTTCCTATGCAAATCTTCAAAGTACATTTTTTAAACACATCTCACCACTCTGGTGAATGCTTCTATTTCCTGTGCCAAAACCCCACAGGAAGCAAAGGAATAATTATTAAAATATATGCTTGTCTGAAATTTAATTAATAACATGCTCTGTTTGTTTCTTTTGTTTTATAGATAAATACTTCAAGTTAATTCATTAAAAGGTTCAACAAATTTTGTAACAGATATATTACACACATCTGTCGTTCCCTGAGGATATACCTCCTACCAGCCATACACATCCTGATCTCTGCTTTATGTGCCACCAACCAACTTCCTTGCTGTTGAGCAGGCTGTCATGGATGGAGGACTGATGTCCAATTTAAGTTGAAGAAAGTCAGAAATCCCTGGGCACTAAGGAGTTTCCTTCCAGAAAATCTCTATACTATCTGAGCTCAAAGTATAACATACCAAAACAGACCCAGAAATCAAACAAGGCTTAGGTTTTAAAGGAGCATCACATTTTAAAAAGGGCACGCCACTCAAGTAATAAGCTGGTTTCTGGTTCAATTTTTTAGAAGAATACCTGCTCAGCTGCTGGACACTTTCTGAAGAAGATTAAAATAAACCTTCATCCTCTGCTACAGGCTCTGGTTACCAGTTTCTGATTTATTATCCATTTAGTTGAAGCAGAGGAATTGCCTCTAGTCCTCTTATTCTCATCCCAGCCACCTACCCTTTCTATATATGTGGATCACAGAAATGGCTCCATGTTCTTTCAGATCGGGCAATGTTTTTAACCTTGATGGGTTTAAGTGACAGGAGGGAAGCACTGCTGCAGTAGAGAGCAGTTTCTTTCTTGCCTTTATTGCTTTCCAGGACTGCAAATCTACCGAAGTCTAACCTAGTTTCCCCAACTTTTGGTTCACAAAAACCTCATATTTGGTTTCAGATCACACTTTGACCTGGGGCAAAAAAGAACAACACACTACTCATTATCTAAACAAGCAAAAATTTGTTTTTCAATTAAGTTTGACTTTGCATGGGCAGAGCCGTACACCACAATATAACCTGCACTATAACAATATAACCACAGTGCAAAAACATTTAGTTCTTCGAAGGGGAGTAAGCAATAGTAAAAAAAAATTCAATCAAGGGTTTTGGGAAATAGAAAATAAGCATAATAAAACAGAGGAAGTCTCTAAAAGCCTGCAGTCTTAAAAGACCAGTGTAGCTTTCAGTGTAGTCCTGTGGCCTGAGTTGCAGGGAAGCAGCTCTTTGAGAGCTGGCATCAGCAGCAGAAAGAAACAGGAGGGGAGGAGAGCTTCTCCTGTGTGTTTGGTTAGCTGCCTTTGTAGATGCATCTCTTCATCAAAAATGCATTTAAGCTTGCACTCCCTGTTACACAGCACAAGAACAGAACCATACTTAATTTCCCTGAAGTGAGGCATCTTCCTGAGGACAACTTGTTCCCAACAGCCTTGCAAATCACATACCTCACAGGAGAAGAAATTGAAAGTATGCTGCTGTTTTGCAGAGAGATGGCAATTTCTGGTAGCCCCAACTATCCATCAAGTGCCCTCTCCCTCTGTCCCTACCATAATGGCATAAGGGAAGCAGGGAAGCTGGCACAGCAACTAGATGTGGGTGAAAGTCAAGTTCAGGATTCCCACCAGACCCGCAGAAGACAGCAATGGAGCTGAGAGTGTCAGTGTGAGGATCACCCTTTTAAACTGCCTAGGTGGCTGAAGGAAGAGAGCTGGAGAAGCAGCACCATCGGACAGCAACATTTTAAACTTCATCCCTGGGATTGGAGGCAGCAGGGTAAGGCAGGATAGGGCATGGAGGCCATCTCACCACTGGAGGCACCAATGCAACACAACCAAGTACTGAAGCATCCTTCACAACTGCCAAGCAAAAGTTACCCTTAGCATCTTGAGGTGGGGTTTCACTACCAACCAGTAATAAGCAGCAAGTGAAGCTAATCAGAAAAGTGGGAAAAATGGTATGTCAAAAGGCAAAACAGACCCTTTTCTGCATGGGATAACACAGGCATCATGCTGTGACCAACCTAATCATCTGTGTCCATTCATAGCCTGGGAGTGAATTCCCCATCTGCCTGGAAAATGCCATTTCAGCATACCCAAAGCACATACAAGCCTCCAGACGTCCGACCCAGAGTAACCCTGAAGATGTAATGTGAGAAAGAAGGTGATACTTACTGTTGCCAGTATAGCATTGCTTTATTGCTGTTAACTCCATGTGCTTTTCCCTCTGCAAGAACATTTTGTTTGACTTCCTATAGCATTGCTACTCACAAGAAAATAGTATTTGCTTAGATTTTTAGGGGATTAACTACATGAAGTCCTCAGGCAGGTACAAACCAGGGAAACTTCAAGAGGAACCCTGGAATTATCCAAATCTTACTATTGCTTCCAACATCACCTGGTGGGAATTTTACCAGTGTGACAGACTGCTTATTGTCCCAGCAACCTGAATTCATACTGAGAATAATACTTCTTATACTCAAATGTGCATGCTTTATATTTTCACTTGTGTCTGCTGTAAAAAAATTAGATACTGGTTGCCAATAGCTGGTCAACATCTCACTTGAGAAAATGCTGTGTTCATTTGTAAAATAGTTTTGCTTTACATACAGGACTCAGATACTGAGAAAAACTGCAATATGTTGAAGCAATACCTAAGTCCTGTAATGAAGTTGATTTTCCGAAACCTTAAGTCCCATATTATCAATAAACATCGCCATTTAGCTAAAGATGCCATTTCTCAGGAAGTTAGATAAAATGCAACCAATAAGATCACTGCAGCAATATTATCCCTTGTGCTGATGAAATGAGAAAGTTTATTTTAAAGGTAAGTTGCAAATAGAAAACTAATTATTAAGCAGAGAAACCAAGTTTTACCTTGTTGGACTGACATAACCCTGCAGCCATCAACACGTAGTGCAAGCTTGATGAATGAATAATGCCTTACAAGGCAAGATGCAATAAATATTTCTAATACAGCATCACAGAAATTGGATTGCTTCACTCCCCTCTTGTTTCTGACTGACAAACTGCCAGCAAATCTCTAGATCGCTTCTGTCTATGTTATGAAAGCAGCCGAGGAACCCAAAACCCCTGCATATAGCATCTCTAATGTTTCATGAGATGATGGCAGATAGCATCCAAAATTCAAGCCCTGCATCAGAGAAGTGGTCACGAAGGGGAAAACCAGCTTAAGTTAGGTGTGATCAGCTGGGAGGCACAACTGTAGGGTAACATGCAGGCAGACAAACATTCAGAAACACAAAAAAACCCAACAAAAATCAACTGTTGTCATCAGAGGTACACAAGGTGTGCCTGAACAGGAGTTTCAAGCCATCTCCTGTACACCCCTCAGCCTGACACAACAGTGACTTTAGCGGCACTCTTTTCCCCTACAGCTTGTATCACCCAGCACAATCACCACGGCAGGCTCCATTGCTCAACCAGTTTAGTCTTGGTAATCAAGAGTAGAGCATTTTCCATGATGGAGTTATGTATTAAGAACTTGGCTTGAAACAACTCTACCGTCAGTTAATTATTAATTGCCACATAATCTGATATTTTGAAATGCAGGTTGCGAAGCTGCACACATAAGTTATTACAAGAGAACACTATGTGTTATTGTTACCTGTAAACAAGAACTGTAGCACACTATTGTATATCATCAAGTGAACGGAGCTGCAGCACAAGAACCAGTCCAAGCGGCTGGACAGCCAACAGGCAAGTGAATAAGCAACGTCCTTAGGAAAACAAGAGTAAGCTGGGCTCTCCAGGCAGTCTGCTAAAGCAAAGCAACATCTCTAGCAGTGAATTACACATCTGAAAACACTGCACACTATTAAACATCTGCTAGACAGACGCCCTGCAGGCTGACTAAAGTCCATGGGAAGCTTTCTGTGAATTCAGTACAATCTGCCTCTAACTCTTTTGGTTTAAAAGGATTCTTTTTGTCCTTTCAATGCCACCTTGGAATAGGCTTGGGGTAGAAGGAATGAGGTCTTATTTAAGGTTTGAGTCAAATAACAAGAAAACTAGTTGTTCGAGAAGGAAGACATCTACTCAAGAAGGGAAGACATTGAAACAGAGAACCACACAGCATTTATATATAGCTCTTATAAACCAGTCCTTGATCCCGTTTCAACACTTCTAGACTATTCTGGAATTTGAGTGAATAAACAATTACAACAACTGCCAAAGCCTTCAATAAATCACAGCACTCCATCAATCGTAACGAGTGTAGTCCATCAGTTAAAACTGACATGAGACATACAAAAGGCACAAGGATAAACCGTCTCTCCAAGAAATAAATTTTAATCCCTCATCCTATTCAAACAGGGGGCAGGAAGGTTAGGTACAAGAAGTCACATAAATTAAACACAGGAGGGTGGAGAACTGAACAAAATCACTACATTCCCGTCCTCAAAAGCTAAAGGCAGTACTATGATTAAATAATTAAACTGTCTCACCTTGTGCAGTCAAGCTAAATTTCAACAGGAGCAATTAATCTTCATGTGGTCTTTTATACCCTACCCTATCTGTACTTTCAGCCAAAGTAAAACATTTCCTCATGTTGCCTCTTTCTTTCCGAAAGGTATAAATATATGAGGAAAGAATAACTTCTCATTTAAATTAAATCAATGCCATTTACAAGGTTGCGATTCAAACATGAAGGCTTGTCTTTGTGAGACTTTCCACACACATTTGCAGAGCTTAATACAGGATCAGAAATAGTTTGCTCTTCCTGAAAAAGCATTAAAAATTTCAAAAGATTTCCTATACCATGTCAGGACAAGTCTTAACCTCTGAAATTTTTTCCATAAACAAACAAAAAGCAGGCACAACACAAGAAACTATCAACAGTTCAGAGCTTAAGGTCTCACTTGTTGTGTGGGATATCAGTCCCAAGCGCCCTTGCAGAATTAGGTAGACCTTGGGCCTCGGTCTCAGCAAAGATGATAGTTTGTTTCTTTCTTCCTCTCTGTTATTTCCAGCCTAAGAACATTGCCCCTATCTAAGACATTCTGAAGAAAGGTTTGGCTTTCTAGACTTCACCTTTTTGGGGGG
>VZTM01008088.1:44840-56581 GCA_013400555.1 Jacana jacana
GGCCCCTTCATGAGCAGTATTTTAGATGGGTGTTTCTTTTACTTTTTTCCTTAGGCTTTTCCTCTCTCATTTTGTCCCTGTACCCCTGCCCCCCACATATGCCTTTTTTTTTTTAACTCACTTTTTCATGTTTGCCATTTATGCAGGAGTAAAGACTGAGCCTACTCTCATTCGAAGTGCAATGCTGCCCTCCAGAGATGTCAGGAGGAAAATTACTTCAGGAAGCGTGAAACCATCTCAGAGTAAACCATAGTCGTTCAGCTGAGATTGCCGAATCTAATCTCATATTTATTCTCCGGATTGAAAACCAGTTTGCACGGACATGTTATCTGGCTTAGCCTGGTTTACTGACAATCGTTTTGTCAGCTCATCCACATATACAATCTGTGCACCGACTGCAAAGCAAACAAGAGACTCTTCTCTATGTAAGATTGTGGGAAATCTCCAACTAATAAATTAAGTCATCACTTCTTAAAAGTCTCTCAAAAATAAGGAATGATCTTATAACTCTGCAATTTAAAGGCTCACTCAGAAAATATTTACTGAGAAGCCNGGGGGGGAAAAAAAAAAAAAAATCTGTTTTGCAAGTTCCTGCCTGTCTCTGGTTAAACTACAGAAACTGATGCTACATTAGCACAACGTGCTGGACATACAGACAGACGATCACAAATCCCCAAGGACTTGTTCCACTGCCATTCCCACAGACCAGCAAGAACTTCATTGCACTCAAACGCTCACAAGCCTTAGGTAAACATATCAACATTGACATGAAATCACCTGAACCCAACTGCAGGTCACAATCACAGAGTAAGGGAAAGCTATCTCCTGGGAAAAGAACTGTATTGAAGTTGCAATACTAAGGCAAAATTTACACAAAAGCAGCTTTGAACATCAATATTTGGACCTGACTCTGGATTACAAACACTTTGACCACCTCTTTGTGAAGAGCCACAGCTTCATGTCACACAATCCCACTTACAGAAACCCTGAGAATTCCTTTTGGACCATTGGTGGTGTTAACAGAAAGGGAACAACAAAGAACTTGTAGAAAAAAGCTGCGCACATATTGCATCAGTCACCAGCAGCCTACTGGAAAGCAGAGTGGACCATTGCCAACTACCACGCTCTCACCTACCTAACCTGGCATGGAGGCTGCATGCTTACTTTCCTTAGCTGAAGATACAATTCAGGTTCAAGTGGGATAATGTCAACTAAGAGTGACACCAACAGAAAAGACATGGGGAAAGAAACAGAAGGAAAGAAGGGCTTTCAAGTTCCTCCTCCCTCCAGCCCGGAACCATTGCTTGTGCAGGTCTCATCAGGCACAGCTGGACATACAGCATTCTCAGGCTGCTTGTTTTAAGAGGCAACTTGCAGGAAAGGCATGCTTCCAATTTAATCCCTTAGCAGTTGTTTTAAATGAACACTCCATGGGGTTGTTTAGAAACAGAAGAGACGAGGAGATGGATAAGCAAGGAATAACAGGAGATCATGGGGAAGAAAGGTTAAAAATAATAGTTTTCCATTTCAGGAGGTTATTAATTGTCCAGTATCACTTATCCTTGCATATCTCAATGCTGTAATACTATACTTTACGCACTCTGACAGGGAATACTTTACGTACAGGCAAAACAAACAACCATTACACCTTTTTATTGGGTTTGGTTGCTTCCCAGCCTCCCCCCANTTGAAAACCAGTTTGCACGGACATGTTATCTGGCTTAGCCTGGTTTACTGACAATCGTTTTGTCAGCTCATCCACATATACAATCTGTGCACCGACTGCAAAGCAAACAAGAGACTCTTCTCTATGTAAGATTGTGGGAAATCTCCAACTAATAAATTAAGTCATCACTTCTTAAAAGTCTCTCAAAAATAAGGAATGATCTTATAACTCTGCAATTTAAAGGCTCACTCAGAAAATATTTACTGAGAAGCCAAGCTCCAAAAGAATCAGTGTTGGGGTCTGACATGAATTCAGATACCAAAAATATAGTATTTGATTTTATTCTTTATTCTTAGCCCTGCGAATAAATGTTCCTACTGAAAAATATGGTGCTGTATCATAGGCATGTCAGATGTCTGGTTTCTACAATGGATAAAATGTGAACTATAATTGGAGAACAAAATTATTTCAATGATTTATAATGAAAAAAAAAAATGCAAGACTGGAACAATATTGTTAAAGTTCTGCCTGGAAGAGCTGCCTTGTTTATCACCTGCAAAACCATAATGTACAACTTGCAACGAGCTTTCATTTTCTGTAACACCAGGTTCCAAGTCAGCAATTTTCACCAACTTAAAAGATGCATCCCCACAAAAGCAGACCTCCTCCTTCTTTTCATTAATATCACTTCCTAATGGTTTCCAGGAGGTAAAAAGCAACAGAAACAACAAATAACATGATTTCCAAGCTGTTTTCTCTCACCTCTGAAGTCTGATGAAAAAAGTCTAGAGGAGCTTAAACATTCATGGACATAGATTTCAGCCCCCCACAGAACAGTCTGAGCATGGTGGCACACAGTCATTATGTCTTAGAAGGCTACATCAAAATTCATTGTTGGGATTTATCTGAACCCTTGCAAAGCTCAGGGCTATTTCAGTGCAGGAAGACAAAAAGAAAGCAAGGGGAGGGCTGCTTCAGGGCTATCATGTGGGTGAAAAGAAGAAGACAACAAACTCTAAAAATTTCATACAGCTGGTTCATATTTATTTTTTATTCTAAGTGAATAGGGTAAACAGCTGCCACCTTCCTCCTCATCATACCACCAACCCCAGAGTTCGTTCTTTAATTCTCTCATCAACATGCAGATGTTCTTAACTCCTTCACACTCAAGCTGCGATGGGTCAGACCCTTGCTGGTACAGATCAGCTCACTTCAACAGAAACACATCAGGTTATGACAGATGGGAGTGTGGCCCTGTTTATTTTGCCAAAGCAAGCTGCAGAGCTGAGCAAGCACAGCTCCCCAGTGTTTTGAATTAAGTGCATCTGGGCTGGTTTTGCCATTCCCAACAAAAGTGTTCAACCCTTTCAAACATACAGCTCTTTGGATAAGGGACCCAGAGAGTCAGGCAGGAAGCCTCAGAGGTTGAACGGCATGACACAAGGATGCCATGTCACGACAAAAATCATAACAGGTGATCTGAGCTTCCCCTGCAGCAGATGCCCTAGGTAAAAACCCAGGGTTAGACTTACAGGTTGAGCCCAGCATAAGTACTTTTTGATTCACACATTTTGCTGCTGAATTTAAATGCCAAGCAGGGCAAACGGTAAAGCCTGGGAAGTGCCCTCAGCTCACAAAGAAGAGGAGAGACCTTCCTCCACCCAGCAGCGTGCCAGTGGGCTGAGCACAGCACTGGGAGCAATCCCTTTCCAATAGCCGCACTACCTGGTGACCCAGAGTTAATTGCTCTGTACTTTGCAGCTCCATTTTCCAGCCTTCAAAAACTGAGAAAAATGCTTATTAATACTCACACAGCCTCTGCAATGTGCTGAGAAGGTCTCCGATAGAAAACCATTAACTAAGCAGACCTGGAAGACAGAAAGAACAGCAGGATGTGTCTTGATTGTTGATTATCTATTGAAGAACGCAAAGTTTCTGCTAAATTTTAAATCAGATACCAATTTACCAGGCTTTAAGGGTTTGCTACACTGTAATTTACGTCCCTTGTGCCATTCAGTCACCCCTTGCATCGTAGACTAGATGTTTCATCCTGTGTATCTGCATACTTCTTAGGTGCTAAAACCAATTATGAACTAGAAATACGTGCAATCAATTTTAATACATAGATTTTAATTAACGTTACAGGAATATATTTTACCCACAGCCTTGGGCAATGGGACAAAGCCGATGGCTCTGTATCTTTTTATAACTGTAACACTAAAGTTTAGACACCTCCATTTTTTCCCCATCACAATTATTTCCATTTTTACTTAATTTAGATATTTTTTTCTGCTTAGTTAGTGCATTTTTTAATATCTCTCTTGCACCATTTCAGGCATTTCTGTTACCTATAAAACCTTAAAAGAAATACCGCGTGGCTATATTTGCTTGCTGTAAAACCACAAATCATGAGCGTACACCAAGGGTATCATACTTAGTGTAGAGGGACAAGAATTCAATTAAAGTAGTTGCCATATTCCAACCTAGACTCCACTGAGAACAACAGTTGGAGTTGAAAAATAGATGACAGCTTTTTTAATTATTATTATCTGTTTTAAAGACCAATTTTCCAGATTGTCTCCAGATGGTGGAATTTTAAAGCCAATTTACCTATTCCCTTAACTGAGAATTTTGCAGTGGTTTTCTTCAGAAAGCTCTTGTATTTGTAAAATTATCAACTGCTTCCAATAGGAATAATCCTGTCAAAAGAAATGCTTGTTTATTTAAATTTTTATTATGTTAGATAATTATGGTCCGTTCTTGTAACCCTCTCTGCTTTAATGAACTCTGAAGCCTTGGTAGCAGTGTTTGGGCCTCATCCAGCTCTCTTTCTGGATCTTTGTTTCACATAAAGTATAAGCAGGTATTTTGCCGACCTTTTTTAATACAAGGACCTTTCTTTTTTAATTAAATAAATGCCACGTTTCCATACAAAGTTCCAGTAGTACTTTAAAGCCATCCAGAGAAGGAATACCTATATGAAAAGCCCATATTTCAAAAATAAAGTCACGGCTACTCTTTAAAAACATCTCTTCTATGAGATAGATCTAACTTTCCAAGAACACATTGACTTGCACCTTGTGGTCCCTCAGCTGATGTTTTGGTGAGTTTTCTAGAACATAAGCAAAGCACCACAGATAAGGAGCCAGGGTTCTACAGTTAGAGAATATAAAATCATCTGGAAGATGATACAGCAACTGAATAGCGAGACCAAGTGGTACAGTTTCCTCTTTCTTAGCAGCATGTAAAGGTCATCCTTACTGATTCATTAGGCAAATTAATACTCCCCCACAGCTCTTTAAAATTCAAAATGCCTGAAGATCCAGAATCAACAGTTGTACCACAGTTTTCCGGAAACTTAGGGAAATTTCAAGGGCATACAGGCACCAATGCCATACACGTCTAGGAAGATACAACTATACTCTTTTCAGAGAATATTTACAGATCTATGTGAGAAATAGCCAGTGGGATTAGAAGATCCTAGGACCACTGGGGCTGGAAGAAATGGCCAGGTACCATCAGTCCCAACCCTGCTATGAGCAGGTCTGGCCATTCAGCACAACAACCAACCAAGGATGGAGGTTGCCTCAGCTCCTGGACCAGCCCATGCTGCCTTGGCAGGGCTGAGAATTTCTTCCTCACATCCAGTCACAACCTCTCTTGCTGCAGAGAGGTTGCCATCCACTTGTCCCTCCACTCAGCACCCAGAGAGAGCAAGCCTGTCTCCTTCTTGCCTATAAAACCCACTATGAGGTAGAAAGACTGCAGTGAGTTCTCCTGAGGGGTTTTTGGGCCAAGCACCCGCAGCCTGGGAGCAGCACTGGGGTCACAGCTTATCAAGGAGTAAGCACATAGCACAGCCAGAAAAAAGCATAGAGACAGGAGAGACCACCACAACAGCTTTGCACTGAGAGTTCACATTTATCCAGAGTTACGATGTTCATCCCTTGTAGCAGAGCAACAATAGGAGACAACTGGTACCTCCAGAAATAATATTGGTAAGCATACCTGAAGGACCACCATGAAGGAAAAGTTACCGAAGACTAAAATAGCACAACACAAGGACAATTAGGCACCCTCACAATGATTAAAAGTGATGAATGTGGTAGGAGGTAATGAAGTGGAGTTAACTATTAACAAATTTCTCCTTCCTTCTCAAAGTCTTGATAAGCTGTCAGTAGGCGGGGCAGGTGACTGCCTTTGCAAAGCCTGACACACACAGAATGAGGAAGACAACATAAAAGAGCAGAGAGGTGGCACCCTGAAATGATGTGGGATCAGTGTATATTATAAAGCATAAAGCTTTGTATTGCCCAGGTTTCAAGATACAGGGTTTCTTAGTGTCCATAAAATTACAGCAATGTATACAGTCAGAACCCAAGCACGGTTGTGAGTGGCCCCAACAGGAGCAACATAACACGTGGCAACAAAGGGGATTTTTGCATTTCCTGGTTGAGAAACAAAACCAAACATATTGGCCTAGAAAGGCACGGCCTCATCCTGTCCCTGATAAAATCCTACCAATACACAAGCCATGGCCTTTTAATTGGAAATATACTAAATGTTTTTGAGAATTAGCACAGCCTATTTGGAAACCTTGACTAAGGAAACTTTTGTTTGGAACACTAATTTTGTTCTGCCAGGGGAGATGCTTAAGCTGATACATGTTTGTAAGGATGGGCACAGGGAATAAAATGGGCTGGGTGAGAGAGAGCGAAATGAATAGGAGGTAATACTACAAACAAATCATCCATCTTTTTGGCTCTGCTCTGCCAGCAACAATAATGCAATGCAAAAGCCTTATGTCCTGTACAACCTGCCAAGTACAAAATCAGCACAGCACATCCTCTCTGTCACAGAGATGCAGGAAGAGATAAATTTCTTGAACCTATCTGAACAATAAGTAGATGATGTAGTGTCAATCCCATTAGGAATAAGAGAAAAAAATCATTCCAAGTCATCCCTCACGAGTTGCCAATGCCAACTGTGGGGTAGTGAGGGTAATTATTTTTTTTCCTCTTTATTCTTAAAGTGCATTCTTCATTAATGTGATAGAAAAAAAAGTGTCTTAAACTGAATGCCTGTTTATCATTAGTAGCCTAAGATCAACCCAAATCTGCTAGCTTTGGAACAAAAACGGTTTAACATATCCTTGTCCTGGCTTGAGCGGAGCGTGTGACACCAGGGTTTGAGAGAAACAGCACAGGCTCCTCTGTGGAAGAGGAGAAACACTCCTCTTTTCCCAAGGTGGCAAATGCTTTCATAGGCTACATTAAAAAGAACACGGCCAGCACGTCAAGGGAGGTCATCCTCCTCCTCTACTCTGCCCTGGTGAGGCCCCATCTGTAGAACTGCATCCAGTTCTGGGCTCCCCAGTTCAAGACAAGAACTCAGAGGCAGAAGGCCAGCACAGAGAAGCTGGAAGATTATAGTAACAGAAAAAGATTAGGAAAAAATAAAAAAAAAAAAAAAGACATCCATGAGCATAAAAGGAAACATTGTGCAACAGCTTGCCTATCTCATCTTAAATGGTATCCCTAGATTTCCAGATGCTTACTGCAGCCCTGCATTCCCTGCTGCTGCAGCTGGCACAGCTGCAGAGTGCTAGAGTCTTCTGCCTTTCCGCCATTCCCCCCTTCAGAGTCTGTTATCGCACCCGCACCTGGCCAGAGCCCACTACCATGCCAGGAACTGGTGCTCATCCTCATTGGTCCCTCCAGGCAAATCATGGTGGCATTTTGGTGGGGATTGCATCAGGCCTCCCTGGACCCTTAGCACCACCAGAGCCTGCAGATCTGTGGGTGAAAACGGGCAGAGAGAAGGGACCTAAACAGCAATCTTGGAGCAAGTGTAATCTGAATAAAATCCAATTTAAAAGCCAGGTGTTTAGAACAGCACTTCAAAACACTCAAAAAAGTAATCTCCCTTTCCCCTTATCTAGAAAAAAATAATCTTCAGACCAAGGGAAAAATATCTTTAAAAAAAAAAAAAAAACTAAAAAAAAAAAAAATAGTCACCCCTATCATCCAAGGGAAAGCCATTACAAGTTTCAATTAGCAAGTGTTGTTTCACTACAGGCAGGAGTTTCATATAATGGAAAGATGATTATTTATCTAAATCCTGTAAAAGCACCCTCCTCTGTGAAACAAATTGCCTATGACCAAAGTAATTGGTTCAGATGTGATTTCCATTACTTGCAGCACAGAGTTTGTTGCGGCTGATAGTGTCAGCAGAATCAATACACGTGTGATAAATAGACAACATTTGAGAAGAAGCCCTCCCCAATTTACCCACACAGGTTGAACGTCTCTAACTCTACATATCTGTCATGTGTCCATCCCACCTAGGAGGGCCATGGGGATAAACACAAGCCCTGGACCTCTACTACCTCTTCCAGACAGGAGGTAGGGAAGTGCAAGCATGGAGAACAAACAAACATGACTACGTCCACAGCTCTCCAAGTCTGAGCAAGTGAGGCCTGGGATAGGGGTAGCCAAATAAAGAAATAGACTACATTTGTTCAATATATTCATCGATGACCTGGATTAGGGGACATGCTGTTAAATACAAAACTGGGAGGAGTAGCTGACATACCAGAAGTCTGTGCCACTATTCAGCAAGACCTGGACAGGCTGGAGAAGGCAGAGAAGTACCTGATGAAATAAAACAAGGACAAGTGTAGAGTTCCTGCACCTGGGGAGGAATAAGCCCCTGCACCAGTACAGGTTAGGAGTTTGCCTTCTGAAAAGCAACTCTGCAGAGAAGGATCTGGTGGACAACAGGTTGACCAAGAGCCAGCAATGTGCCCTTGTGGCCAAGGTGACAAATGGTCTCCTAGGCTGCATAAAAAGAGCATGGCCCGCAGGTCAAGGGAGGTCATCTTCCCCTCCTACTCTGCCCTGGTGAGGCCCAATCTATAGTACTGTGTCCAGTTCTGGGCTCCCCAGTTCAAGAAAGACATGAAATTGCTGGAGAGGGTACAGCAGAGGACCACAAAGATGATTAGGAGATTGGAGCATCTCTCTTACAAGGAAAGGCTGAGGAACTTGAATCTTTTTAGTCTGGAGAAGACTGAGGGGGGGGATCTGACCAACAGCTATAAATACTTAAAGGGTGAGCGTGTCAGGAGAAAGGAGCCAGTCTTTTTTTCAGTAGTGCCCAGTGACAGGACAAGGGGCACCGGGCACAAACTAGAACATAGGAAATCCCATCTGAACACGAGGAAAAATCTTTACTTTGAGTGTGACAGAGCACTGGAACAGCCTGCCCAGAGAGTTTAAGAGCAAGGTTTGTGTTTGTATCAGCTCTTTCAGACAGAACCATACACAACATACTTTTTTTTTTTTTTTTTCCTGGAGGGCTTGAGCCAAAGCCAGTTGAAGTCAATTGAAAGACAACCAATGATTTCAAGAGGTTTTGGCTCCAGCCCTAAATGCACACCACATGCCAGACGTGATGACTAGTTCTATATCTGTCTCTAGGAAGCACTTAAAAATTGAAATGAGGAAAGGGAAGAAGAGAGCAAGTCTGTGTATATCACACACTGTATGTTCAATTGGCTTCAATAAATTTCAGAAGCAGCACACATGCTGGGAGTTGTTTTCAATCAATAAATAACACAGAGGTTGAATTGTTCACCTGCCACCTCATTACTGCCCCCCAGCAGAGGTGGAATTATCTTTTAGCCCCAAGGTTACTTGCAAACTAAAAGTTACATTTACAGAAACATCTATTTGCGAGCTTTTTTTTTTTTTCTTTTATTTCCATTACAGGCAGCACCAGTATTTGACACCCACAAGGACCCTTCTCAGCAAGACATTATATATCACTCCATGGAAATACATAAAATGACAAATTATCCCTGATAGCATTGTGTCTCTGCTGACCTGCTCAAGGTTTAAAGTCAGCTGGCAATTAAATGCCATGACTACAGACTTGTTAAGGGCTTAGGCAGAGTTGTATTTATATTAAGCAAAGGGAATTGTACCTAATGGTATTTTGTAGATGTATTTCTCAAATGAATTTGAGTAGTATTCATTCTTTTCCTTCTCCTATTGCAATTATTTCTCCACCTCTCATGTATTATTGCTTAACAAGATGAATTCTGACTTGCATTGGCAATTGCCTGGTCTAAAGCAAGAATGTTGCTTCCCTCCTGTACCACCCTCACTAAGTAATTTGCCAGGGACTGAGAAAGTAAAAAGATACCACTTGCCCTGAATCTGCAAAAGCTAAAGATGTTAGCAAAACTGTGCCAGGGAGGACTACAAAGGGCTGGAGGCTAGGCAGACTCTATGAAAGATAAAGCAACTGGTAGAGATCAGCTTTTTAACCTTTTTTTGTAGCTTGTTTGGTTTTTTAGTGCAGGTACTTATTTTAACTATTGGGGGTCCTGGTTTTTTTATTAAGTGCAAGAACATTGCCTTCCTTTGGGAGCAAGCATTTAGCCTTACCCATATTCAGTAGACACAGGACTTTGACTAGACCATCTCACCCTTGTCTCACTAAGAACAGCTGCAGGCAATGCACTACAGCAGACAACTACTCTGCTAACACTTTTCTAAGTGAACAAGAAGGGGTAGAAGAGAAACACATCGCACGCTGGGGTATCCAGGAAAATATGTATCCCTCAAGTTCAGTGTTTCAGTATGTACCCAGAGCAGGGGATGGTGGGGGTAAATGTGTCAAGGAATACTTCTGATCAAAGAACAACCTTACATGTGAGTAATTGCCCAAACCTCTTGTCTGAAAAGGAACATGAAGGGAGATCTGCAACTGTTGATGGAAACAACTAGTAACCAGAAACAGAGATTAGAGCAGCAGCAGCAGCCAGAGGAAGAATGGGAAGTCCATGTTTTAAGACTTGGAATGAATTTGAAGGTACATTGACCCTACTGCTGATCTGCCACATGTGCATGTCGTAACCTGAGAACTTTTTGAACTGGTTTTATCATAGCTGAACTATTTCATGTGTTCTAGTCCTAATATTTTGATGTCTTGAGAAATGAAAGGTCAATGCTCAAATTAGCTATGCCACAAAGCCTGCCTCTCCTCACCTTCCACAAAAGCCCTCCTAACTTAATGCAGTCTGTCCCTGCTTCAGCTGTTAAGCTATAGCAAAATAACCCTATAAGAGCTATTAGGCCGATAGAAATCATAAAACTTTCAAGCTTTCTAGCATAACCAGGCTTAGGCTGACAATGCTCATATCAATGTGAAGGTGCATTACAATTCAGACCCAGAAAAGAACAGCCTGATGAAGCTATAATTCTCTGTGCACACATCATTAATAAGCCTTGGCCATTTAATTAATAACCTTATGATTTGCAGTAAACCCAATATCATAAAGACATATTTAATCTTCCGTGCACTTAAAAGAAAGCCCCTTCCACATCAGATGAAGATGACACAAGCACATCCTCAGCTCTTAGCATTCCTAGACTTTTCCCTTCACACTCAAACAAGAGAAATGAGTAATAGAGTTTTCCAATTCATTCGGTGCTAGAAAAATCCCTGCTCCTATCCCAGTCAACAGGAATTTTTCAACTAATTTAAAAAGCAGCAAAATGAAACAAAATTTCGTGTACTTTGAAGAAAGTTTAGTTCCATATGTACGGAGGATTTGTTGGTTTGGGGGTGGGTTTTTGTGTGTTTGTTTTTCAAGTCCAAATTTAATTTGTGTTATAATATATAATAAATTTTAAAAGAGCACAAAATTCCTATACCACACAATTCATTAATATAATGTAGAGGGACCTCAACAGCCTGCTGTTTTGTGATCAGTAGTCCTACCACACTTATTAAACACAGTGATAAACTTCACAAGCCAGGATTTTTTGTATCAGGTGTTAGAAAAGAACAGCTATTTGATTTTGTATAATAAAGTATCATTATTAATCATGCTTATTGAACCACTACCTGCAACCAACTGAGACACAAGCTAGGTTGTCCCTATATGTGCACTGGACTGAAGCTAACACTCCTTTACACAAGTCAGTCCTCATCTCCACATTGTTTATGCTAAACACTGTCAAGATCTCAGATCACGGCAATCTTAGTCGAGTCAACTGCTCCT
>VZTM01008093.1:0-23921 GCA_013400555.1 Jacana jacana
CAGTTGTTAAAATTTAGGTTTCTTGGATGTGATGCACCTTTCTTTTCTGACCCAGGATAGCTGCTGGTATAGTGAGAACAATAATCTTAATGGTTTTCCTCTGTACTTAGGATGGAAACCAGATTCATTGCAAAAATTGAGCTGTGGCAGGTTCTCCACAGTTTGAAAGGGACAAGCTCCAAAACCTGGCATGAGAGGCATTTTGAGGCATGTTTTTCTTTCTTCTGCAGGTGTGGATAACTGTGGTCGCACAGTGATGGTGGTGGTTGGAAGGAATATCCCCGTAACATTAATAGACATGGAAAAGGTAAGGCATTGTAAAACTAGAGTTGTGTAGGCTGAATGTGAGTATTCAGGATGTGAAAGCCTTATTATAGTGGTAGTTCAGTGTTAATGCTGGAAAAAATTATCTGTAGAAGACTTAAAACAGGTTAAATAGTTTCTATTTTTGTTGACAGATAAAAATTTATTCCATTATAAAACTTTGCTCGTGTGGAGTTGGCTTTTCTGGAGCAGAAACTTGGCCTGCTTCTATAACTGGCACGATATGAAAAGTGAAATGTAACATGTCAAATTAGATTTTCATGAAAACAGCAAGAATTTTATCTCTTCCATCTGTGAAGTCAGCTAGACAAAGGCACCTAAATGATTACTGTAAAGTCAAAGACTTGGGATGTTCACCTTGCTTTTGTAGCTTAAGCATGCCACTCAGCCTCATGCATCCCTATTTGTGAATGAATTAAAGCATATTAAAATCTAATGTAACTGGAAAAGTTATTTGCATATATAAATTTCATTTCTTTCTGTCTCAGGCTCTTCTGTATTTCATCCACGTTATGGATCATATTGCAGTGAAGGAGTATGTCCTGGTGTACTTCCATACACTCACAAATGATTACAATCAACTAGATTCTAATTTCTTGAAGAAAATCTATGATATTGTCGATGCCAAGTGAGTATCAATAGGAGAAGAATCCCTTCTAGTCTTCTGTGATGTGCAGATGTTTGTCATTTCCTGTATCTGGTTTCTCATTTATTTATGAGTTTTGCTGGAGTGAGATAACAAAGGCAAGAGGAAGGAAGGTATGTTTGCCTTCCTTCTCAGGACTATCTATCCAACCAGGAAGTTCTGCACTCTGCAGTCTCCCTTCTGGAGCTGTTAGAGGCATAGTAAGTGTAGTGTCTGTCTCTATCCAGAGGTGGAGCCTCTGGAGCTTGGCATTGTCAAAAGTATGTTGCTGGTTGTGAGGAAAGGCACTTGGTAACGTTGGTAATCATAATTTGTCCATAATTTTCCCTGTCCATGTAAGACAGTAGGCTGTGCTGTCTTTGCCTGAAATAAAATAACCACTCTAATGCTTTTTGCTTTTTACATTTACTTTTCTGGCATGTGGTCTTATGTTAGATCTAGCTTTGTAAAATTAGACCACAGGCACGTAAGCAAAATGATCTGTTTTAACTGTTATGGTGTGTAGGTGAGCTTAATTACCAGTCACCTTTAAAGAGGTTTTGTTCTTTTGTTACACCAGGTACAAGAGGAACTTGAAGGCGCTGTATTTTGTCCACCCAACATTTCGTTCAAAGGTGAGGTAGATGGTACAAAATGGTCTGGGTGTTGGCGGGCTAGTGTGTGAGACCAGTATGAGGAGCATGGAGGTCTACAGAAGACTCCCAAAATTAGGCAGTATCTTCTGGATCCATGGTCAGTACTTGCAGTTCACCCCCATCTTTGATCTAGCTGTAGCCCTTCCAACCATAGTTATAAGCTGAACCCCAGTGCAGTGCAGTTGGCTGTGCCTTGTTTCGTATGTGCTCTCAACAGAGGTGGGAGATTTTTTTAACTTCAAAAATAAGCATTTTGTCCTTTTCTCTGCTGTCTAGCTGGCAGAGTGACAAACCATGACCAAACTCTTATTCTTTTTTGTGTAGTTCATTTCCTGGATGTTTCACCTTTTCGTTTTCCACACAAAGCTTTGCATGGGTGCCCCATATCACACACGAGCTACCCTGGTAAGGGCAGAGGGTGGTGTGTCAGAAAGCAGTGAGATTAGTCAGGATTATAGAGTGTAGAGTAGCAAAGAAAGATGAGAAGAATGCCTGCTGGTAAAGTGGGGAAAAATCCTGTTAAGCCTTCAGGAGATGAAAACAATGAACTCATCAAGCAGTAAGATATTAGCCTTGGCTATGATCTGTGCTGAGCAACAGAAGATGGAGCTCACTCTGTTCTGTGCTTCATACACACTACTCATTGCAGCAGTATAAGCACTTCAGATGAACTGTCAGCAGCAGCCCTTCCTAAAATTTTTCTTTGCCCTATTGAAACAGAAAAGTGATCCTCCATGTTCACATCAAATTAACCTCCATGTTTATTCTGCTTTGTTGCTGACATTGATCAAATTTGAGAAGATTATACACGTGGCAAAAAAATACCTGTTTGCACATTTTCAGCAAGGATTTGTTAGACTCAAGTGTCCTTTCTTTGAGTGTGCACAATGGGACTTAGAGGTTCCTTGGTTTTATGGAGATGAGACTGAGGCTTCTCAACAACATACCTTCTGGTTTCTGTCAGGATCTTGATTATTCCCACAGGGTATAGATCTGAGGTCCCAGTGCTAAAATTAGAGCTTCCAGCTCTCATGCCCTTGAAAATGTAGGAGCTGGTGTAGAACATCAGGAAGGTCGTGAAGCTGAGTGGAAAAGGCGAGGCTAGGAAGTACTAGTCTTTTAGAATCTCAGCAGCTCTTTATCCCTCTTTTCTCTTTCCATATGTTTCTATTTGGTTGAGAAAGGTCTGGATTTTCGGTGTTGTGTTTTGGGGTTTTGGTTTGGTATTTGTTGGAGGATGAGAACTTGTGTTCACCAGTCTTGCCATGTTCTTTGTCCCTTTGGGAACTGCACAGGAACTCGGCAGATCTGTGGGAGAAGCAGATAGTTGCTGGGAAGCAGGGAGTGTGAAAGAGTTGGAGCCCTCTTACTTGCTGGAAATGGAGTTGGTTCCTGTCCTATTCTAGCAGCACAGCTGGAAGCAAAAGAGGATGTGTGTCCATGTTTTTCTGCCAAGCCTTTTCTCTAACTGAAAGGCAAGTGGGATTGCTCCTGGCTGTTGCAGAGCCCATCAGCTTATGAAATATGATGGGGAATATGCAGCAAAAACTCCTAGTGGAGAAGGTGGAGGCTAAGGGGCTCCCCTCCTTTTCTGGCTGTGTCAGGGCTGTTGTCCCTGTGGAAGGTTGCTAGCCCAGAAGCCTCCGATATCTTAAACATTTGGCACATTCATCTTCTTACTTGGAGTATTGATTTTCCCAGAAATAGTGGAAAGTACCCCATGTCTCAAATGTGGGAGGAAGGCTTGTGCATTCATGCAGCTTCCCAAACCCATCACCCTTGTACATGTTTCTCATTCTTAATTTTTTTATGAGAATGGTCCGTTTTACCACAGTATTGAATCCTGACGCAGTAGATGTCTGCCATCTGTTAGTCAGGTTGCTTGTTTCTGAGCTCAAAGGGATCAAGAGGCTTCTCATCACACCTCTTGGAAACTCCTGTGCCTGTAGGAAACAAGCTTAGTTCTGAAAGGGCTCTGTAGTGCCAATGATGATTCTCTGTTGGGTTTCTAGATGTGAAACTTTTAAATTATGTGTATTCTGAGGATAATTGCCCATCTGGACTTATATGGCTTTCAGTATGTAGGGAGCAGTTATTCTAAAACACAGGGTGTGTCACTGCACAATCCATTTTTATACGCTAATCCTGACTTTATTTGTGCTTCAATGTGAGCATTCTTGTGATCTGTGAGACTCGACTCTCTTGGGGTTCTGCTGAAATGCAACTGTTCTTAAGATGAAGTAGCATCATAGGGAATGGCAGTTTTTTAGGCTGGCAGCAGCTCTTGCTGTGTGAACACTTCACCACCAGGACTTAAATTAGGTTACCCTTGAAGTGCTGTCTCAAATTCCTTCATCCTCTTGCATGTAAATGTACTGCTGCTGCTGATGTATAAATAAAGGTCTTAGGGGCATTTTGTTTGAATCCTCTCAGCTTCTGGCTTCTGAGAGGTCTCCAAACAGAGCTTTATAGAGCTTAGTGGGTTCTGAGTGAAGGGTCAGTGGCTGGATCTGCAACAATCTCACCCAGAGAAATTCTGTTTTCACAAATTTAGTAACTTAATTGTGAATGAAGAATGTCTCAAAACTGCAACATACCTGGACACTCAAATTAGATATTCATAATCATTACAATTGTTACATTAATGATGAATAATTTCCATCTTGTTTTTTCTGTAGCAATCATAAAAGTGTTTTCTGGAGATGAGATGCTGATATAAATGTTGTTGCAAATCACTTATGGCTTTTTCTACATGAGTTCCTTCCAACTGTAGTAAAATCTCCAAGATTTTAGTAATTTTCTCTTTGGGGTATGACCCAGTTGAGAGACTGGTGACACAATCTGTATTGTGATGGTTTGTTGAGGGAAAGACATCTGACACTTTAACTCTGTGGTTTTCTAGCTTGGCAGAGTGACTTTAATAGCCTTTTATTCAGATTCAGAACTGCAGGACAAGAAAAATGAAGGAAAATACAGCAGTCAGACTGGATTTATAACTCTTTTGATTGCTCTGCTATAACTTATTCTAGTTTCACTGCATTAACAGGGATTTGGTTTAATTTCAAGTTCTGTGTCCTCTTACTGATATGGAAATGGCTGCTCTCATTACTGTTCCTATGATTCTATGACCTGTGATTATTGAGATTGGAGATAAGAGAAAAATCCTGTAGAAATGTTTCTGCCCCCCTCCTTTTTTTCTGTGTTACTTGGTAAAATGTGTCAGACTGCAATGGCTTGTATACTGAGGGGGTAAGGAGAAGGGATAAAAATAGGTTTTTTTCCCAATACAGGAATATTTGATAACTTATGGAAGTATCAGTGGTGTCTTAGTGGCCTTTGCAAAACAAAAATTCCCTATCCTGTTGACATCCAAAAGAAGCAGGGGTGTACATACTTGGAGTAAAATTTTACAGAATGAATTGATAAGGCTTTAAGAAATGTGGTAAAACAAGAGACACGATCACTCAGCCAACCTAAAGCAGAGAAGAGACTTCAGTAGGACTTTTGAGCAGCTGAAAGTCTCTCTCCCTCAAATTGCATTTTATGTGAAGACTGGAAGGCAAAGAGCTGAAAGTGCTTCTGTTGGATACAGAGTCAAGAAGGTCACTTTTGAGCTAGCTAAACTGGAAATAAAAACATGCCATTGTTGGTTTTGGGTGTTTTGTTTTTTTTGAAAACAAATAACAGAGTAGCTGTTACTCTGGTGCAGTAGAAAGGGACCTTAAACTGGCAGCTGGGGAGGAGTGAGTGTGTAGTTGGAAGACACTAGCTTGAAGGCTCTCAAGACTGATAGCAGTCAGCAAGTTCTTCCTCACCTTGTTGTGTTATTGCTGTGGTATTAATATTTCAAGTAACAGCACCAACTTAATTTGCTTTTGTTGGGGTTTATTTTCAGGTCTCGGCGTGGTTTTTCACAACCTTTACAGTCTCAGGGCTAAAGGACAAAATCCACTATGTGGAAAGCCTTCAGCAGTTGTTCGCAGCCATACCCCCCGAACAGATTGATCTACCCCCTTTCGTCCTCGAGTACGATGCCAGGGTAAGTGACTGCATGTGGCAAGCATCAGTCTTTGCTCTTAAGCAAACAGCATCTTCTGCATGAGCTTTAGAGGCACTGACTTCCACATCGTAAGAATGGGGAGAAGAAAGGGAGGGTTCCTGAAGTGTATAGTTCTTCTGTGAGCAACAATTTCCTTAAATATTTTTTTTCCACATCAGTCCAAGAGGGCTTGGCTAAGAAGCAGACTCCTTTCCCAGTTGAGCAGTCTCTTATGTGCATAAAAGGCAGACTACTTTTCTTCAGCCAAGAACTGCAACATAACACACTATGAGCCTGTGGACAAGATAAAATTCATGTTATATCTCTGCTGCACACCTTATACAGACTGGAAACAAAAAAGTATGCTGTCTGTTTTCCCTCTTCCCTGTCCTATATATCAACAAGCACATGGGAATGAGGGGAAAAGAAATAGCTGTGGAGAAAAATGGAACTGTAGAAGGGTACCTTGCCTTTGTGTTGGTCCCCCTCCTCTTCCTCCTCCTCCTTTCTCTTTCCTCTTGTATTGGCTGAATCATTCCAAAGAGGGTGTGCAATAGCTGCAAAGTAACAGCCAGAGCTGTATGCCACATAAGTGACTTTGTTTTGAGTGACCACCTACAACAAGCGTTTGTGGCTCTCTTGCATCATAATTTTGGCTTAATGGCAGAATTTTAACCTGCACTTTTTGCCTAAAACAGAGCCAAAACCAAGGGTTTTTTGTTTTGTTTTGTTTACCTGATTATCTACACAGTCCTCTCCTGAGTGGATCCTGGCAGTCACTGTACTTGTGGAAGATGAAGCTGGGAGTCCCTATTTATTTTTGCTGCTGTGTCATCATCCGTTGCATGAAGGTGTATTGGAGAATCCTTGTTCAACTGCTCATTCTATTCTCATTTGCAGGAAAATGGGCCTTACTATTCTTCTTATCCTCCATCCCCTGACTTGTGATCTGCAATCCTGTGATGATGACGCTTTCCCATGGATCCAACAACCTGATGCCTGCCAAAACCTGTGCATTTGCCCATATACAGAATTCAGAGAGAGGGTTTTCCTCCCCAGCTCTGGTATTTTTTTACTGATGAGATATTTTCAAGCACTCGAGCAATCAGAGAACTTTATGCCACTGTGAACTGTACAACTACTTCAAACATATTTATCCAATGGAAAAGTTGATTTAAAGATCACCAGGTGCATTTTATTTTGTTCTTTTTGAAGCTGTTACATTTATTTCTGAACAGACTTTCTCTTTTCTGGGAAACCCATCAATAGCACTTGATCATGGGTTTTAACTATTATAATTTCCCAGCTCCATTTGTGATTCCCATTTCAGCCTGGTCTGTACAAATACCGTGTAGTACCCCCCTGCCACATTGCCCATCGTACGGTCTCTGTGTTTCACAGCTGATTACTTTCCCTTTTGGGTAGTGCCGATTACTTTGGCCTTGACCCAGCAAAAGTGTCTGGAATTGGGAATGCCGTGTCTGCAGGCTGAACGAAGCACTACAGCCAAACCAAGTTTGCTGCAAGACTTAATACCATGAATGCTAGGTGAGCCAGGAGGAGCCTTGATAAAAGTCCCTGTCAGTTCTCATTGGATGATGTGACATGTCAGGATGCCACTACCCTTCCAGTAAGAATAAAATTGAAAAGCACTTGTGGTTTCTTTTCTTTAATTAGACCTGTTTGTGTTCTCCTTTGACATGACCAGATGTGGTTTTATGATAAATGAATGCCACCTGCCTGAGGTGCGTATGGAGGGGAGAGGAAAATGGTGACTCCAATGCCAACCTCTGGTGGCAGAGAGTGTTTCTTAGAGATACCAGTGCCCCTTTGATTTCCTGTTATACTGACACTTGCAGCTTTTGACAGACAGGATATGTGTAGGAGAGCTCAGCCACAGAGCACGTAGGGAGCTGGAGGTGAAAAGTCTTTTCAGCCTGCCAGCAAAAAGCTAAAAGAGAGAAGGCTCCCTTGTAAAACATAACCAGGGATCGCAGTCACAAATATGGAATGATGGAATTCCTGGGAGAAGGAATGTCATAGCAGTTTGGAATAAGAAAATGATGGTATGGTCTTCAGTATCTGCTATTCTCCCTTTGCCAAACTTTGGTTTTCCTTGTCCAGCCACTTCTGCAATAACTACCTTTTTTTAAGCGTAAGCGAAAGTTGGCGTAAGGTATCTTAGAAGGTGGTTATTCACACCCAGTGAGATGCTTTGAAACAGATGTTTCTCTCCTGTTTAAAGATACTGTAAATTGTTGGGATAAAAAAAATCCTCCCTTGGGCTTGGGCATGTAATTGGGTGTCACAATTTGTGCTTGCAGTCTGAGAGTTAGGCCTTTTAGAAGTTTGGAGTACAGTGAAAGATGGGCCATATGGAGTTTCCTGACTTCTCTGCCTTGGCCTCCTTGTTTAATGTTGTGTTTCTACTCCGTGCATCCTCAGTGTGTTGCTTATGTCAGTTCTGGATTAAGGTAATCATTTGGCTGAGGTGTAACGGTCGGGCATATATATCATAGAAAGCAAACCTACTGGGTTTTTGTAAGTGTCTCCTGGGTTCCTTATGTGATTCCATTATCAAATCCAAGGTGCTGCTAAGAACTGGCAACTGTAGCAGGACGGAAAAACCTCCTTGGTGTTAATACTTGGGAGTGTTGCACCTTATGGTCAGTTCACATGTGTTGTTTTCGGTGCTTATGTCTGCACAGAGAAGCTCCTGTGTGTCCCTCGCTCCTCTTTTTACCTACCTGTTTACAGCTGCCCTGGTCTAGTGACTTTTACAGCCAGGGATGAATTTTCCATGCTGCTTTAATGATTTGTAGAGCTTTCCACCCCCATTAACCAGCTGCTGGTTTTCACACCCATGGCATTTTCAGCAGGGCTGCGGCAGAGCAGCCAGTGTCCACTTCAGAGGCAGATTAAAGGTGATTCAGAGGATGTTGTGGAAACCCAAGTCTCAGCTTCACACTTTTTAGATGCTTTCTGTCCTTTTAGCTCAGAGATGGCTCAGAGTCATAAAACCTAAACAGTTCTTTGGACACAGTCTGCACGTTTTTCAAACCCTAATCCGGTCATTTTAAAGAAATGACTTGGCTCAGTGAAGCACGAATCTGCCTCCAGAGCATTTGCAAAGCAAAAAGGAGATCTTGGCGCTGTGCATCTTATTGTGTATATTTTTCCCTTGAAAGACTTTGCTTTAATTAATGATTTCTTTTTTTAATCCAAGTCTTGCAAATCCTTGTGGCAAGACAGACCTGCGTTGTGCTGCAAAGATCCTGCATTTTCCAGCGAGTCTGGAGTTGTGGCAATTTACCAATTTGGTTATTTTTTTTCACAGAGACTTTTAAACGTAACATGCTGGTAAAAAAAACCCCACAACAAACAAACAAACCCAAATCATTGAAGAGCTCAGGATATAAAAAAAAAATTTAAGTGTTTCATTCTAATATGCAAGAAAATTGCCTTAAACCCTCAGCACTGCATTTGGTTTAGGCTGAGGTCGACACTGGCATATCCTAGGTAGGTGTGGATGCAGTGCTTGCCTCTTGAAGAGGCCGTCTGTAAGTCATAACTCTGCATGTTAACACCTCTACCCGGTGCAGAATTAAAAGTTCTGCTGAAGGCTTTATTGCCTTGCCTAAAGCTATTTCACACCATCTGCAGGCTCAAAAGGGGAATCTATGTAGGGAAGTATTGGCGTAATCATGAGTGGTGTTGTTACCGCTGCACCACCCTGTGTGACGTTGACAGTGTGACATAGCTGTTGTCTGTAGAGCTCCAATGTGGTGCTTAGGTGCTCGTTAGCCAGCCCTCTTCTGAAAGCATTCTATATTCCTTTGCTGATACTGTGATTAGATGTTTCAAGAGCCAGAGTCTGTCAAGCTGGTGTCTGCCCGTGGACAGCTGACTCAGTGTCTTGACTTACCTGTTTGTCGTTTGGCCAAGCCAGAGTTTGAAGCAAATGCCAAGGCAGTAAAGTATCTGGGGCTCCTTCTCCTGTTGTGTTTTGCACTTGTTTCTTAACCAAATGCTGGGCAAAGTCAGATCATCAGCTCTCTACAGCGTGAATTTGTCACATATGCTTGAAGCTGAGCTGCTCTTTTCCTGAGCTCTGCTGCTTATGAGATCCTAGAATCAAAAAAAAGAGCTGCTGAGTTCCTCTGGCATCTTCTCTTCCCCAGCAGTAGCCTAAAACCTTGTGTTTTTCTATCGTCTGTGCCTCTGTTGCCTCTACTTTGTGCTGAATTAGGCCTTCTCCCTGGTCTGTCCCTGAGCAGTTATGTGGCTGTAGGACTGCAAAGGATTAGCATCCCACTGTGGAGACGAGACACTCCATGTGAAATTAATTTAGATGGTTGTGCTGTTCGACAGGCTGATATCAGCCCTTTGCCTTTGTCAAACAGAAAAACAAGAGCAAGAGGAATTATCCCCTTTCTTTGGCCTCTCTGAGTTGAATCTCCTGTTACATCTGTGACCAAGCAACCAAATGAGTAGGCCCAGTTTGAAACTTGTTTGCACCTCTAAGCATATTACAGAAATTCCTGAATATGTTGATTCTGGCTAAATAGGAACCAATCCCAGTGACTTCTGTTAGCAAGTGCAGTCTTGGGAGAGTAAGGAGAGTGTTTCAGCTGTGTTTGGAGAAGAGGGTAAGAAGAAGTCTACCCGGAACAACTCAGTCTGTGATCTTCCAGTGCCAAGGATTGCAAACACCAATACCTGGCCCTTCCTCCTAAGACAATGGTCCCACTGGATATTCTTCAGTCTCCCATGGGAAATGAATCAGTCCTGAGTTAGAAGGATAAATGACTGAGTACGTAGACCAGCAACACCCAGTCTCTGCTAGGCTAAGCTGAGGATATGGGTGAGCTAAAGCAGCCCTGGGCAACTGGAGCAGTGAAAGGTGAGTGAACCTGCTGCTGTGAAAGGTTGTCTCCTTCCAAAGTTGCATGAGAGAAAGCTGGTTTATGCCTCAGTGTTGATGCAGAGCCCTCTTAGCTCACGTTTAAAGCTAAAGCAAAGTGTGTGGGGAGTGTGTTCCTTCCACCTCTGGTCCCAGAGAAGTTGGAGCCCTTTCTTCCAGGAGAAGAGGGGAAAATGCTGTGTAGAGGTTAAGGACTACAGAGATTGAAGTGTAGCAGCCCTGGGCCCACTGCAGCATGGCCTCTGCCTCTGAATACCAGGTGGGTTTCTGATAAGCAGTCAACTACTTGACTCTATAGTCCCTCTAAAATATTTTAAATGGCAAAACCATCCACAACATGTATAACTGAAAAAATGCCAAGATTCCTAATGCAATGTAGACATAGCTATGGGGGAGGTGGCTGTGCTTGGAAGGACATTATGTACCAAAACGAGGGGAAGGGGATTGTATCAGATGATCCACAGCAGCCTGTCTGCCAGCACAGCATCTGTTTTTAATCAGCTAATCAAATCCTGTTTGAAGCCTTTCTCAGCTGTGCATCCCTTAAAAACCAGATTTCTCATCCAGATGAGGCAGAACTGCTTGTGATTACAGCGTGGTTAGCACAAGAGCAGCAAAACTCAGTCTTGGAGTATGCTCAACAATTTCACCAAAATCTTACAAGAAGTTCTTATTCCCAGGAAGATGTAGGCAGCAAAGGTTCTTCTCTTTCATTCCTCCCCTCTACTGGGGGAGTCTTATTCTCTCCTTTTTGGGGGGCAAGGAGCAAAAGGAAGACTGTTAAATGCCCACCCCTGTACTCTGGAAGGAGGAGTAGCCTCAGGCTACCTGGTATGCCATTGCTGACCTCCTGGCTCTAGAAGCATCAGTGCATGTTGCTCAATGAGGTTCAGTTCAGTGTCCTTCTCTAATACTGATGCTTCTGGGTGGAAGTGGTTTTAGGAGTGAGATCTGGCTTTGCAGCCAGGGAGTCAATAATGGTATGAGCCATTCTGGAGAGATGATCAGGAGAGGTTGTACCTGGACTAGAAACCCAAGCCAGCATACACACCAAATCTGCATTGTGTCTATGTTAGTCAATGTGGTCCTGATTCATCTCTGCCTAGTGCCTACAGCTGAATTGCTGCCTACATCACATGATTTCTGGATCGCCCATTAAGGATGGGAAAAGGTGATGCGTTTAATCTCCGCCCTTTGGGAAGATCCTGTGACTCCCTGGGAACTGCCATGAATAGCCAACACTCAGAAGAAAGGCTCAGCATGATTATTTTGCTTTTGCTGGGGCTTTTTGGTTGGAGGTGGTTTTTTTTTTTTCAAAAAGCGATGAAGAGCACTTTTTAAGTAGTTGATAAAGAGAATGACTGACTTAATCGTTTAATTGTTGACCTTGTAATGAAACCCAACTGTGTCACAGAGTGGTAGGTGTCCTGTGTTGTGTGTCTTTTCCCCATAAAAATCTGAGTGCCTGGTACCTTTGGGAAAGGTGGTTACTGGGCACGACTGGGGAACGCTTTGGGTGGGATGGTTTTCATGGTTAGCATAAAGCTGAGCTGCTACCCGAGCTGCTACCCAAGCTGCCCTGGATACTTGGCACATGGATACACCATCTCCTTGAGTAGTTAGCGTAACTGAGCTGTAATCTGGCCTTCTGCTTGAAGAAAAGGGTGAAATGGAGTGGCTGTAGTGCTAAGTAGAGCTACTTTATCAACCAGATCTTTCTCAATTGGCTTGTTTCTAGAACCACTTTGGTTTCTAGAATGACACTGTAACAAACTTGCCCCCACCATAAATCAGCACTGCACTCCACCAGACAGATGTATCAGTCCATGAATGGACGTCCTGGGCTGGGGTTAGGTGCCCATCCTGCAGAATGTGCCCAGCAAGGTCCGTTGCAGTTCATCACGCTTATTTCCTAGAAAGTGCTGATCACAAACTCTCTTTCCCATTCTCACCAGAATGTTTGCATAACAAGGAGCTCATAACTCCCACGGTTTAAAAGGTTAATAACAGCAGCTGGCTGGTGTAACAACTTGGACACACATAGACATTGCTGATAGTTTGGCAGGAAAAGCCATATTTACATCATCTGAACAGGTTTGCTTATTCTCAAGTAAGATCTTACCCTCTCTGCCCAGAAAGGGCATTTCAAAGGTGACTATATATCAAACACTAACATTAGTGAACATCATCACCAGAACAAGGAAGAGATGAAACATGGCCCCTTGACTGAACTAGTAGCAACAGTATAGGAAATGCCTGGCTGGTGGCCATTAGCTCTGCTAGTTCTCTGGCTCACTGATCCATCAGCATCCTCTTCATTGGATCTTGCTGAGCTGGGTTTCCACTGGAGCAGTGAGCTGCCATCTGCCTGCTGGATTGAAATGGCAAACACGCACAAGAAAAAGTATGCAGTTCAAGGCAGGTGGATCCACAGCAAATGAACCTGCTCTTCTCAGCAGGTGAAGCATAACCAAACTCTGCCCTCAGAGTCGCATACGTGCCATGTGGATTTGGGAGTTCCTAAAAGTCTGTGGGCCACCTCCTCAGTAAGCTGCAAGGACTCAAAGACAAACCAGCAAACAGATGTCCCAAAAAAGAGTCACTGAACCAGCCTGGCAAGTGCTCACCCAAGCACAGAAAAGTGGAGAAGAAGCCTCAGACCCTGAGGTCACTTGAATCTGCAGCCATCAGTACGTAAAGCTTAATCAGACAAGCCCATCAAACCCTTCAAGGCTGTAAGGGAGGAAAAATATCAGAAAACTGCTGGACACAGATTAAATTCTCCATGAAAGTGAGCTGCATTGTAGACCCAGGGCAATCACCCTTTTATGATCCCAGTGGACTTCAGAGGGCTCTTCCAAAGGTGGGCTGGACAGTGTGTTTCAGGAATATGAGCCTCTGATTTGTGACAAAAGCACATCCAGAAGCTTGTACACACAATGAGTGTGAAATGTGAACTTGGTAAGGAGTTACCTAGCAGAGACCAGCCGATCATCAACAGCATGGTCAGAACCATAACTAAGTCTAGAGCTATAAGAAAGGAAGACCACAAGGCAGAAGAGCTACTCTGTTATTGGACCAGACAAGAGCATTTGAAAAATGCAAACATATTTTATGGTAATGGTAGGATAGCTTCTTTTGGCAGATCCCAGTTAAGTAATTACATTAAAGGGAAATGTCCTATCTCAGTACCTTTTTTTTTGCCCTGGAGCATCCCTTTGAACTTAACTCAGTTCCAGCAGTATACCAAAGCGATTTTGAGGGATTGATCCAGGAATTAAAAACAAATAAAATAATAAAATAAAATTTTAAACCTTAGCAACTGGTGACCCCAAAGCACAATATGTAAACATGTTCTGCAGCCTGGCTGGTACAGCAGCAGCCATCAGTGGAACTTGCTGACGTGCTTGCTTGGGACAGCAGGGCCTAGGGGTGTGGAATGGGTGCTCAATACAACAGAGTGTACCAAGACCTAAAGAAGATGGTGAAGTCTGTACAGATGGAGTGGCTGTGAGCAAGATGTCCTTTTAGATATTTTCGGAGCCATTGATGCAGTTAGGCAAATTCTCCTCTGCTGCATCATGTTTAAATACTTCACTCTGTGCTGCAATCATCACTGTTATCGTTAGCGAGCAAAACTATTTGTCATTACGGAGGCAACAGTGCAGAAATATTTCACAATTAGCAACGAGCATCCAAAGTAAAGTACTAAAAACAGACTCTGAGGCTGCCCCCCCTGCAATACCCGTCGCTCACTCCTGCCCCATCCTTCAATCACTTCTTTCCAAGGGGCTCAAAGTGCAACAGAAGAACACCTGGGTTGGAAAGGCACATCAGTTATTCAGTTATTTTATCAATTCAAAGAGGCAGCAAGCAGGAGACCTAGAAAGAGTCCTTACACCTGTGGAAAATACATTGCAGAGTCAGCAGGAAGGGTTTCTGATGGACAGCCACTTCATTAGTCTGGTCTTACCCAGGCTCCCTGCCCAAAGCAATGCTCATCAGCTGGCCTGAGGAAACACTGCAAACCCAGGGAAACCAGCAAAGAGGACAGGGGCAGCAAGCAGTTCCAGTGGCACCCAATCCCATAGTACAGCTCAGTGCAGTTCTAAACCATCATCATCATTAAATTAATCATGTTGACTCTAGACACTTCTTGAGGTTTGGAGGTTATGGTGGTTTGATTTGGGGTTTTTTGAGTGGGGTGGTTCAAAGCCATTTAGGAGCCCCTTGGAATCTTTAGTTGTTCTTTGTTGTGTCACAGGGTCCATGAATTGAGTGTATGCCCACACCTAGGCACTGTGGAAGAGATGGGTGCCATGCCCACGGCAGCACTGCACAGCTGGGAGCTCATGCTGCTCTGAGGTCTCCACATCCAGCTGCCAGCACCCCATGCAATCTAAACAGCACGGAGTTTGCTGTGTCTGGCAAGTCCCAAGAGAGGAGCAACTGTAGCAGCTCCAGGATAGCGGTAGAGGGGTGTGCACATGAATGCAGAGAGAAATATTCCTTTCTCTTGGCACTATAAGAAGTCCTAATGAGAAGCAGCCCACCCAAGCTTTTGAAGAATGAACTCACCAGGAGACGCCTCTGCTCTGATCAGCCTCCAACCCTCTCATCCGCTTAGGAGAAATAATAAACTGAGACATACGAGTTATTTTCATATGCACAGTTGAGTAACCTCACACAGGGAGGACTGGCGAGGAGGAAGTTGGGGTTGCTCCCTCCAGAACCAGGCAATGCAACATGGAGCCTGCAGGGCCCACAGAAACTCTCCTGGTCCTGTTGGGAAGATGTGGGAGGAGGGCAGTGACAAGGGGACAGGGTGCTCTTTTTCCCAGGGCCCCAAAGCAGGCACAGTGCTGGCAGCACCTCTAGAGCACAAGCAGCTGCGTCCTGGGCAGCTTCTTGGCACTGCCCAGAAAAACAGGCAAAAAGCAGAAGGTTTTCTTCAACTGAAGAATAAACTTTGAGAATGTTATTTGATGGCTCAGGCTGTGATACTGATGGGATTCCTTTTTTTTCTTTTTTTTTTTTTTAATCTTAAATTTTAAGTAGGTCAATTTTTAAAACACTTGAACTTTTGCTTTGCTGCTGGCAGGCACCTTTTTGAAAGAAAGGTCACATCCACTCAGTGCCCTCCCATCCTATCCTTTCTACTTTCCAAGCTAAATAAGGCAGATTTGACTTTATATTCTAAAAAAGGAGAGGGGGAAGCAAAAGGGGGGGATTATCACAAACCCATTTGTTTACACAAGGACACCAGATGCCAGGAGCAGCAGCAGAGTGAATGGAGAGCCGTGATCCTGAATTCAGTCCCCCATCCCCACCCTGGGCACTTACCCAGCCAGGCGAGACCTAGGGGCGTACCAGCTGGGGACAGGCTTTGGCCCCTGGGCTGAGGTGGAGGGAAGCCGAGCAGCTGCCGCCGCAGGGCTGCTCTGGAGGGCAGTGCTGATAGGGGACAACCCTGAGTCTGCCCCTGCTGCAGAGAGGCACTGGGCTGGGAAAGATGATGGGAACGGGCCACACGGGCCCTGTGGCAGCCAGGCTGTTTGAGGATTTCAGCTCAAGCTGTCAGGCTCAAGGCATGCAAATGCAATTACCTCTTTTATTTTTTTTCCCAGACCATTTGAGCAATAATACAGGTATCCCCCCCCCACCTAGGGGCAAAGGTACTGTGATGACAGTCACTTACGGTCTCCCAAAGGTCACAGGCAATTTGTGGCTTTGGGTGAGTTTTATTTGGTTTAGGGCTTTTGCTTTCTGCACTATGAAAAAAAAAAAAGCCAAAGTAGCCAAGAAGGAATTTGAGTTGTGCATTTTTTTTGGTGTTTTTTTTATCAATCATGGATTTGTTTTTTTAATCCTGAATTGAGTTCCCTTTGTATGACCATCTTTCCCTTACGTCTCCTCTCTCCCTCTTGTTTCCCACAGGAAGATGGTTAGATAAGGACAATCAGAGATGAAAACCTTCTCCATTGGTAGCTGCAGCTGTGACAGCTCTTTGAATTTTCACATAAAATGCTTCCAACTGGTCGCCAGACATCTGGAGACAAACGGCTGCTAAAAGGAACCAACATAAACCATGTATGATTTGAATCATTTGATTGACTAAAATATTTGTGCCTCTTGTTTTTTCCCCTTGCTTGGGTTGTGTCAAATCCATCTTCTACACCACCAGTACTGGGTAAAGTCTTCCAGGAAAAAGAGAGCAATGAAGACCTAATTGCCTAAATCCAAAAAAAAAAGGCAAAAAAGAAGAAAGCCAAGTCTGCCAGTATTACAGATATTTGTGTCTGCTTCTGAAGAAGCAAACAACTAAAACCATCCCCAAACAAAGCAACTGCTTTCCCTCCTCCCCCTCGCAAGCCAGGCTAGAAAGCCAACTCTTCTTTTTGTTTTAATGCTGGTTTTCAAAGAAAAAGGAAGTTTTCAAGTTGGAGACAGAATGAAATAAGATAATTAATGCCAGCAATTTGCACTGAGACTTCCAAAAAGCTTTAGCTCACCATCTTAGAGCAGTGCAGACCCATAGGGCTTGTACCCCTACCTGGCAAATCACTGAGGACAATAAATGAGAGGCAAAGACACATTTAGAGAAACCCCAAACCCGCAGCCTGTAGCCAAGGGATGCCTTCTATAGAGTAAATGCCATCATCTCATGAATGTGCAGTTTCTCTTCAGCACCCATGCTGCCATGACTGTACCAACCTCCTCCAGCCTGGGAGCAGCACACAGCAGCTCAGTCATCCCCCTTTTTTAATTATTATTTTGGCCCACTGTAACTGGCAGTCCTAATTGCCTGGGCTAGGGGCACCTGCCCCAGCAAAACCCACCCAACTGGCTCTGCCGCAGGACTGGTGGAACCAGTACATTTGGCAGTGGTCAGTGGCTGCCCAGTTGGTGCAATGGCCCATGAAGCACAGGCACAGCCCAGCTTGCTGGTGCTCAGAGGAGGGGTTGGTACAGCTGCTGTCTCCCTGTGAATGCAGCTTCCCAAAACATGATGTGACTCTCTAGCTACGGCATAAGCTCGGGGCTTGTTTTGCCTTCCCTTTCTGGGATAAATGCCTGGGTCTCACAAGCCTGAAGACGTGTGCCAGGGCAGCGAGCGCTGCCAGCGGCCGGATGCATGTGTTAAGGGTCTCTCCAGAAAGGCTGTGGTTGGGGGAAAGGGTCCCATCCTGGCATGAATCCTCACCTGACTGCCTCCTCAAGGTCTTTTCAGGATCTTTTCCTCCAGGAGAAAACATCAACAACCTTGTGCACAGCTGATGTTTAGTCTCACCTCGCTGCTGTGTCTCCAGCATGCTGCTGCCTCCCAGGGATCACTGGCATTCAGGTATTTTGCATTGCAGAGCTTGCCGGCAGCAACTGAGCTGCAGGGCTAGAGCATGCCTTTAGTTCTAGCACTGACTACCCTAAAAAGCCAAGAGTGATTGCCACTGAAGCAGCTTGCAGGTTCCTATGTGCTGGCCAGGCTGCAAATGCCAGAGGACTGGCACCCAGTATGGGACAGAGCAGCCAAGAGGCTCAGCCAGCACCAGGAATTCTGTCACCATGGCTGCCATCCATAGCTGCCAAACTCTCTGAACAAACTTCAACTTCTCTTCAAAGAGTCCCTTCCCATTGCAAAACAGATAGGTCGGCCTAGTGAGCACGTTACTTGTCCTGTCTGCTGGGTTGTACTGCTCAGACACAGGGGCACAGAGACCTCTTGGTAGGACCACGAATTGGGCTGTTCAGCATTCCCAAAGGATTAAATGCCACTGGAGACCACACGCACCAATATTTCTGAAAAGTTACTGGGACAGACTGTGAACAGCTCAAAAACTTCCTAAGCTGGTAACTGGGTAAACCCACACCAACACATTGTTCCTCCAGGGTAGATGGGAACCCAGCCATCCACCACTCCAAGGCTCCTCAGGGTGGGACAGTGATGAGCACCACCGGAGCAGGGTGTGGGCAGCATTGGGCACACAGAGGACTGGATTCAGGTTTGGGAAACAGCACAGCCAGGACACTGAAGAGCCATGCATGCAGCAGGTGCTGCATGAGCCAAGGACCCTGTTGCAGGACATTGCTCCAGCACTGGGCACCCCGCCAGATGGCTTAATCCATCAGCAGGCTGACCCAGGGATAGAGGATTACATAGAATCATAGACTCACAGAATAGTTCAGGTTGGAAGAGACTTTAAAGGTCACCTAGCCCAAGCCCCCTGCAATGAGCAGGGACATCTTTTGCTCGAGCCCCATCCAATCTGTCCTTGAATGTTTTCCAGGTACCATCCACCACCTCTCTGGGAAACCTGCTTTAGAGTTTCACCACCCACGTTGTAAAAATGTCTTCGTAATATCTAGTCTAAATCTACTCGCTTGTAGTTTAAAGCCATTATCACTTGTCCTGTTGTAACAGGCCCCACTAAAATGTCTGTCCCCATCTTTCCTCATCTACTTAAAGATATTCCCCTTTAAGCACTGGAAGACCACTATAAGGTCTCCCTGGAGCCTTTNCAGGGTCTTACCAGAGTGGAATAGAGGGGTAGAATCACCTCCATTGATGTGCTGGTATGCTTCTTCTGATGCAGCCCAGGATACAGTTGGCTTTCTGGACTGTGAGCACGTGTTTCTTGGTCATCCCCAGCTTTTAATCCACCTGTATCCACAAGTCCTTCTTGGCAGGGCTGCTCTCAGCCCCTTGATGCAGGATTTTACTGGTGTGTGGCATTTCACTTGCAAATCAACCATCAGCTCTCCAGGGAGCAGGAGTTTGAAGGCATTGTAAGGCACCTCTACTTAGAGACCCTTGCCCAATTCAGCTAGCCATCTGGGTGCAGGTCCCTTCTGGCTGCCTCCATCAAACTCTGTGGCTGCAGGAAACCACACTAATGGCATTGGTCAGAGACAGAGCAGAGCCCCATTGCAATAAGCTCTCTGCTGGCCACAGCCCCCAATGACCTATTGGTACTCAGATCAGTGCACAAAAATGGGAAGGAGTGATTTTGTGGGGTGCAGGAAAGCAGTGGGACACATTTCTTATCTTAGGGTTGCAGAGGCATTTCCACTTCCCATGCTGTCTGCAGGCACAAGGGGAGAGGAGATGGAGACCAAAACGTCTTGCAGAAAAGAGGTAGCTTCAGGAGTCCCTTCACTTACACACCCCAGGAAACACCTGGTTTGGGCTTTGGTCTGGAGCCTGAGCCACTGCATCCACAGGAGGATGCAGCTGGCATCTCTCTCCTTTCTTCCCTTCCCTGTTCAGTACCTTATCAGCACCTGGGACACTACAAAAGCTTTTGCACAGGCTGCACCTGGCCCTCCAACATCATCCCATTTTAGCTGCAGTGTCTCTCACAGACCTGTTGTTCTGAGTCAGAAAAGGGCTCCGAGAGAGCAGCTATTTCCAGACACAAGCTTTGCTGTACCACCACCCGGCTTCAAAAGCAGCCAGCCCAGCTGATGCAGCAGGCTAGGAGAGGGATGTGCTTCACAGGACACTAACAGCTCCTAAGTGTCCTGGCTTTTTTGTAGCCAGCAGGCCTCTGTTTCTGAACATATTCCCTTTGGTTCTGGCTTCCTAGGAAAGTTGGCCAGGGTGGTGGCATAGCCACAATGGCCACAGTACCTGCTGCCCATGCTGCTGTTGTGACAGCAGGAAAGACAAGTATGTGCGATGCCTCTGACAGAGAGGTCTTCTTATGAGGCTGCTGATGTTCTGGTGGTCCCTACTTTGGCACAAGCCAACTTTTTCCTACATCCAGCCCTAGGAAAAGTCTAAACCTGACCCTAGGTTCAGAGGTTTCCCTTTCCATTTTTTCAGGCCATGCCTGAAACACAGCCCCATCATGAGGTGTGTCCAAGCCTACGGAGAGCTACAGGTGTTTCTCCTCATGCAGTCTGCTTGGGAGGGCCAGGGAGGACCAGCACATCTTTTCCTACAGGTCTCTGTGGGCTCAGAGAGGCTACAATCATAAGCACAGCCCATTAGCACGAGTGGGCACTCAACAAACCAAACCACGCCACAAAGGGAATGCTGTGCAGTTGTGACCCTCCCCATAACATCTTCCAAGGGCTGGCAGAGAGACTGGAGCATTCTTGGCCCACAGCATGCTTCACCAAGCCAATCTTTCCTCTGTCTGAAAGCTGTGGTCAGGCCTGTCAGAGAGACCAAGCTGAGCTGAACATGGTCAGTAGCTTGGGCTACTGTATTGCCAGCAACATTATTCATCCCCTTGTTGAAGAAGCAATGGGCTGGATGCAACTCAAATGTCGGTGTTTATAAGAACTCCAGCTGCCTAACTTCTTATTTTGGAGGTGAAGGGTAACCTCCAGGCTCCAAAGCTTTATTTCAATCCTCTTCCCCTTTCTCGTGCACTGCAGTCTCCAGTGATATGGCAAGCTGGCTTCCTTGCTGGAACTCCATCTCTTCTGGGTCCTTCTGCAGAGTAGTAAAGGGGTTGTGCAGAAGGGATGCACATTCCCTTAACTATTGGTCCATGAGCCATCCATGAGGCTGCTCCAAAATGCCAGCTGGGATCATATTCAGCTGCTTCAGTAGGAGCACCAGATCTAGCAATGGAAATGGGGAGGAGGTGGAGCCTGGCTGCAATGACTCTGCCAGAGGCAAAGGACTTGCATCGCACCAGGAAATGCCGCAACACAGGTCACTGTAAGAATTCTGTCCTGTGTAGCAACAAGATTCTCTGTGACGGGCTGTTTTGCTACCCATAGTCTAAATCGGGCCCTGTGGCCAGCACCAGCCTTCCTGCTGAGAAGCCAAGGTAAGGGGAAGTGAAAGCCACAGGGACTGTGACACCTGCTCTGCCTCACTGTTCTGCTTGTCTCTCTCTCTTTCTCAGGAAACCTTGAGTTGCTATATTTGACTACAGATTATGTCCTGGCTCTGTTCTTATCCTTGTTTGTGAAGTTTGACTGAGTTCACACACTCCTGTGTACACAACATGCCACCCTCTGGCTGCCAGGGAGTGCTCACAGCTGCCCAGGATCCCCCCACACTGCAGGGACACAGGCTCCCACTGAGGATGCAAATGCTGTCCCCAGCCTTTCTGCACCACTGACATGCTGGCATACATGCTAAATTGGAGAGGAGCTGCTGAGAGCCCAGGCTGGGCACAGGAATATAGTCCAATTCCCCTCCCTCCCTGCATGGTGAGAGGTGCCCAGAGACGGAGGCTACTGGCCCTTGTCCTGCAGAGCAGAACACTCCTCTAGAAAAGGCAGGGAAGCTGCAGAGGGGAAGCTGCAATTTAAGAGGGAGAATATAGGGCTAAAGACAGATCAGATGCAGAGCAGTCCCTGGAAATAGGTTGAAAAGATTGATCAAATGGGTGAAAAGAAGACCAACAGGAGATTAGTGTTGGGGTGAGGTGGCATAGAGGAACAAGCAGAGGCTGTAAGGGTTGGGGTCTGTGGGAGAGGAAGGATAAGAAAGGAATGCCACTTGGTCCCAGGCCATCCTGGGTAGCTGGGCTCCTGAATTCCCTGTTGACCCCATCAGCAGCAGCCTCTTGTTCCTGAGGGTGACAACAATGATTTTTCCACTCTAGGAGACTTGCCAGCCTGGGGAGGCCTGTTCCACAGCCTCAGCCCTTGCCCTCTTCTCTTTAATTTCAGCTTGCTGGCAGTTTTCTCTCTCCATCTATTTTTCTACCATTGAAGGCACCTTTAATTCTTCCAGCTTTCGAAGGGCACTCAGGCCTACTTAGACTTCAAACCAAACCTCAAGTCCCCTCAGTCTTTTTCTCCCCAGTGAGAGTGGGACACACTGGTGGGAGGCAAGTTGAGTCCTCTTTGACTGGGTGCACATATCCCTGACAGAGCTTTTATGGCAGCCCAATAAAAGGTTAATAGAAGAAAAGTCATCTGTGTATCCAGTTTCTTCCTCACACTGACATTTCCTCGGTCAGGCTGATCTAGGTCCTGACCTCTCCATCTTTAGTTAGTTATTCCACCTTTGGATATTTTCTCTTTTACACATGGGTATCACACTCTGCCATACAAAGATCTACACAAGAACCCATAAGGCATGGCCTACCCATTATTTTTCTACCATGTGTCAGGGGGATTACAAATTATGTGTTGGAAGTACTGCCTGAACACTGCTCTAAGCTAATATGTGGTCACTGGCCCCAGAGAGCAAGCAGACTGAAATGGGGCAGGGAGCTCACACCAGAAGAAGAATGGGAGTGTGATATTCAAGACCAATAGCCAGGTAAGTGTTGCCTTCCAAATGTTCTCAGCTGACTGGAATCAAATGCCTAGGGATTTATGATTATCATACACTGAGCAATAGGTGGGAGCTGAGGTGGGAAAGTTTTTCTTCTCATATTTCTTCTATTGTAACCCTAGTCTTGAGTTAACTTTTCTGTGCAGCTGCCTACTAAATAAGATTTGCCTTGAAGCTTTGCTTGCCTGTGTTTTTTGAGGAAGAAGCAGCGGAATCCTCACAAGCCCATGATGCAGGGAAGAGTGTTTCACAGTGGGTACAGAGGTGAGTCTGAAGGAACACAAAATAGTAAGATCCCAAAGAAAGGGACTTCACTGTGTGACTATTGCAATTTTCTTCTCTTTCATTCTCTTTTAAGGTCTCCACCAATAAATCTGGGATTAAAATATTTTCTTCTCTCATGCCAGAAGGCAAATTAATTGATCCTTATGAGACTTTCACAGTGACAGGATCCACATGAAATGGTATTAACCGCTTGTGACTGAGAAACCAGTAAACATGTGCCAAAGCTGTGAGTAGGTGACAGCTACAAGAAAAGCCCTGAGATGGGTGGAAATGAGCCTTCACCTTTCCTTCATACTTCTCATCTCAAGGGAATGTGAGGATGACCTGCAAGCTTGGGAGACACTTCCTTACAGATATGCTTTGAATGGAAAGTCTCCAACTTCAGTTGTTCCATTACCTGTAGACTGGTACTTCCTGAGCAAAGACCCAGATTCAGTCACATGCAGCCTGATCAGTGCCCTCCCTGAGCTCAAGAAGGAGGCTGTTTTCAGAAAGACTGGTGGGAAGAGGTCTTGGAAAATATGTGTTCGCTCTAGAGCCTTCCATACAGACCGATACCGCAAGGAACATGGCAGCTCAGCTCACTGAGCTCCCCATCTTCTTGCTCACCAGCCAATCATCCCCACAGCAACCCTGCCTCATTTTTTGGAGATTCCTCCATCAAGACAGGAAGCTCTTCTGGTAGATAAATAATTTGACGATGTGTACAACACCCAAACTCCCTTCCTTATCCCCTCATCACCGCCTTCCAGACCCCACCAGTCTCACAAGGCTGGCTTTCGCGGGGTCCTCCGCGACCTCCGGCCGCTGCCCCGGGG
>VZTM01008099.1:3185-21749 GCA_013400555.1 Jacana jacana
TTTGGGGGGGGGGTGGGGGGTGTCTGCCTAAGTGCAAAGTGGTGTTTGAGGGAGGGAGGCGGTGACACCCTGCCGTAGAGGAGGAGGCAGCCCCTGTGTGAGGAGATGTATTATTCAGGGCTCACAGATGTCTTGAACTTCTTTCCTCAGTTTGAGGCTGGGCCCCTCGCTCAGAACAGCCAAGGGCCGCGGTCGTTGCGGCTGATCCGAAGTGACAAGGCTTCCAGCTCCTCCCGAAGTGCCTCTGAGAGAGACTAACTGGGACTTGACAGGAGTCCAGCTTTGTTCCCTTCCCAGCCCCAGCGCTCCCCAGGGGCTGCCATGAGGGAACCGCTGGTGCAGGGACCCGAAACCGCCCCAGATCAGGCTGTGCTCAGCCCTTGGTCTCGCTCCATCATAAAGTGGGGCTCATCAGCACCCCGGCTTTGATTGCCCCAGGGACTTGTCCCTTCCCACAGGTCTGGGCACCAGCTTGGGGTTTGGTTTTCTTCAGCCACCCATGGCTGCAGGGAGGGAGATGGGTTGTAAACAGCCAAACCCCGCTCAGCTCCTGGGGGCTGCTGGGGCAGCAGCTCATGCAGCAAAGAATCTGGGGGGGGTGTGTTTTGGGTGGTGTTTTTTGGAGGCAAAACATCCTTGAGCAGGAGTGTTTTGCAGAGAGGAGGAGTTTGTGGCTGTGCCTTCGCCGTGGGTGACTGGGAGGTGGCAGAGCTGGGGACTGACAGATCCCTGGCCTGACCTGTTTTGGCATCCTCTTTCCTTGTTTGTCTCCAGCCCGTGTGTGTGTGTGTGTGTGTGTGTGTGTGGTTGCACGGGCCATTAACACAGTGGCCTCCTTGTGCTGTGCTGACGGAGAGGAAAACATTTTCATACAATGGTTGGCAGGGGCGGCGTGGAAACGGCCTTCAGACCTCAACACCTCGCTCCCGCCGGGGTTGCGTGCCCGGCACTGCCAGCCACCGGGCTGGCACAGAGACAAGCACCTTCTCCTCTGGCTCTGCTGGGCCGGGGCTGGGTGTTAAACCCAGCAGCTCAGCCCTGAGAGGGGAGCAGGGCGCTCTCTGGGCTGGGTGGGATGGGATCCAAGGGGATAACCGGCGCCTGAGGCTTTGCCGTTTGCCTCCAGCAAAACATTGAGCCCTCCCTGTGTCCCTCCCTGTGGAGGAGGCTGCTGTAGCTCGAGGTGGCTCTGGGGTCCCAGGGACTGGTCCCTGTCGGATCACAGGCCTCCACACAAACACCCTGCAGCCCCTTTTCCTGCTGCCACGGCATCTCCACGGGGTTTTGCCATCTGCTGCTCTGGCTGTGGCCGCCAGCTTGGCTCGCCCTTCTGCCAGCCTGTTCTGGGTGGCTGCCTCCGGGTCCCAGTGACACTTGCTGGTGACTCCGTGGACCCCCCTGAGCCTTTCGCAGCCAGTTCCTCCTTCCCCACCCTGAGCAAGAAGGAAGGAGAGTCCCTGCCTGCACTGGGTCCCTACCAGCTGCCTGCTGGTCCCTGGGGTGCCAGGGTGAGGTGGGGCAGCCCTGGGTGTCTTCGCTTCGGAGAGGGAGGCTCTTTGGCAGCTCAAAAAGCCAATATTAGCCTTTTCCTTTGGGAACTGCCTGAAGCAGACAGGATCTGATTTGGAAATAGGAATATTTTCCCTTAGAGAGGGAGTGGGAAGGGATGCCCGGAGACTTGACTGTCCCCATCGTGTCTCTCCCTCGCTGACTTGGCAGATGCTGCCCCGATTGACATAGGACCCAAGTGGCTTGGGCTGAGGATGAGCAAACCCACAGACCTGCAGCACGACCTGGAACGCAGCCTCCCAGCCATCGCCTCCATCAGCACCTCCTTCTCCCAGAGCCAGGGCTTCTCCCCGTACTACTACATCTCTCCAGAGAAGAGGAAAGCCATCTCAGATGTGAGGAGGACCTTCTGCCTCTTCGTCACCTTCGACTTGCTCTTCATCTCTTTGTTGTGGATCATCGAGTTGAACGTAAGTCGTTACCGTTTTCAGTTGTGGGGGTTGGTTTTTAAGTATGGTTCCCTCTGCTGTTAATTGCTCCCGTTTCAGAGGTCTTGGGCCAAGTCTTTGTTTGTTCTTCCCAGCGCTCTGCTGCTCTGGGCTGGTCGAGGAACCGCTGTGCAGTCGCTGGAAGCTAAAGTCCAGCTCCTTTCCTGCCTCTGGGCTCTGTTGTGGCCGCCCAGGGTTATTAACACCGTGGCCTGTGACGCTCCCTGCTGAGGAGTAAGGAGATCTGGGGCCCATGGAATCACCAGGTTGAGCACTTGGCCACATTCCTCTCCTGCTCCCCTCGCCTTCCGTGAAGCTCCTCACCATGTTTGCCGGAGAGCTGTCTCTGCCCTGTCTCGGCCTCGGAGGAGGAGGATGTGCAGACCCTCCTCTTGCCCTCCCAGCTGTTGGGCAGAGACAAAAGGGGCTTTGAGCTTTGGTTCAAACCTTCTGCTGCTCATCTCAGCTTCTGAAAGTGGGAGAAGCTGCTCTGTTGTGTGGGGGAACCCGCCAAGGGGAACGTGAGGGGTTTGCTCCCCTCCGAAGCGGCTGCCACAGGCTGCTGTCTCGCAATACCCAGGGAAAATCCAGTTTATTTCCCTCAATCCCGTCGGGTCAAAGTTACCTCCTCAAGCTGGATTTTGTTTATTTTTCCTCAACTGGTCCCAGCTGGTTTCAGCCATGCTGGGAGGTGGGTTTCAGGTACAACGTGTCCTTCCCTGGGAACAGCCGGGGAGGGGAGATGGACTGATAGACCCCAGTCTATCTGATAGATCCCAGCTTCTGCCTCTGGCCTTTATTCATCAGCGCTGGATCCTGCTGCTCACTTAACAGCTCTTATCTCTGCCCTCTTTATCTCCTGGGTGTCTGCACTTAACAGATTGGCTCAGCCAGCAGCTCCCTCCCCCTGTCCCTGCTGTGTCCAGAGCCTGAAGAGACCCCTGTCCCCTCTCCACCCCCAACAAGAAGGAAAAAGTGTCTCTCAGCCAGCATTCCAGCAATGCCGATGGTGTCCTGCATGCCCCGGCTTGGACCCCGGCCTGGACCCCGGCCTCCTGCTCCTGTCCCTGTTCTCTGGGCTCTTTGGAGAAGTACCATCTACAAATCAGCACAAAGGAAAAAAAAAGATATATATATATATAATCCAGCCTCGGGGAATTAATTTGCCAGCACGGTCACCAGGGTGATTCTGAGCGTAGGTCTCGCAGGTAGCCATTAATGAGTGACTAACTGCTGATATTTGGGGCCTGAGCCGAGCTGCTGCATATTTAAAGCTATTAGGACAGCTTATTTGCCTAGTTACGAAGAGCAGTGATTTTTGAATCATGACTAATGCTTTTTTTTATCAAACTGTTTCCTTCCCTGCCAGATAAGCCCAGCAGATTGGCCCCTCGTTTAATGCCTGCTGCCCTGCGGCCTGCGCTTCTGCTGGGCCGCTGCTCCCCGAGAGCTGCCTCAGGGACGGCTCCGCTTCCGTCTTGGTGGCAGCGGCCTGTAGCTTGAACTGAAAAACACCTCCTAGAAATCACAATCCCAAGCTTTTCCTCCTTTTTCTCCTTTCCTTGTAGCTGGGGAAGGTGTGGGGGGGGTGGCTTTTGGAGGCGGGTCTGGCAGGAGTCCCGCAGGCACACAGCGCAGAACCGCTTTGCCTCCCCCCTTCCCTGAATATTAAGCACCGGCCCTGACCTAGAGGGACCGCTTCCCGATGGCTGCCTCTTCTGTCCTTGGACTGTCTGACAAGAGGGTGCCAGGACGTCAGGCTGCCAAGATCCTGGCCCGAGATCCACCAACTTGTTTCTCACAGATCATCAAACAGCTGTCAGCCTGCACCCGCGTCCAGGCCAGCTGGGCTGCGTTCAAACCAATAGCCTAAAGGTGAAGCATTTGTTCCAGTTACCTGAGCCACCCCCTCTCTCATAAACAGCCACTCTGGACTCCTGAGAAACAGGATTTATGGTCTCAGAAGTACCAGGGCCTGGTAGACCCCAGATTTGCTCGGGGTGAGGCAAGAGAGCTCCTTCTGTGAGCTCCTTTTCACGCAGTATCCCAGAAAATGGCTTTGCCTGTTTCGGATTTCCTCCCAGTCTCTCCGTGCCTGTCTCTCCTCCTCCTCCTCCTCTTTCTCCTCCTCCTCCTCACCTTCCTCTCTCCCTCCCCCAGTGCATTTGAACCTGCTGGTTGCCTTCCTCGCTCAGATTTCCTGGAGGGTGGCTGGGCACCGCTGTGAGCCGTGGGGAGCCAGCTGGCCTGCAAGGAAGGAAGGAGAGGGGGACCCCCGGGTGCTTGACGAGGACGATGGCAGCTTAAATTCCACCTCTTCCCTGTGTGACCCCCCCCAGAGGCCTCACAGGGAGATGTTTCAGGTGCCCAACTGTGGGTGACGCTTTGCTCAGCTGTTGCTGAAGGCGCTAAAGAAGCGATTTCCTGTAGTTTTTCACTTTTTCTTGGGGTTTTTTTTGCTGCATCCCCTCCCATAGGGCTGACTCCTGTCACCTGAAGCCAGGCATGGCAGCAGTGGCCATGAGTGGGAGGTGGTGCCCGGCCAAGCTTTAAGGCTGTGGGAGTTGTGCTGAGCCAAGAGAGCGGGTTTTTTCTCAGGGTTAGAAGAGCCCCGTGGAGGGGTGTTTAATGTGCCCACGTGCTGCTCCAGCCCTGGCTGCCTGACTGGCACTTCTCACTGCAAAACCAAGGGTGAAATGGGCTGTGGCATCCTTCTGTGGTCCTGCCTTGGCAGAGGAGCCCGTGGCAGGAGTTCCTGTGCCCGATGCATAACCTGACCCGGCGGTCACCCCCGCTCACTGCTCTGCCGGGTTATTTCTACCATCAGTTTCTTATCAGCACCCTCAATAGCTTTCTGGTTTCCTGTCTCCCCTGCAGACCAAGGATGGCATTCAGAAGAACCTGAAGGATGAAATCATCGACTACAGATTTAAGTCCTCTTTCTTTGATATATTTGTGAGTATCCCGGAGCGCTGCGGGTGAGGAAAACGGCGTCGGAGCTCGGGGTGGCGAGGCCGAAGGCTGGTCAGGGAGGGTCTGTGTGCTGGGAAGGGGGGGTGCTGGGGATGAGGACTATCCTGGGGGCTCCCCACAGCCTTACCCCTTGCCTGGCTCAGGGAAATGGGGCAGGTCACAGCCTGTCCTGCCGCAGCCTTGACCCCATCTGTCCTCGGGTGGTGATGTCCTCAGGAGCTGGCCCCGTGTCCGTGTCCTCCCAGCCCCTGGCAGGGGGACAAGGGCAGTGATTAGTGTCGATGGCTTTTTGTTTTTAAAGGTCTTGGCTTTCTTTCGGTTTTTTGTGTTGCTGCTGGCCTATGCAATCGTAAAGCTGCGCCACTGGTGGGTGATAGCGGTAAGAAGGCCATTCCTGCTTTCCTGTTTTTGGTTCTTTCCTCTCTCCTCCTGGAGCTTGCAGGGATCTGAGCTACGTACGTTTATTTTTTCAGGTCACTACCTTGGTATCCAGCGCCTTCCTGATTGTGAAGGTCATCCTCTCCGAGGTTGGTTTCCTTGGGCTCGTGGGGGATTGCTTTGTGGTGACTCCATGCTGCTGTTTTCCCCTTTGTCTAAACTCCCTGTGGTTTCTGCTTTCTTCCCCACAGCTTCTGACCAAAGGGGCTTTTGGCTATTTGCTTCCCATCGTCTCGTTTGTCATTGCTTGGCTGGAGACTTGGTTCCTGGATTTTAAAGTCCTAACTCAGGAAGCAAAAGAGGAACGCTGTGAGTATTTTGCTCCCCTCTGGCAGGAGTTGGCAGCTGAGAGCACCAGGCCTGGGGTTTCTGCTGCTTTGGCAGCACCTTGACAGACCTGACATTTATGGAGAAGCGATCTCCAGGCTGGCTGTGACGGTGCCTGCCCTCCTCAATTCTGTTATGGTATAGAAGTCCCTTCAGGGGAAGAAAATACCAGATTATAAAAAGCATCTTTTAATTGAGTGGAGAAAAACGTGCCAGATTCTCCAAGGGTCTGGATCCTGAAGCCAGACACGTTGGAAACGGAGCTCACCTCCGCGTCGGGGAAAATGTTTTGAAAGAGTGGGACGGGCGCCAGGTGGACTCTTGGACTCTCCATCCCTGGGTATCTGTTGCTGGATCCGGGCTGGGAACCTTTCAGAGAGGATTGCTTCACTCCCAAACGCCGTTGCAGGGGCGCAGCGTGACTTATGGGGTGTGAAATTTTCCAGCCCCTGCTGGCTGAGGTCAGACTAACCGGAGATCGGCTCTGACCTAATGCTTTACAAATTACCCCCGCGGTGCTGGGTGCCTGAAACTTCCTGGGGTCCCTTCCAAGGAGCGGGTGCTCAGCCTGGACTGGCATGTCTGCCCCTTCCTAAGGCAGCAAGAGGAGTTTGTCACTCTCCTGGGCTTCGCTGGTGTAGGAGGACTTGGGAAATGGCACGTAAATGAAGGAGGATTTGTCAAGCGAGGCTCGATCCGAAAGGCACTGAGTGACTGGAAAACACCAGGGGATGTTTGGGTCTTGCAAGGAGGCTTTAAGATGAAAAATGATCAAGTGTTTAATGCCTCTATTGGATTAGGCTCAGGTTCCAAATTGCTTCCAGGGGAAGCTCTTATTTAATTAGATGCTTAATCGCCTTTGGATTTGACAGGCAAAAGAGCCCATTGATCTCCATGCAGATAAAATGTCTCCAACAAAAGATGAGGCAATAGGAGCTGAAAAGCTTGTGGGCTGGCTGGTGTCAGCCCGAAAGACCGGCTGTGTCTGGGAGGAAGTGACTGGGAGGGTGGTTGAGTTAGGGATGGAGGTGGTGGGGGCTCCGGGACCCCCCTCGGTGTCGAGGCATTGGACTCCATGTGTGTAAAACCCGGTGCTTTGGTTGGCAGGGTACCTGGCAGCCCAGGCTGCAGCCTCCCGGGGGCCCCTGCTCTACCCCAGAGCCCTTTCCGAGGGGCAGTTCTACTCCCCACCGGAGTCCTTCGCAGGTAAGACGTGCTCCTCTTCCTCCTCCCCTTCTGCCCTCACCTGGCCACCTCGTTTCCCGACCTTGTTCCCATCACACTGTTCCTCCCTGGTCTCCTCCCCTCTAGAATGGCCTCCTCCCTGAGCTCTTGTCTCGTTATCCCAGCCCTTGGCAGGGCCGGGTGGCGGAGCCTCCAAGAACTGACGCTGCAAAAACGGGCTCCCCTCTCCTCACCCCACGCCTGGGCGAGGGGGGGGTGCATGGCCATGCTGTCCCCGTGCCATCTGCTGAGCAGGAGCAGCGTTGGGCTCTGCCCCACGTGCCTGGCATCAGCTCTGTGGGAAAACAGGAGCCTTTTTGTGCTCTTGGGATTAAACGCAGCGGCCAAAGTGCTGGGAAAATGCTGCCCTGGGGATGAGGGAGTGGCCAAAAGCAGGTGAGGATGAGAGCTGGCGTCACACCACTGCCCTGTGACACCACTTCGTGCCGACTCTGCAGACCTCCCCCGCTCAGGAGCGAGGAGGTGACAACCTGAGCAGTTGTTGTCACGGTGTAGCTGACACCCAGTCTGTGCTCGGCCTTCCCTAGAGCCAGGTAGTGCCTGTCAACCGGCTGCAGAGCAGGGACTGGACTGTGCTGGGGTTGTCCCCACCCACAGCCCTTCCTGGTGGACACAGGGATGGGACACTGTCTGTCCCAGGGAAATTGTACAAGTGGGGTCTTTGTCAACTCTGTACTGGGTCCAGTTCTGGGCTCCCCAGTTCCAGAAGGACGGGGAACTGCTGGAGAGGGGACAGCAGAGGAGCACCAAGATGATGAGGGGCCTGGAGCATCTCTCTGCTGAGGAAAAGCTGAGGGACTTGAGGCTTTTTAGTCTGGAGAAGAGAAGGCTGAGGGGGGATCTGATCAACACCTAGAAATACTTCAAGGGTGGGTGTCAGGAGGACGGGGCCAGGCTTTTTCCAGTGGTGCCCAGTGACAGAACAAGAGGAAACGGGCCCAAACTGGACCATGAGAACTTCCACCTAAACACGAGGAGGAACTTGTTTGCTGTGAGGGTGGCAGAGGCTGCCCAGGGAGGTGGTGGAGTCTCTGTCTCTGGAGACATTCAAACCCCACCTGGACACGTTCCTGTTGGACCTGCTCTTGGAGGACCTGCTTTAGCAGGGGGTTGGAGGAGATGATCTCCAGAGGAACCTGTGTTAATTGTGTGCTTCCCCCCCCCAGGGTCGGACAATGAGTCGGATGAGGAAGGTGCAGGGAGGAAGGTGCTGACGGCTCAGGTAAATAGAGGCAGTGTGGCCTGAGGGTGGCCATCCCTGCCCTGTCAGGCTCAAATAACCCCGTGTCCCCTTCAGAGCACCCGTTGGCTGCTGTCCCTTGAGTCACAGCCCTCTGTCCTGGGGACATTTGGAGCTCTGCCTGCCCCTTGGCACTAGGCTGTGCCCTGAGAGCAGTGGCATTGTGGCCATGGCAGGAGGGGCTTCTTGGGGTAACACCCAACATGGACCCCCTTCCCTGGGGCTGTGCTCTGCCTCCTGCCCCCTCTCCCCACCCCTCTTTGGTCCCTGGTGATGTGGTCACGCACGAGAAGGGGCATTTCCTCAACCCATCCCCACTGAGCTGTGGCTCCAGGGGTGGCTCTTTGCCTCCCTGAATCCTGGGTCTGGGCACAGGCTCCTTCCTGCTCCTTTCCAAACGGTTCTGCTGCCGTTCAGCAGCTTCTGGCACCTCCACAGCAGGAAGCTCTGAGCATCTCCCCGCCCTTTGCCTGCTGGAAACCCTTCCCTGAAGGCGGGAGGCTCACTGGTGGACGCAGCTGGTGTGTGGATACGCGCCAGGGCGGGGAGCGTGACTTCGAGCTCCAAAATGAGGCCTCTGTGACCCAAATTAAGAGATTTTTTTGCCATGCGGTGATGGGGAGAGATCCCCTTTCCTTCTGCCAGCACTGGGTGTGGGGTTGGGGGGTGGTGGTGGTGGTGGTAAACCAGCCTTGCACCCACACTTTTGGGCTCTCCCTGCAAACCCTCCCTTCTCTCCTAGGAAAAAGAGTACGTCCGACAAGGCAAAGATGCGATGGAGATCGTGGACCAAATCCTGGCCCAGGAGGAGAACTGGAAGTTCGAGAAAAACAATGCAAGTGTGGGGTGGTGTGTGTGTGTTGTGTGTGTGTCCCCCCCTCACCACCCCTGACCCCACCTGCCAGCAGAAAGCAGGGATGGCTTAGCAAAAATGGGTGGAGAAATGAGGCTTTTGAAACCTCCTTGCGACATGAAAAATTAACGAGCGTTACAATTACCTGATTGAATTAGGAATCTCTTCCAGTTCAGTTAAATGTAAAATCCCCTCTTATTTAATTAGACCTTTAATTGCCTTCCTGTTTGACAGGAGAGAGCCCATCACTCCTCCCTCTAGACGGCAGGGGCCGGGCAGCTCACCTTTGGTAGCCGTTTGGCTACCAGAGGGCCCCGTCGCCGCAGGTTCTGCCCTTGCTCCATGGCAAGGTGCCTTTGAGCATCCTGGGTGGGGACAGAGCCAAGCTGGCATCTGACCTTTCTGCCCAGGAGAGTGTGGGGCAAACTGCTACTCCCACCCCCAAAGCTGGTTGTGTCCCCCCTTTCGCCGGGACAGGGACCTTGGGGGAGCTGCAGCTTGAACTGGGGACGTGGCATCTTTCCGCTGGGGCTTTGCCAAAGGGGTCTGCAAGTCGTACCCCTTGTTTTTCGGCAGCACAGAGGCCCCCAAAGCAAAGCAAGCCCTCCCCTACCTCTTTTCCCCCCTGCACTGGTTCATTCCCTGAGCTGCAGCAGAGTTTTCTGGGGTGTTAGAGCTCCTTTCTCTCCCCAAAGGGTGGAGAGAGAGTGTGGGGGGGGGTGTCTCTACCCCCTAAACCCAACCTTGCTTTCTGCCTGGGGTTCCTCACCGTGAGTGGGGTGAGAGTCCTGCAAACTGCAGTCTCATCTGGCATTTAAAGTTCCCTTGTCAAGTGATCCATTGTCTGATGCCAAACTAGCTGGGCAGATTGTTTTCTTTATCCAAGGGAGTGGATTTAAATAGACTAATCAGAGTTTAACACGGGGCTAACGATGAAAGGTTATCATCTGTCCATCCCTAACCCCTCGGGGGGAGCCTCTTCTGGGATGTAGGTAACAACAGCAGCGTTGGCAAAGCGACCCCAGTCTCTTCCCCCCCGTGTTGGTGGCTCGTTATGGAGAGAATTTGACCTTGAGGGGGGGTTTGCAGCCCGGTGTGGGGCGGATTCTTTTTCTGTCTCATCCCTGCCGCCGCTGGGGATGTTGTTTTGTTTATGGAAATTCGTGCCCGTGCCTCTAAAACACACTCAGTGCAGTTGCCGTGCTGGGGGGCACTGCCTGGTGTCGGGGTGGGGTGGGGGGGACAGTTGAGGGGTGTCACACGAGGTGGGACAGCTCCTGCAGCCCCTGCCTTTGCAGCCTTTACCCCAGATAGAAACACCACCATTTTGCTGTCGAAAATGTAACTTTCACATTTCCCACCCAGGACTTTGGTGATGTTGTTTACACTTTCGAAATCCCTTTCCACGGCAAGACCTTTATTTTAAAGGTAAGAACCTTCCTGGAAAGCTTCCTTGGCCCCCTGGGGCACGGGGCGACTGCTCAGCTCAGAGCCAGGGCTCAGCTTTCACGCTCTCCCCTGGCCCTGGCAGGGCAGGGCAGGCTGCAAGCACACACTCTCTTTGCTTGAGACAGATGAACTGCGCTCCTCGCTCTAGGGAATCTCTCCAGGAAAGCCCCTTGGCTGGCAGACAAACTCCCCAGCAAATATGCTCGGGCCCCAGTCTCTGCTGGTAGAAGTGGGGAGCAGGTGACTGCAAGACACGCGTCCAACCCCAGCGTCTAGGACTAATCTGACCAAGGAGGCTAATTGCAACTAATTGCCAGCAAGACCAGGGCTGAGCGTGCGTCTGCTGCCGCCTGGCATTGAGGAGAGCTGCTCGGAAGTGCCTTGCTCTGTGCCCTCTCGCTGGAGTGGTTTGGCTGGAAACCACGCTTTAATGAAGCATTGGTGCTGCGGTGGCTTTTCTTTGTTCCAGTGCATATGTTGCCTCGCTGGCAGGAGCTGCCGATGGAGCAGCTCTGTATTCCCGAGGAAAAAAAAATGGGAGGAAGACAAAGCTGGATGGTCCCGCTTTACTGCATTAACCATTTGCCTCCAAAGGGTCCCCCCCTTTCCCATGGGCACGTGGAGAAATGAATGGTGTCTGTGCTGGAGCTCAGAAAAGCTTTGCAGCAACTTCCCGAAAGCAGAACTGCTGAGAGAGTGGGGCTGAGGGTGGGGAGAGGAGCCAGCCCCGAGGTCCGTCCGTCTCGCCGTGTTACAGACGGACACTCGCCCTCTCTGACCTCAGCAATTCAAAACTGCTGGGAACCGAGGTCTGCTCTGTCCCCTCTGGCTCCACGTGTCCTTCCAGGCCCCTGGGAAACCAGAGCAAGGGGAGAGCCTTGAGCCAGGCCGCCCTCCCCGCCTCCCTCCTCTGTTATCCCCGTCGTTCTTTGGGATCTGCCTTTGGCATTCCTTAAAAATAACCTCAGGGAAGAGGCTAACTGCTCTGGCTCTCTGTCCTCAGGCTTTCCTGCAGTGCTCTGCCGAAATGGTTTACCAGGAGGTTATTCTCCAGCCCGAGAAGATGATCCTGTGGAACAGAACGGTGGCAGCTTGCCAGGTGAGAGCGCCGGACAAAGATGGCTTAATCACAGGGAGCTCCTTGGAGCCCGGAGAGTTGGGAGCTTCCCAGTTCCAAGGGCCCGGCTGTCGGCGGTGCCCAGGCCCTACTGGAGCTTTAGCTGGATCCCAGTCGCTGAGGCGTTAAATCTCCGCCGTTCATCCGTACGATCCGAATGCTCTGTGGTAGCCAGCTGCCTGCCCGTGCCCGGCCAAAAACCCACGAGGTGGGCAGGGAGATGGGCCAGCAGGCTCAGCCCAGCCTGCTTTTTTTTGCCTTGGGGAGGGTTTGGACCTTGTGCACCCTCGGTGTGGTGGTGGTGGGGTGTCTGGAGGCAAGGCCTATGAGCTGCCCATCCGTCTGTGTGTCATCCCCCCCCCCCAAAAAAAAAGGCAGAGGGATCGGTGCCNCCCCCCCCCAACTCTTCCCCACCATCCCCAGATCTTGCAGCGGGTTGAAGACAACACGATTGTCTCCTACGACGTGGCAGCTGGGGCAGCAGGCGGTGTTGTTTCCCCAAGGTCAGTTGATTCCACTGCTCTGTTCTGTTCTGAGCCCCTAAACACCCTCCAGAAACACGGAGAGAAGCATCTGACCGGGGTGAGGAAGCTCTGCCCCGGCTCTGCCCACTCCTCGTTGGCCAGGGGCTCCCAGTGCCAAGGAGGCAGGGCTGGCTGGGGCTGTGGCTAACGCTCCCAAAGGCACAGAGCCCCTGAATTCTCCTCCAGACGTTCCTGGCAGGAGTCTCAGAGCTCAGAAATCTGTCTCAGTTGGTCGGTCTCCCTGATAACAACGCTGTGCCGTGCTTTGTCCCCGTTGTGTTGACAAACCTCTGCCACAGCCTTTCCCGGCAGTCTGAGGAGCAGGACCCGCTCCTTCACTGTCCTGTTGCACGTTTTGAAAGCACTCAGTGCCCTTTTTTTTTGTTGTGTGGGTTTGGTTTTGGGCTGTTTGGGGGGTTTTTTCTTTATCTGTTTCTTTGCTTTGCTTTTGCTTAGGGATTTTGTGAACGTGCGCCGGATCGAGAGGAGGAGAGACAGGTACATTTCCTCAGGGATGTCGACCACACACAACCTGAAGCCTCCTCTCTCCAAGTATGTCAGGTAAGAGGCAGGTTCTATTAGTATTTTCTTGATTATTTTCTTGATTTCTTTCCTTTGTTTTTTTTTAGCTGGGATCTGACACAGGCTCTTTGCTTCAGCTTAGGGCGAGGAGCCACTTAAACGAAAGCCCTGCTGTCTTTCTGGCAGCCTTTGCAGGAAGCCAGTCTATTTGTGGAACTAAACCTTGCTCCCCTTGTTCTTCTTCCTTTGTTGAAGAAACTCTCTGTGCCTCTCTCTCTCTCTCTCTCTCTCTCTCTCTCTCTAGCTGCTTCTCGGGCGTTTCCCAGCTCCCTGCCTCAAGGCAGGGGGTGTGAGCGGAGGTGCCGACCAGGAACAGCACAAACACCACCCCAGTCTGCATCCTGTTTGTGTAACAGCTAATTCCCAAACAGGGCTGGCTGCCATTCCTGAGGGGCACTGAGCACCTGACCGTGGCTCGCTTGCAGCCTCTCAGGTCCCTTTGGCTTCTCTCAAGCCCGTCACTCGCTGACTTTAAAGGCTGTGGGTGTTGAGAGATGGTCCCCGGGGGTGAAAGGACCTGGTGTCAGGAGGGACCAGCTCCCCAGGTGGCGGCAGGCAGGTCTTTGGCCTCTCCCCTTCCGAAGGCNGAGGGATCGGTGCCAAGGCAGGAGATAAACCTGTGCCCACGCTGCCAAGGAGCTGGTCCCTCTCAGCCTCAGATCAGCTGCTAAAAGCCACTGCTCTGGTTGCTGTGAGTCCTTCTGCTGTTTCAGGGGAGGGTCTGTTACCACCCAGCTGTTGGCACCTGCAGGCACAGGCTAAGGAAATACTTCTTTTTATTTAACACNTCCCTGATAACAACGCTGTGCCGTGCTTTGTCCCCGTTGTGTTGACAAACCTCTGCCACAGCCTTTCCCGGCAGTCTGAGGAGCAGGACCCGCTCCTTCACTGTCCTGTTGCACGTTTTGAAAGCACTCAGTGCCCTTTTTTTTTGTTGTGTGGGTTTGGTTTTGGGCTGTTTGGGGGGTTTTTTCTTTATCTGTTTCTTTGCTTTGCTTTTGCTTAGGGATTTTGTGAACGTGCGCCGGATCGAGAGGAGGAGAGACAGGTACATTTCCTCAGGGATGTCGACCACACACAACCTGAAGCCTCCTCTCTCCAAGTATGTCAGGTAAGAGGCAGGTTCTATTAGTATTTTCTTGATTATTTTCTTGATTTCTTTCCTTTGTTTTTTTTTAGCTGGGATCTGACACAGGCTCTTTGCTTCAGCTTAGGGCGAGGAGCCACTTAAACGAAAGCCCTGCTGTCTTTCTGGCAGCCTTTGCAGGAAGCCAGTCTATTTGTGGAACTAAACCTTGCTCCCCTTGTTCTTCTTCCTTTGTTGAAGAAACTCTCTGTGCCTCTCTCTCTCTCTCTCTCTCTCTCTCTCTTGCTAGCTGCTTCTCGGGCGTTTCCCAGCTCCCTGCCTCAAGGCAGGGGGTGTGAGCGGAGGTGCCGACCAGGAACAGCACAAACACCACCCCAGTCTGCATCCTGTTTGTGTAACAGCTAATTCCCAAACAGGGCTGGCTGCCATTCCTGAGGGGCACTGAGCACCTGACCGTGGCTCGCTTGCAGCCTCTCAGGTCCCTTTGGCTTCTCTCAAGCCCGTCACTCGCTGACTTTAAAGGCTGTGGGTGTTGAGAGATGGTCCCCGGGGGTGAAAGGACCTGGTGTCAGGAGGGACCAGCTCCCCAGGTGGCGGCAGGCAGGTCTTTGGCCTCTCCCCTTCCGAAGGCACAGCTTCTCCCGTGGCTGCTGATGGATCTCGGTGGGGTTGGTCTCATCAAACAAGGACTCCTTGTTACTGTCTGTGCCGGTGCCTGGGGCCCAGCTGTGCCACTTCACGCACTGACTTTGTTTTTCCTAATAATCTGGTTAAAGTAATTGACATTTTAACTCGGAGCCGGCGCAGCTGCCTCGGTCTATTTAAGAGCTGGGGATTTCAGGGCCCTAGAAAAAATCCTTTTACAAATGTATGCAGCAAAAAATAGCGTGTTTCTGAACAGGGAACCGAAATCTGTATTTGGGCTGCGTGTTGTGAGCGCAGCTCTTGTCTCTGAGACGGATCAGATGGTGTGAGGAAGGATCTGGGGGCTGCAGAGACAAGGCTCCCTGCGCCGAGCCTGTCCTGACCGCACGGGGCTTCCCCAGCACCCGCTTCTTTCCACCTGTTTCCACGGGCTTGTGCCTTGGAAAAACCCTCCTGGTGGTGAAGGACCAGGCTGGCGTGGTCCAGAGGCAGAAGATGCTCCTCAGCCCGTGTCCCTGCAGCCACCCTGGCACCACCACTGCCAGGGCACCTGTGGGAAACCAGCCTTGCCACACTCGCTGCTGCACCTGCAGCCAAAGCAGGCTCTTCCCTGGGCTCTCTGCTCATCTGCTCTTACCCCCCCAAGGCTCTAATCCTTGCTGCCAGGCAGAGGAGGGGAAGGTGTGGGGGGGGGAGCCGGTGCAGGATGGGTGCTGGGCACCCCTGGAGCGTTAGGAAATGGTTTTTGAGCCGTCCCCGGCGCTGACTGTGTGCTCTGGGTTCCCCGCAGGGGCGAGAACGGGCCTGGAGGATTCATCGTCCTGAAATGTCCCAGCAACCCCAGGGTCTGCACCTTCATTTGGATTCTCAACACGGACCTGAAGGTACAAACGGGTTCCTCGCCGATGCAGGAGCGCTGCCGCCGCCTCCCGTCCCCAGCTGAGCTCACGGCCGCCTGCTGGGGGGCCTGCTCTCCTCTCCCAGCGGTTGCCATCCTCCTGGCTCCTTCCCAAAGCGGCTCAATATCAAAGGTTGCCCTCAAGGGACTGGAGTTTTGCAGGTGGAAGCTAAAGGCTACCTCTAAAGAAAACCATAATCACCTTTTTGCCCCCTCTCCCTCCCCTGCCCAGTGTGAGGTGGGGAAGCTCTTCCTTCCTTGGCAGAGATCTGGCTTAGGGCTTTCACGTCTCTGTGTGCAGAGATGGTGGGGGGAGAGGAGGTTTTTACCCTCTTTGAGGGGCTGAAAGTAGTTGGGGATGTGTTGTCTGGCTGCTTGCAGGGACCTGCTGCAGGGTAGGGGGGGGGAAGTCACTCACCCCAGTTCCCGGGGACCCCACTACAACCCCAGCTCCCCCACTACAACCCCAGCTCCCCCACTACAACCACAGCTCCCCCACTACAACCACAGCTCCCCCACTACAGCCACAGCTCCCCCACCCCGGGGCTGTGTCAGTGTGAGATGACCCTCACACTGGTCTTGGAGCTGTTTCCCCGTGTCCTGTCCTCGCTGGTGGCCCAGACAAAAGGGAGCTGGGGGTCGGGTGGATGGGGCTGAGGGGAGCAGAGCTGGCCCCTTTTCTCCCTCCGCTGAAGGTTGACGTGGTAACGGGGCGCTGCAGNCCTCGTGAAACGCTTTGGAAAAGGATTTGCAGGAGCGTTTGCCAGGGCAGGCAGAGCTGGGGCAGAGCAGAGTGTGGCCTCCTCTGCCTCCTCTGCCCCCTCTCCCCGCTTTGGTGGGGGTTCTGGGAGGGTATTTTTTGGCTCCGGATCCCTGTTTTCTTTCACGGATCTGGCCCCGATGCTGCCTCCGCCCCCCCCACCCCCCAGTTAAGGCGTGGGTTTGGAGGGAGAATGAAACACACACACACCCCGCTCCTTGGTTGTGCAAGATGGGGCTGGGAAAGGAAAGACATTCCTTGTGTTTCCCGGGCCGGAGAGCGCTCGCCCACGGCCTGCCTCTGCTGCCGGCAGAAATGCCGCAGCGGCCAGAGCTATTAATAAGCCACTTGTCAACCGCTTCCACCATCTTCCTGAAGGGCCCTGCCCCTGCCCAGACCCCTCTTCTCTCATGCCTTACCATTTCCTTTGGCCCTGGAGAAGTATTTATAGCCCATGGCTCATCCCTTCCTGCCACCAAGGGTGAGAATTACACAGGTGTCTGCGTGTGTGTGTTCGTGGCCCTGACGGAGCTTTCTCCCCGGAGTTTGTTTCAGGGAAGTGTCTTCAAATGACCCCTGGACCAAGTGTCCCACCACCTCCTGTCCCCCTGGCGCTGAGAAAACCTGCTCCAGGGACAACTCCCTGCCTCCTGCCCTCCTGAAACACACAGATCCAAGTTGGGGGGGGTCCTTCCACAATCCCCCCAAATAGTCACCCATCCGTCCCTGCCTGCTGGCAGCACCCCCTCTCTGCCCCAGGACCCTGCCCAAGCCCCCCCCCCTGCTGCTCCCAGCCCTTCCCCAGCTCCCTTCCCCCGCAGAGCCAAGGAGGAGAGATAGATATAGATAGATAGATAGATTCTTTTTTACTTTTTTTTTCTTTTTAAATGCATCTCACATAATAGAGCACAGGCTGAGGCGGTTGGGGTTGAGTCGTGCAGGGCTTTTTTAGAGAAATCAAAGCTCCTTTCAGTTCCTCCCCCGGAGAAAGCTCCTTGAAAGCGGCAGCTCCCCGCTGCGGTGCTCCTGCAGCCCTCAAGCCCTCAGGGCTGGCACCCAGGGGTCGGGCTGGGGACCAAACCCCACAGCCCCTGGGTCAGGATGGGGACTGGGCCCGCTTCCTTCATCCCTCACCTCTGGTGGCCCATAGTTAGGGTGGGGACCAGCCCCTCAGCCCAGGCTGCCACCCCCTGGGGCACAGTGGGGACCAGTCTCCAGCTCAGACTGATGTCCCCCAGGGCAGGATGGGGCCAGCACCACATCCCTCACCCCAGACCGATGTCTCCTGGGTTGGGGACCAGCTCTGCACCTTCACCCCAGACTGATGTCCCCTGGATTGGGATGGGGATCAGCTCTGCACCCTTCACCCCACACTGATGTCCCCTGGGTTGGGATGGGGACCAGTTCTGTACCCTTCACCCCAGACTGATGTCCCCCAGGTTGGGATGGGTCCAGCACCACATCCCTCACCCCAGACTGATGTCTCCTGGGTTCAGGACCAGCTCTGCACCCTTCACCCCAGACCTATGTCCCCTGGGTTGGGATGGGGATCAGATCTGCACCCTTCGCCCCAGACTGATGTCCCCTGGTTTGGGATGGGGACCAGCCCTGCACCTAGTGCTGCCTCTGGGCTGTCCCCACTCATGGCTCCCTGCTCTGCTCTTCCCCACAGGGCCGCCTGCCCCGGTACCTGATCCACCAGAGCCTGGCTGCCACCATGTTCGAGTTCACCTTCCACCTCCGCCAGCGCGTCAGCGAGCTTTCCAGCAAGCCCTGAGCAGCAGGGGGACATTCCCTCACTGGACATTCCTCTGTCCTCTCTCCTCTGTGGCCAGAAGACACTGGGAGAGGACCCTGCCACCCCCTCAAGAAGAGGATGCCCCCCACCCTTACTAACAGCGCTGAGATGGGGCTGGGGGTGCTCAGCTCCTTTGCCCACAACGGTTCTCTCTAATTGGGGCCCTGAAACCACTGACTATTTTGTGCCAAAACCTGTCCCCCCACCCTCCTCTGGGTCCCTCCTCCCCCTGCCCCTCACCCAGGGCTTGGGGGCTCATTCCCCCCCCACGAGACTCCAGTTCTTGTGCCCCAGTTCCATGAGGGGCCAGAGGAGAAGGCTGAGGCCACAGGTCTGTCCCCTCACGAAGCCCTACTTCAGGCTCTGGCCCCTCCACACGGGGTGGCAAAGGGGCCCTTGTCCTAAGGGCTGTGCCCCCCCCACCCTCCTCCCTGCAGGAAGGGACAGGGGGGGGTCCATGCAGGGGGACCCCTCCAGGGCTGTTTCCCTCTGCTCGGGGCTGTCTGCACCTCCAAGGGCTGCCCACACCCCGGCTGTGGGGCTTGGCTGAGCTCGTGTGTGTGTCCCCCCCCTCACCCCCAGCGGAGGCAGAGTGTGATTTGCCTTAAGCAGAGACTTTTTTTTCCCCCTT
>VZTM01008100.1:9851-20785 GCA_013400555.1 Jacana jacana
GAAAAGAAAAGAAAAGAAAAAAAGAAAAGAAAAGAAAAGAAAAGAAAAGAGACAAGACAAGACCCAAAATGTATGGACATACAACCTCTTCTTCTGCTCAGTAACTTAAAGTAGAAATTAATTTTTCTACGAAGACAGCAAATGACAAAATTCCCCAAAACATCAGTCCCTCCCCACAGGAAGGGTGGCAAAGGGCATTTCGGGGAGGGGGGGGGGGGGGAAAACTGGGGGGGGNNNNGGGGGGGAGGAAACATTGTGAGGCAACAGAAAAGTGGAAACCTGAGTGAGGGCTTAAGATAACCTTGCAGCCTCCTGGCGATAAATCCTGACCGTGTGTGGCACGGGGAGGAACTGCAGGCACGGGGCGGTTCAGCAGCAGCGTGCGGCGATGCTCGCAGAGGCATCGGAGAACGTAGGTGAGGAGAGGAACGCCGTGGGGATGACAAGATCGTAAAGAAAGAGCACACTGTGCCCTTTCTGTAATTCATAGCAGGCAGAATTGCTTCAGGCTGGTTTCACATGCAAGCCAACAGAGGATACGTAAGAAAACATGAGGGCAAACCAAATACCTTAAATAACCATCACCCAAAAGCTCTTTGGGTGTCAGCGCAGTCTCCCAGCCCTGGCAGATTTATTTAATGCCCAAGAATTACGAGTTTTTCCTGACAAACACATGCTAACAGTGATGTATGAGGTGCAGCTCTGAACCGTTAATCCAGGTAAGCTCACAAAGAAACCTGGTTTTATAAGTGAAACTATTTATTCAACTGTGCATTTTTCTTGACTGCTGCAGATTTTAGTGTTGACTGGAGTGGGGAAAACACCTCAGCACTTTATGTAGTACAGATGTAGGTGAAGGCTACTGCTGTCTGCAGTGATGCTGGAAAATGCACATACACTGTAAAGAAAGAATAAACTAACTTTAAAAAGAAAGTGCAAGACAGCAAAAGATCCAAAAGAAATAAAACAAGGTCTGGTTATTGCCTGTAGATTATCCTGGGAAAATGAGAAAAAGAAAGGAAATAATTCTGCTGTTCTGTTCTCCATTTATGGTAACTTTTGACTTTGTGCTTTCTCATCTCTGGCAAATCTGCTTTCTGTTGATAGTCCCTCTCAGCTCCTGTCCTTTCTCCACCATCAAGATGTTCTGCTGTTTCTGGGGCTTGTGCATCGTTATGCTTTCCTATTCCTGCTTTTCTCCCTGCAAATCCTCCGACAAGACTTTTACTTCTGGTGAAGCTGAAGCTGCAGGAAATCTACCTTTGCCATGGCTTTAGATTGTGCCCCCCACAGTGAGGAAGCATAGAGATTGCTTGGAGCGCCATGGGGTTTGCAGAGTCAGGTCTCCTGAGTCAAGGTATCCAGCCTTGCTGTTTGCACAAAAATCAATAAAACCAGCTGTTCTGCAGACAAAGAGAGAATGAGCTTTCTTGATTCATACCCAAGGAGGCAAGATTGGTCTTTCTGAAAACCCTAGTTATGTTTCCCACTTTCACCCTTGCCGTGCCAAGCTTGCAGTCTCAATTTCCCAGCCTGTGCAGCGTTTCCTTCTATTGGTGTTTCTTCTCTGCACCAGAGCATCTATTGCTTCTCATGTTCAGCCCTGGATCCCTCCTGCCAACCTGTTCAGATCAAACAGCTCCTCTTAATCAAACATCTCTCCAAGTGTGAGGACAGGCTGAGAGAGAGTTGGGGTTGTTCAGACTGGAGAAGTGAAGGTCTGAGGAGACCTTAGAGACCCTTCCAGTCCCTAAAGGGGCTATAGGAGAGATGAAAAGGGACTCTTGGTCAGGAGGTGGAGAAATAGGACAAGGGGTAATGGTTTTAAACTGAAAGAGGGGAGATTTAGATGAGATACTAGAAAGAAATTCTATCCTGGGAGGGTGGTGAGACACTTGAACAGGTTTCCCAGAGAAGCTGTGAGACTGCCCCATCCCTGGAGGTGTTCAAGACCAGGCTGGATGGGACTTTGAGCAACCTGGTCTGGTGGGAGGTGTCCCTGCCCATGGCAGGGAGTTGGAACTTGATGATCTTTAATGTCCCTTCCAACTCTAACCATTCTGTGATTCTATAAAAGGTCCTGGCAGCCACTGGGTGTCGCTGAACACACATGAAAATTTCCATTTCCCATAATTTCCAGCAATTTTCCACACTCTATTCCCAAGCAGCTAGGAGCAATCCAAGAAGGATAGGTCTTCTGTCAGCCCCCAATGCAAAGTATTATTTCCAGCTGTTGTGTCTGTGTGAAAAAAATTTGTTGTTCTTAAGATGTGAGCCCTCTGGGAGGACTGGAAGAGCCTTCAGGAAAAGGGCATTGCAATGAGGGAGCACAAAATGTGGTCTGGTCTTGGATCATCTGCTCACCAGGCTTCGTCCCCTGGTCAGTCATCTGGTGGTGCTGCCGTCGTGCTGCTGATTTTCATCCAAAGAGCTTGTGTGTGGCACTCCATGCATGCCTTCCTCTCTCTTCTCTGCTGACATGTTCAAAGCATTATAGTCCTTCAAAAAGCACTTGCAACAGGTTTTCCACACTGGTCCTAAAAGTACATTTATACTGTGCTTCGTTATTCTCACCAGTCCTGCTTTGACTCTTGTTGAAAACCTGAGCTGGAGACAGCAACTGTGCATGTAGAACCTCTTGCTTGTGACAGGGCCGTTGTGTTACAAGCAACTGAAAACAGTTTGTCTGCTTTAATAAGAAACAACGCTGACATGCCTGCCTGTAGCAACCATAGCTTTTACATTTGTTTGGGGATTTAATTGCTTTCTGATGAAAAAAAACCCAACAAATACAACTTGTTCTTCTGCTCCGTTTTCACCCTCAATCATCATTCTTATTTCCTTATCCTCTTTGCCTCTCCCACTCCTAGTGTTTCGGTAATGGCCTGGCTGGGTGCTTTGAATTTTTTCATTTTTATTTTGGAAGACACTATGTCCCTATGAAATAAATCTAGTGGCAACACTTTCCATGTATTGAAATGTTTGCAGAGATTTCCTCTGCCTTTTCAACTTTGTTTGTTTACATATTATTATTATTATTATAATTTTAAAGAAATGAGGCTGGTGTTCTTTGATGCTGGAGTGCCAAAGTTCTTCAACCTTGAAAAACTCAACCCAACTATCTCCTGTCTGAAATACTGAAAGTTGCACGATGCAGAAGGTATTGGAGTATTTAATCATTCTTGGTAAATTTAGCTTGACTGCTTTTTTAAGTCATCCAGTATAACTTGGCGGAACTTCATCAAAACCAGTGAAACTTTATCAACTGCTGTCACAAAAGAGCCAAACTCTGCATAAAAATGTATCAGCAATTTAGAAATATTAATAGACTTCGGCATAAACAGGGACCTGTGTATGGTATATGTGCACTTGTAGCACATACTTTTATTTTGAAATATTAAAATATTTTGTTTAGAGTCTTAGAAACGCAAGTTTGGAAAGGACCTACGAAATCATCTAGTCCAACCATCCTCCTGTTACCAATGCTACCCACTAAGCTTCTAAACCATGTCTTGTAAGCACCTCATCCAGACACTTCTTGAATACCACCAGGGAAGGTGACTCCATCACCTCCCTGGGCAGGCCATCCCAGTGTCTGACCACTCTGGGGGAGAAAAAGCTTTTCCTGACATCTCATCACAATCTCCCCCGGCACAACTTGTGGACATTCCCTCCAGTCCTATCATGAGTTTTCTGGGAGAAGAGACCGACCCCCTCCTCTTCACAGCCTCCTTTCAGGAGGTTGTAGAGCGCCATGCGGTCTCCCTTGACCCTCCTCTTCTCCAGACTAAACAACCCCAGCCCCCTCAGCCGTTCCTCATAAGACTTGTTCTCCACCTCACCAGTTTTGTCTCCAGATGCCTCACCACCTTCTGTGGACATGTTCCAGGGTCTCGATGTCTTTCTTGTGTGAGGGGCCCAAAACTGAACACCGTACTCAAGGTGCAGCCTCACCAGAGCTGAGTACAGGGGGATGATCCCCTCCCTGCTCCTGCTGGCTACACTATTCCTGATGCANGTGCTCTGATTTGCTTTGTTGAATATTTTGACAAATTTACACTTTTTAAGAGAGTTTTAATAAAATGCACATCTGACTGTTGACAAGCTGTCATCAGTAAGGCTACTGAATTTAAAAATACAACAGAGATGAACAACAATTTCACAGACAGCTGAAGAAGACAGCTAGTGGTCTCCAGAGACAAGTGTGAAGTATATGGTGGGAGAAGGACAGGTTTGTCTTATATTTTGTACCTGAAAGAAACCTCTTCCACTGAACATTATAAGTTTTTCTAGTAGATTTCCAGGGAGATTTAGAGTACTTGCATGGGTATATGATCTTCCTACAGAGCAGTTTCCAGTCAAAGCTAAGGAGCAACGTGAATCCTCTGAAGAATCAGTAAATGTGTGCCTGTCAGCTGCTGCTTAATCCTACACAGGCTGAATATGGAAGACAAAGGATAAAGACTCTGATCAATCAGATTTTGATACCTCATACTGAAGTTTGTTACTCTTAAACACTCCTTTGTAGTCATGTAGAGTTGAAAGCATCTCAGTGATCTTGGCTCTCCCTTGAAATATGTTTGTGCATGTCTCCAGTACACAGCATTTTACTTTTTAAGTACCTAAATATCACCCTGATTTAACTACACTTGTCCCACTGCTTTTGTGCTTCAAAAGAGCATAAAGTACACAATAACTGACTGAATAAACGGTAGTTTCAACATGAAGGCTTCCTGTTATTTTTGCAGATAATGAAATAAAATTTAATTTTTAATCAAAATATTTTTAAGGAGCAGAGGCATAAGTACATTCACCTGCCAATTATGTTTTTCTTTTTACTTTTACCGATTCTCTTTAATTTGTAAACAAAATGACATCTATGAAACCAAATAGATGTCTTCAGGAAGGTATTCATGCTATATGGTGTTGGAAACTTCAACTACCATTGTTTTTGTAGGAAGCCAAGGTTTGTCTTCTACTTTCTAAGGGTCTACATTTTGGTGTGCAATAAGGTGTACAAGTATCATATGTGAAGTGAGTAAATAAAAAAAAAATAAAATTATCGTGTAATAGATTAACTTGGAATCATGGTAGGATGAATGGTTTCAAACCCTGTGCTGAGTAATTAGCAAAAAGTCTCAAGTAGCTGACTTCGAGTAGTGGATTCTGACTCATGTACACCTCCCAGCAGAATCTAATGTAACAATTGTACTCTGGTAAATAAGAAGTGAACTCTATTTGTGGTATTAAAGGTATTTTAGCAGATAAGATCTGAAAAAAAATATTGAAAACTGGGCTCTTATTACCCATAGAAGTTCATGACTTTATTACAGAATGGCCAACCCAACTGTTATGCAACAGTGCTGTAAGAAAACTGATGTTTTGCCAAAAGGGAACAGTTGTATGGGGTATGGAAGACAGCTCCTAAGCTGTTGAGGCCTTAAAATAAGTTAGGGTAGTATTACTTTTATATTGGTCTCTGACATGCTTGGAAATTTGCATACAGCTTGGAAAGTTCTTAGATAGGTCAGTTTCTTCTATGCAGCACTCTGGCATGCCCTCCTACGCTAGTGCTGGGCAGGGCCTTCAAAGCAATTTGGCTCCATCAATTCCATACTCATTTTCTTCTGCAAAAAATAATAAAAAATAAACAAACCCCAAACTTCATCTGTTGAGTTACAGCTATGTTAGACTCATGTTTAAGTAACCAAGCAGTACGTAGGAGGCTGAATTGAGAGAAATGAAGACTGCACCAAAGGTGGCGGTTAGGAGAGTTGCAGAGCTGTTCCTCTGCGTGGACATACCTAAACTCGAACAGGTTTTGCTTAATTCTGTGGTACTGGACAACACACAGCAAGGTACATACACCTGGCTGTCTTGAGCACCAAAATGGCTGGAGGATGCAGAACCATCTATGTAACAAGTGGAGTTACATAGGAGAAGTTGTGTTCTCTATTTGAGGACCCGACCCATCTCATTCTATCTGCTGTCTCAGCCTGAAAATTTATGCCCCTGTGCTACAGCTCCTCAGTGCAGACACATCTTAAAACAACAGCAAGACCAGTAAGAATGCAATGCTGTTTAGTAATAAGAAGCAAACTTTAAATGGCAGAGGCAGCTTATCTGTGTGTATAGGCTAACATAAACCAAGATGATGATGGGAAGTTTGGATTTCTCCATTAATTACAATGGCTGATTTAGTTTGCTTCAATGATTCATGAAGTTTCATTTTCACGAAATGGATCACTGGCTGAATTTTAACCACTTCATAAAGTCTGATTTAATTTTCTAGTCCCCACCTACAGTGTCCTGCTAAAGAACGTCTCAGATCAAAATTGCTTCGCTTAATACCCTTATGAAAATGTAACAAGTAGGATTATTTTCTGTGATATTTGCAATCAAAACACTGACTTTAGGCTGACACTGCTCAATGGATGCCGTGTCTTAACTTTTGAACTAATGGTGAAAGATTCAGAGGACAACCGATGAAAAGCGTCTCATGTTATCGTCATCATTATAAAGCTGGTGAATGAAGGGAAGGCTTTCAAGGTGAATGTGTTCACCTTATCACTGAATAGGGTTTTAAGAGATGCAGAGTCATCATTGCCTTGCATCTCATCAATTTCTACTGAACAGGTATTCTGCACAAGTGAGAAATTCTGAAATGTCTCAGACTGTGCACCTGCAGCCACTGGTCTTAAGACTGGGCTTCTCGGGCATGGCATCTGCCTGTCTGCTCTGACTGCTACATCAGATCATGTCAGCAGATGAGAGCTGATCCTGCTCTGAATTCTCACTGTACAAGTTTCACGCTAACATCAGAAGGAGTTTTTCAACTTCTCACTCTTCTGATGGTGGCTAAAGCTACTAGTTTGCAGTCAGGTTATTTTTTTCACAGACAACTTTTTATTTGCGCTTAGTATGTGTCCACATGCATTGTTTGACACAAATTCACACCACACCAACATCTGATATTTCTTGCTTCACTATTTAAAAGTCACTTAGAACTTGAATTTTCTCAGAGAACTTGGATTGAGAGGAGTATCAGGCCAATACTCAGTACCAGCCACAGTACCCTACTTTGTATTCCACTGATGTGAAAAGTAGGACTCAAGTTCTGGGTATGAACATATCCTGGTCATGCTACATTTAAGTGATAAACAGTATTCAAGGCAAACCTTGCAGTAGCTAATTATCCTAAAGTTCATTATAGAATCACAGAATCATAGAATTGTCGAGGTTGGAAGGCATCTTTAATATCACCTAATCCAACCATCAGCCTAACTCTGACAAAAACTAAACGACATCTCTAAGGACTATGTCCACCCATCTTTTAAATATCTCCAGGGATGGTGCCTCAACTTCTTCCCTGAGCAGCCCATTCCAAGTCTTAATAACCCTTTCAGTGTCAAAGTTTTTCCTAATATCCAATCTGAACCTCCCCTGGTGCAGCTTGAGGCAAGTTCCTCTTGTCCTGTTGCCTGTGACTTGGGAGAAGAGACCATTCCCCACCTCTCTGCATGTGTATGCCTCTACTTTATTTATATCTGCCCAGACCAACCTCATGAATGACCGTAAATTTACCTTCTTTCAGAGTTAGTTTTTTCAAAGCAGACCCTTCAGGTATCCACCCTCCAATAGTCAGTCCCTTTTCAAGACGATGACCAGTAAGAGGTTACTGCTCTCCAGTGAGTCACTGTAAGGCCAGATGGTGAATGTCTAAATAAATTCCTGAATCAAAAGCTGATCTGAAAATTTTACTATTAGGCACTAATATTTAACTTTATATTTTGAGCAAAGCCTTAATCTCAAGTAGAGCTGAAATCAGGGATTTCTTTAATGCTCATGTTCTTTTTTGTTGAACAGTTGTCAGTATGACAATATATGATACTCTGAGGATCATTATGAGAAGCTTTGTTTAATCATTAAATTGCAGAAATATTTACTAATGTAGCTATGCTCTACCTGTGCAAGTGTTACACAGAAGAGCAAGAGCATTTAATTTAGAGCCCATCCCAAGTCCTGGACAATTTAAATTTACAATGACTGGGGTTCTAATTGACAAGTGGCTGGATATGAGCCAGCAGTGTGCCCAGGTGGCCAAGAAGGCCTAGGGCATCCTGATTTGTATAAGAAACAGTGTGACCAGCAGAAGTAGGGGGGTGATTGTCCCCCTGTACTCATCACTGGGGAGGCCACACTCTGAGTATTGTGTCCAGTTCTGGGCACCTCAACACGAGAGAGATCTGGAGGTGCTGGAGCGAGTACAGAGGAGGGCAATGAAACTGCTGAAAGGCCTGGAGAATAAATCTTATGAGGATCAATTGAGGGAGTTGGGACTGTTTAGTTTGAGGAAGAGGAGGCTGAGGGGACACCTCATTGCTCTCTACAACTGCATGAAAGGACATTGTAGAGAGGTTGGTGCTGGACTCTTCTCATGGGTAATTAGCAATAGAATGAGAGGGAGTGGCTTCTAGCTGCTGTCAGGGTAGGTTTAGTCTGGACCTTAGGAAAGAATTTTTCCCAGAAAGAGTGGTCAAACTGGAATGGGCTGCCCAGGGAAATGGTTGAATCCCCATCCCTGAATGAGTTGAGGAGTCGTTGAGAGGTGGTGTTAAGGGATCTGGTGTAGGGGAGAACTTTGTAGAAAAGGGCTGATGTTTGGATCCGATGGTCCCAAGAGTCTCTTCCAACTTTAATGATTCTATGATTTCTGTTGTTAGAGATAATGAGAGCTGTGGAAGAATCCAACAGCTCCAGCCAGTGCATTTGCTCTCAAAAGTGAACAACAATGTCCAGCAGGATTTAGAAAGCTCCTCTGCTTAAGGTGTGGTCAGATTAGAAATTTCCATTCATGCTTGCTGCTGGAACTGCTGCTTTCTGACCTCAGTGTCTGGTTCTGATGTCACAGTCCTTTGTCTTTATTCACAGAGTAACCTTGAAACGGATAACCTAGCCCCACAAACAGACTTCACGGATGACAGTCAGTCTACTTAAACACCGCTGTTAACTAGGGCCGAATTTCAGCCACGCTAATAAGATTTGAGAAGTGATAATTGCTGGAATAAATTCTCCATGAGGCAATATTGAAAGCATCTCACATGAAGGGAATAATTGGCATATAATTGTTATATGTGTCTTTGGACCCTGAAACTGTTGAAAAGTTAAAATATTGTTTAAAATACAATTAATTCTTTTAAAGCTAAAAGGATTTTTGTATTCAGCTTGCAAATTTTATCTGGTACTCATATAGCCTAATTAAGAGAAACAAATGTCCTGAAACCTCAATAACCTGTGAAAAGAGGAGTTATCAAATAATTTCTTAATTTCAATAGCAAGAAGCATGGTAATTCCCATAGTATAATTAGCTGAGAATTTGATATATTGTGTATTAGACATAATGGTTATGTCTAATCAGAATGAGTTCTTCCTCATATTTTTCCATTCCATTAAAAAGTGAAGCACCCTCAACCTAATTATGAATGTTGATAGGTTACCACTGTGAAATGAAGAATAAGAGACAAAGTTAATTAGTCATATTAATGAGCCTTTAATTTCATTTATATCTTTTTGGTCTTTTGAGAAGAAAAAGAAGATTCCCTAACACTGCAAGGAACAAACTCTTCATTAATTCTTTTACTTCTTTTTTTTGCACAAATCAGATTTTCAGCAGTTTTCTTGAAGTTCCCTCATTACTTGTTTATCTGGAAGTGCTATTTCTCTTACCTATTTAAGAAACCTAGATGCCAGGCTAATGTTGATGCCATGCTTTACTGGCAATGTTTTGCTATGGTCCTCTGATGTAGACCTTCAGATTTTGGCAATACGCTTTCTACTCTGGAATTCAGTCATAGCTATTCAAGGCCCTTTTTCTTAGCATGAGACCTCTTTCGAGGTTTTCATACTCTTTTTTCACTGTTTAATCCAGTGAATCATTGCAGAAGAAAGATATTGTATTTCCCCCTTAAAATCCACACCTTCTTCTGCTTCTAAGCTCGATGCCAGCCTCACAGTCCTACAGCTGCTAAGCCTGAAGGATAATTTCACATGTATTCTTAGTCCCCAGAGTGCCTTAGACTATTTTATGTCCACAATGATTTTGTTAGAACTTCTTGTCAGCACTTCAGCTCAGGAAGTGCAGAGTCAGCACACAAAAAACCCCGGTGCTGCCAACTGAGCGGCAAGAAGAAAGCAGGCAGGACTTCCAGTCCCAGGCATGAGCACCCTCTGATCATGCTGTTTTCCCGTGGAAGAACTCAAAAGTAGAGTCTGCCCCGCTGTTTCTCAGAGAAAAGGGATGGAAGTGTTTGTAAATCAAACAAGCTTGCAGCATGCCTTCAAGGTCTTTGTGTGCTTTTGAATATACTTGAATGCTTCTGTTTTTAAAGGAACCTAAGAAAGACCTGTCAGAATTAGCAGTGGGGAGAAAAGAGGGGAGTTTAATTCTCAGATACCGTGCATTGCCTGGTTGCGCTTTCTACATTTCACAATGAAAGGTGTGGATTGAAACTATGCTGAATTCTGGGCCCTTCACTACAATAAGGACATTGAAGCACTGGAAAGTGTCCAGAGGAGAGCCACCAAGCTGGTGAGGGGTCTAGAGAACAAGTCCTCTGAGGAGAGGCTGAGGGAACTGGGCATGTTTAGTTTGGAGAAGAGGAGGCTGAGGGGAGACCTCATTGCCCTCTACAACTACCCGAGAGGAGGCTGTAGAGAGGTGGGTATTGGCCTCTTCTCCTGAGGGAATAATGACAGGACCAGAGGAAGTTGTGGCAGGGGAGGTTTAGATTCAGTATTAGGAAGAATGACTTTACTGAGAAGGTGGTCAGGCCCTGGAACAGCCTGCCCAGGGAGGTTGTTGAGGCACCATACCTGGAGGTATTTAAGAAACTAATAGATGTGGCACTTTAGGTCATGCTCTAGTGGCTGAGATG
>VZTM01008103.1:0-14857 GCA_013400555.1 Jacana jacana
AAAAAAAGGCAGAAAACTACCACATGTATCAGAAGTCTGCAGTTTGAACTCAGCATTTACATTGATATTTGACTTCACTGGAGAGAAAGGATCCAGCTAAAGTAGTGTGTTTGGAAGTTCTCAGGGAAGGCTAAATTACAAAGAGGTCATTACCTATGAGAGGAAACAGCTTTGCTGCCTCTAAAAGGGCTCAAGGGGAGTTTTATAAGTGCTGTAAACACTAAAGCTATGCTCCAAGAGGGGCTGATGTTCTTTGATTGGACCTTATTTTATTCATTCCTCTGAGAAAGGCATGAAAGTCAAGGCAATAATCTGCTTTATGTGAATCAATTGTTCATGAGAGGTTAAAAGAAGTCAACTAAATGTAACATCATAGTGCAAAGATGAAAACTGCAATTTAGCACAAACACGACTTGTATTCCAACATTAAAATATACAAGCATCCAACAGCTTCTATACCATTTCCCTCTCATTGAATTACACCTCGACTACTGCTGTCAGTTGATATATTTTGCCATTATCCAGAGGGCTGCCTGATAGCTCCTAACCCTTCAGGTATGACTTAGAAAATAAAGCAGCAGGAACACAAATCTGTAATTGAAATAGATCTTAACTAGGATTATGCTACAAGAACCAAGAAAATACCTTTTTTCTACTATTTTTTTTAAGTTTTGGTTTGGTGTTTTTTTTTTATCCACAAAACACTGCTTTATAAAAACACACAGACTGTAAAGTGGCATGAAGTGTTAATGTGCTGCCATTTCCTTCTTGCAAATTGTTGTTTATTAAATTCACTGCCTAATTTGTAACGTCCATCATGAAACAATCAATTTGCATTGTAGCCTGGGCACTTACTGAGTACCACTGTGGCAGAGTTAGCATCTCTCAGTCCTACCCTCTGGATAAGCGTGCACAGACATGGTGATACAAACAATGCTATCACAACGCTGCCTTGGGTTTTGTTTTCAAATGACCTGGATTTCAACTTCAATATGGCATAACAATCCATCACAAAGCAAAAAGTATGTTAACTGCAAAGGGAAAAGTTCCAGCTTGCCAGTATGACAGCCACTTTGTTTCTTGCTTTTGTTAAGCTTTACATAATTACCTTTTAAGAGATCTAGAGATGCAGGTATCTTGTGTAGGTGTATTAGAGACCTGCAACTCCTCTCCGCTCACTAACCTGGAGGACTGAATTTATACGCACTGCAAGTGAACGTGAAAAGAGCACCTATTCCATTTTTATGCCATCTGTGAAAATTGGTCTTTCAACTATGTTTCTAAACCTGCTTTCTGCAAAATGTGCTTCATAAAAAATTCATGGGGATGTAGTGAGACTCACAGACTGTATCACAACTGGTTTGGTCTAAGTTACAGAACTCCCCTGTAGCTTTGCAATTTTTTAATATTACAAAGATTGCAAATTGATGTCCCATTAAATTTTTGTATCATCCACAGTCACATCCCTTTTTCCTAAATATGACAGTATTTTATAAATTGTTAAGTTTACATCAATATTGCTTCTCAGGTATAAATAAAATGATACATCTGTGTTTACACACATGGACAAACAGCTGGTCAATTGCAAAATATTTTGGAAATTACTAAGAAGTACTAGAAATTCTACAATGTCTCTTACAGCAAAGACCATGAAAATAATTATAGACTGCCACTGATTTCAATGCCTACGATATATTACAATGATTCATTCAAGGCTGACTCCCGCGATGCTCCAAAACCAGAGAAAATCAATCACTTTCTGCAGCAGCACAGGTGTGGGCTACAGCAGAAGTATTAGGTGTGGAACCTGGCACTGGAAGAGCAACAGGCCCAATGCCAGTCTAAGTAGAGCTGCCAGACTCTGTTTAGCAGCTATATTCAAATCTCATACAAATGTTGGTCTTCCGTTCCTGTTGACAGAGAAAGTAATCTAAGAATTTAAACTTAAAAGTTATAGACTGCCACAAACAGACTAACTTTCCCTGAATAATACTCTCATCACTTTAAAAACAAAATCTCAAGTTTGCTATAATGACATTTTAATTAAATCTTACAGAACCTATTTTATCACATAACATTTTCATGTTACTTCACAGACGCAATATATTTTCTCATTTGTTAGACTGTTTCTCCCACACCCACTGTACATTGTGATACCAACCTAATTTTGGATCCACGCCTGCATCCATGCATATGCTTAACTGTATTCACATAACTCATGTCAGCAATGCAAGTGCGCTCAGAATGAAGTTAAGCAAATGCACCAGCGTTCCAAGTTCCAAATTCTCCTGTTGAAAAAGCCTTGGAACTAGGACTTTGAATGATAAAGCTGAAATTCCATGCAGTGGTCTTTTATGAAAACAACAGATTGCCTTCTTAAAAAGCTTACATTCTCCACTACAGAAACTGGTATAAAAACCTATCACAACACAATTCCAGAACTGATAGCTCTCCCAGTGCACAGCAATGAGAATACAGGGGGACGGAGAGCTCAGAAAACATAAGGAAAGACTATGATAATCTCTTTATTCTTCGTGGTATACCTGGGTAACAGAACGCCTTGAAATAAATATAATTAGAGAGACTACATACATCTCCTTGCAGTATTTCAAGTGCAATACACAGACACATAGTCCTTAACTCTAAAAGACTTCCAAACAAAGTCTCTTCTTTATGAAAAGAGAACAAAAAAAAAATATTTTCTCTGAGAATGGGACTGAATTGTCCAGTTCTGGGCACCTCAATACAGGAGAGATCTCGGGGTGCTGGAGCGAGTGCAGGGGAGGGCAAGAAAACTGGTGAAAGGCCTGGAGGATAAGTCTTATGAGGAATGATTGAGGGAGTTGGGATTGTTTAGTTTGAGGAAGAGGAGGCTGAGGGGAGACTTCATCATTCTCTACAGCTGCTTGAAAGAACATTGTAGAGAGGTTGGCACTGGTCTCTTCTCACGGGTAATTAGCGATAGAACAAGAGGGAATGGCTGCAAACTGCAGCAGGGTAAGTTTAGGCTTGACATTATGAAAAAATTCTTCACAGAAAGAGTGGTCAGTCACTGGAATCAGCTGCCCAGGCAGGTGGTGGAGTCGCCATCCCGGAACGAGTCGATAAGATGTGATATTGAGGGATATGGCGTAGGGGAGAACTTTGTAGAGTAGGGCTGATGGTTGCCCTCGATCCCAAGGGTGTCTTCCAACCTGAATGACTACGATTCTATGAATCTCTAATCAAATGAAGTAGGAAAGAAAATTCTTTATTTATTATCTTAGTATAAAATGTTACAACTTTTTGAAAATATCACTGCAAGGGTTATCTATACTCTTGTGACACACAGGGAAAAGCAAAGTTTACTGAGGAGAAGTATCATTCAATGATGACATTCAAAAAATGGCTCACAATGCCACCAAAAAATATATTGTGCAATTTGAAATTCCTTCCTCTTCCCCTGGACATCACTTACAAAATCTAATTCTGCACTTAAAGGTCTAAATGGAGATTAACTAAGATAACTCAGGCTAGAAGGGACTAGACAGAAATAGGCTACAAACCTGAATCAAATGTAACCTGCATGATCATTCTTCTTTAGTACACAAGGCATGCAAATATTCCCCAAACACCATTTCTAACTTTTATAAGTGTTTTTAAAATCACGTCCAAATTGATCTGTGAAACGGATGTGCTGACGTTTAGCAGAGGTGTAACTGCTTGAACTTGTGTTCCACCCCAATAAGTCAAGACCTTTTACAAAGAGGAAAAATATAAGCCTCACAAGATCAATTTATGCTAGGTAAATAGAATGCAATAGTATGCCTTAAGAAAGAGCAGCAGCAAGCACTAGTCCTCTGTTATAGGCAAACGGCTCCTTCCTTCTGCCAAGTGCAGAAAAAAAACTACATGACTCCCTCTAATTTGGGGCTGCGGTTTCATGGCTTCTATTGTTTGATGTTTGTGTGCTCCTACTCATTGGAACTTGAGGAACAAATTATTCATTATTAAATGTGGAAAGAAGAAAATCTTAAGGTATGGATGCTAGCTAATATGTTCGCTACTGTCCTCAGAAATAGGTTTACAGTAGCAGAAGCTCCAACAGCTCTAATTTCTGTTTCAAAAACCAACACACCAGAGTAGTGTAATATAGATGGGGGTGTGTGTGTGTAATGTTTAGCAAGTTCATTGTCACAGTTGTATTTTTACCTAATTTCAAATATTCAAAATTAAATTTCTTTTGAATACTAAAGCTGAAATTGCTGTGTCCTCAACAAAAAACATCCCGCAGTTTAAGTGTACAAAGTCACATTCCTATTGGCAAAGTAAAATAGTGATGAAGTTAGGTGTTAGTATTACATACATCACAGTGGTGACCTTGTTTGTTTACAACAAAGTAAATGAGGCATTCCCAAATTTTGAGCATTACTGTTGTATTAGCATCACTATTTATTCTTAATATTTTTAAAAATGCCTACAAAAAGTTAAGTCATGTTTAGCAAACATTTAATAATGTCTTAAGTATAAACTTTCATATTTATTTCTCTCTTTAGTCGTTTCCATATCACTGGCAATGAAAGACAAGAGCATGTGTTAAAAAAAGCTTCAGTTATTATGCAAAAACACATTTTGAAGTTGCCCAGTAACGTATTAATCCAGAACAGTGAGTAAAATGTTATTTTCCCCTCGGCACAAGGGCTCACTTTGCTGCCAGAAGCAATCGAAAACAAATTTTTACGCAGGCTTTGTAGTTAAACATGAAGAATTTTAGCTGAAGAAAATACATTGTAGAAGAGGAAAGACAGCAAAGACTAAAGTACACTAGATATAATTGCATAATGATTATAAAATGTAAATTCAAAGAATGTAAAAGAAGCACCTGTGGCATATAATTAAGATAAAACAAATATACAATAAAAGTTAAAAATATGTTTATCTCTCAGTTGTGACGATAACAAAACTGATGTCATAATACTTATTAGAATTACACATCACTGTGCAGTCTATTAATGGTTTCTACTAAGTGCTTACATAAGTGGCTACTTTTACACGTTGTTCATAATGGAGTATTTTTTGCCCAATTTTCAGTAATCCCTTGAAAGCCTGAAACTAAAATTAGTTCTCTTTCTAAAGCAGCTTTCCCCTGCAGCGATTTGTTACTTAGGATTGGCTTTTAAGCGTTGAATTACTGTTATTTAAAGTTTTGTAGGGCTTGTAAGCAACAAATAGTGAGAAAAAGTACAGTACTACAGGCATATCAATCTTGAAGGCATCTCTTATCATTATGCAGTTAAATCACACCAACTTAGTAACAAGTTATGCTCTGAAAGACTGACTTGTTCTCCATATTCATAATTTCTTGAAAACCTAGCTTATTTCAACGTGACATAAAATATCTATAGCCAAAGGATTCTGCTGCTTTTCCTTATGAGAAACCACTGCAGAAAATAGGCTATTTTCCTTTTAACTATACAAGACATTAGTCTATATACCAAAATCCAGGGCAAGCCTCTGTAAACCTTACCCCTTTGAGAGTGTGACAGCTTTGTCTACAATGAATTTGAAATATGATTTACTACAACCCTGCTTGAAACTCTGAGGCTTTAACCAAATCTAAAACATATACATAAGAAGGGGAAAAGAGCTTCTGAACAGATAAAAGCAAAATCTTGATTCTTATATAAAATGTTATGCATTTTAATATGATTTTTTGCCTGATTTATGTAAAGCTCTGTGTTTTTCATTTTCCCTAGCCTGTCACATTGTAGTGATGTACGGTGCATTTTAGCATCAAGTTTGCCATGAGCAATAAAGTCAGTGCCCCCAAAGAAATATTAATATATTATCACTCTTCCCTACCATGCCCCGCTCCCAAATTTTCCTTTATTCAGCCTATTTGGTTTTGCTTCACATAGTTAGTTGATATCCTTTTCACAGTCTCCCACACAAATATTTAATGTGTTATTTTTGAAAGAAATCCCAAACTACAAATTGACAGGATGAAATAGAATTTACTTTCCAAAGCAAGAACGAGGCCATCGTGGAAGGAAAATGTACAGGTATTTCATCTGTTTGGAATGAGAAAACAAAAAAGAGAGTGGAAAATAGGCACTATCTATTGAAAGAAATTCAGGAAATGTAGTTGCTCTAGAGACATGAAATGTAAAATACCAATATAATAACATTCTATAACAATCCCTGCACCTAGAAGAGATTCTGCGATCTTCAAAGAGTAGAAAGAAGTAGAAAAACCTATAAAAAGATGACTGCAACAGTAGTAGAAAGATCATGAGGCACTCTCTTCAACAAAATACTGGTACTTACAGATGTTCAGGAGGAAAAAAAAATAATTTTACCCACAGAATAATGTAAAGAAAAATAGAAAAGTGCTGGCAAATACTAACAAAAATAATTTATGGTTTGACCTTCTTATGTCTGCCCACCTAAAAGTCTGCAGTACGTAAACCACTAGATTTCTTATCCCTGTTGCGTTGTTTCCATGGAATCACAAACAACGAGACTGAATCTCAGTGAACTACTAACAATTCCCTTAAGATCTTTGACCAGGATATTCTCTTCTACACTATCTGAAGTCATTCATTAGATGTATCTTTCACATGGAAAAGATAAAACCCAGCACGTTTAAAACTCCAGTGCCTACAGCTCTGCAATATTCAAATCATCCACTACATCAGAAACAGCTAAATGAGATGCCACCTCCCAGAAATTCAAAACTGTTCATACAGTTCACTAATAGAGCTGTGCTCTGCGACAGGGCCAGCTGTACTACATAGGTTACACATGTGCTTGACTAAACCACAGTGGTTGATTACCTTGTGGTTTCAAGATGAAAAACACTACACAAATATACTACCTCCATTCATTCATCTGAAACAAGGTAGCATTTCTGTTGGGTTTTTCCTTATGGCAAGTTCTCACATTCAAATAAATATGTACATTGCCATTTAAAATTACACCCACATTAGAAAATGCAGCTTCACTCCAAACTCTGACAAAGCAACATAAAAATAGAACTGCATACAGCTTGAAGACATTTGCAATCTACTTGCCTTATTCTCCAGGTGTAATTTTAAAAAATGAAGGTAGGCCACAGGTGCAAATGCATCAGCTGAATGCACAACCACCTTGGTGGAATCTCTGAAATACAAAGATTATTTGCATCATATATTAGTATATAATTTTACATACAGACAACATTTAATTACTGTATAACACAGACACCATAGTAATTCATTGAAAATCCGTTATTTTCTTATTTAGTTTTTATATCAATCAAGAAAAAATAGTTTGTTATATAAAATCATATTGTTGAACAACACATTAACTTCACTAGTTTTCAATTTTCAAAAGGAATAAAATATATTTCCAGAACAGTACTGAAAATTAAGTTACCTGTAGTCTTTGAAAGCATAAATGACATGATATTTTACATTTTGAAACTAATATGTAAAGCAATCTATTAATTTCATCATTGGGAGATTTTTTTTTAACATCCATTCTTCTTGATTACTGCTCCAGGGATTAGTTCTTGAGGTATTAACAGCATAGAATATTTCACGCTGAAAAACTGATTCAACCATCTTGCATCTGATACTGAAGACTACTAGACACAACTTTTTAATGCCAAATGTGTTGGTAACAATGATAAACTTCCTGTGTGCTGACTCAATTTAGTTAATTTTAGTTTTCATTTTTACAGACACAATCTGTCACACTGATTCACAAGAAGCACTATCTGTTATATCCATCTGCACGGTTTTACTACTTAAGGAAAAGGTAGCTCTAGGAAACAAACATCAGAAGGTGAGAAACTAAAAGAAAACATAAGAGAAACTCAGATGCAGTACAAGAAAATCTGGAAATTGTTGTAAGTACAGGCACACATATAATTTTCTTGAAACCACAGTGCCCTTGATACCTTCAGAGTATTCAATGAGATAAAATAGATAGATTTCTAGTAATACCACATAAAAAACATGCAAACAGGAAGCAGTTATACTTTTGATCAGATTCCACTGACTTAATGAAAGTGTAAAATTAACATAACTATCTGTTCTATAAAATGTTTTTTGGGATTTAAAATACAGAAAGTCGTAAAACAACCTTCATTGCACAATTAGGATAAATACATTTAGCATAAGAAGCTCCACCTTCCTTTGAGTCAACATTTAAAGTAATTTGAAAAATAAGATTCAGCTTCATTCTTGGAATTAGCAAGATTTTTTACAATTAAAGTATTGCTTATTCCTTTAAAACATCTTAAAGATAGTCCCTTAAGATTAAAGTAATTTTTTTCAAATGATCATGTTGTCTTCTAAATCTAACAGGAGTAGGTAGGAAATAACTTTGGAAATCTTTAGTAATAGGAATGCATAATAGGAAATAATATAAACTGGACACCAAGACTCCAGTAGTACCTGGTACCTGGGTATCCTCACTGCCTGTGGGTATTTTCAATAAAGATTTCCTGCTTGCTGTTCAAGTCCTATATGGGGAAGTCTGGTACTTATCAGTGATGCATAAACTACTTTAAATTAACAGAAAAGCTTATGCCAGAAAGGAAAAACAAACAAACAAAAAAATTAGGGCTATTAAACCTATGTGTCTATTGAATTTAAAGAATACCTAGGAACTTTAAAAAAATATATTTAATTCCAAAATTAAAGAAGCAGTTCTGCTTGTACGCCTGCATGTTCCAATTCACTAATACAGCAGAACAGATGCTAGGGATTGATACCTACACTAACTGTTCAATAACTTTGGAATTTTTGAGTACTTATTTGCTGATCAGGAACTATCAAAAACATTGACATCATAAGTATTTGTTCTCAGCATGAAGTACATTCCTATGACATACAGCTAACTCATGGGTATTTGATGGGAATGTAAAAGATTTCTAATTTAATATGGCAATATTTCTCAATTGCTGGGTGACAATAGGTACATTATGTGGTGCTGAAAATAGTATTATAATACATAAGTTCCAAATATACATCATTGTTCTAACTGATAAAATTTACAGTGTTGTTCAATATCAAATGTAATGAACAGGTGGAAAGCAGAACAGTTTTGTTTGCATCCAATGATGAGTCAATGATTAAAAATAATGGGAAGTCCTCAACTTACATGTCACGTCCAGCTTAGGAAACAGTAAAAATAAACACTCCCCCAAACTGCATCAAAAGCAGGTATTAAAATGAAAAACAGAGATAAGAGAGACCCTGTTAATTACATGAAGGCCATTTCATGCTGTATGTCTGAATTTTGAGTAGGAACATGACCACATAAGTTGGTTCATATTTGATTATGATGGAAAAGGATTTTGTTGAGGGACATTTTCAGAAGACTTTGGAAAACAATTGAATATAGTTGAAAAACTGTCCCAATTATCTACTTTTTTTTGAAATCACAATCATCTAATCTCTCAACTCTCTCTGTAGATCTAGGAAATATCCAGTAGTTTTAAAACACCCAGTATCATTTTCACAGAACAAATATGACAAGCGAGAGCAAGTCTGAGAATACAGTCAGTGCTCTCAGTACAGGATTACCTTTCCACGTATACAGATTTGTTTTTAACTCCAAACCTAGAATTGCAAACCTAAATACAGAGCTAATGGTAAGGTATATGAATGCAAAATTATATTTCCCAAATATTTCAACTATGCCAATTTACCTGAAAAAAGGACCAAACTGTTCAGTGTTCTATAATGGGAACACACAGACCCATAATGGGTCCTCATTGTAAGACTAGATATTAGAGCATTCACACAGATGAGAAATATTCTTTATGATTTGAAGAGGTGTCAATCAATTGCACTTCAAATACCGGTATCTCTCAAATATTGAGCATAAGAAGCTGACATATTGGTTATAGTAGTCTACCTGGGAAAACCAGGTAAAAACCCATCTGACCTTTGGCCGAATATTTTGATCGTAAGATATCACTTTCATTGGTAAAACTTGTTTATTTTCAAATACTGCACTTGATTTGCAATGCTTTCTCCATTAGGCATATTTTTTAATGAAGACTAAGAAGAATGGCAATAATTCAATTTAATATTCAAAAGCGTCATACATCATATAGTCTCACATTAAAAAGACTCCCAATTCTCCATAATAAGTAACACATCAAGGATATATTTTTCTTTTCCTCAACTAGCAGATTTCCTTCTTTTTTGAAGGATATACCGGAGAAACATATTTTGTCACAAATTTCATGTGACAAAAACATAAACCAGTGAAAAACACTCGATGAAAGCAGTGTTAATAATGACAGGTGCATTAGATTTCCTCCTGTTGTATTTGATTTATGTGGCAAGGTTTTGGAAGCAGGGGGCAGACTGCAGAGGTAGTGGCCACTATGAGAGGAGACCAGAGGCCGCTGAGCCTATCAGCGACACTGGTGGTGCTTCTGCAATATTACATTGTAAAAAGGGTAAAAATGCTGTGCAGCAGCTGTGAGAGGACTGAGAAAAATGTGAGAGAAAAAGCACCTGAGGCACCCAGGTCAGTGAAGAAGTGGGAGGAGGTGCCAGGGCAAAGGTTCTACACAGCCTGTGGAAAATACCATGGATGAACGACCCTCTGCAGCCCATGGAAGACCATATCAGAGCAGAAATCCATGCTGCCATCTGTGGAGGACTCCATGCTGGACCAGGCTGTTGGCAGGAACTATAGCCAGTGGAGAGGAGCTCATGCAGGAGCAAGTTTTCTGACAGGCAGTGGTATTCTGGAACTGTCCCATGGGAAAGATCCACACTGGGGCAGTTTGTGAAGGACTGTAGTCCATTGAACAGGCAGGAGCAGGGGAAAAGTATGAAGAGAAAGGAGCAGCAGAGACACAATGTTATGAACTGACCGCAACCTCCATTCCCCACCCCTTTGCACTTCTCAATGCAGAGGACGTAGAAGAGTCAAGAGCAAAAAAAGTGAAGTTAAGCCTCTGACAAATGGGTGAGAAGAAAAGGTGGTTTTAGCTTTGTCTTTGTTTCTCACTACCCTACTCTTTTTTCTTTATTTTTTAAATTGGCAATAAATTCAATTAATTTTCCCCAAGTTGAGTCTGCTTTACCCACAACAATAAGTGGTGTTATAACATCACCCTGTCCTTATCCTGACCTAAAAGCTTTTTCATTTTATTTTGTTCCCCTCTCTTGCTGAGAAGGAGGAGTGAGAACAATGTGGTGGGCACCTGTCAGCCAGCAAAGTTTGATCCATCACACCCATTTAGTAGGCAAAAGTAATCTTCAATGTCTTCTTCAGAGGCTTTCTCTAGGAAGACGGCTTGGAGGACTGTAGGAATTTAGGGACCTTGAAAATCCTGACAGGTTTTAACCTCAAAATTGTAATTTTTACAGCTCCATTTAAGCTACACATATTTTATCAGGCTGTATACCAGAACTATGGTTATCTAAACATTTGGAAACTATACTAGCATAGTTAACAACATGTTTAGAAAGTCTATTTAGAAAGTCTGTTTAGATTCAGTGTATATGAAAAGAAAGAATGAAAAGCACAAAATAAACAAAGTTGCATCCTATTTAATGACAAAGAAACTACAAAATATTTTTCTTTAGAAATTCATGACGTAATGGGTTTTACATGAAGAGCCCCTTAAAAAGTATGTCTTTGTAACACAAATAATGTAAGAGTTAAGCAGACCTAATCAAGCCAGAGGCACACAATGTCAGTGTAGCTATTCAGTTTCCATTACAGAAATGTGTATTTAGAACTATCTGACTAACTTTTAAACAGTCTGCTGTACCATATATTTATTGTTAAATACCCACTGATTTATATATTTGTCTTTTCCTGTATTTTTTGTGCATTTATTGTTAGATTTTATTATTACTTGGAGCGTTGCCAATAGAAATAAAGACAACTCAGCCAGACCACCTCTGTTTTAGCTTTTCCTGTTTTTCTGAATGGTTATTAAACCTTGATAGACAGAAATACATTTAAAATATATTGTAAGATATTCCTACTTAAATTGATATTTTGCTGATCTCAACTCAAGGGCACAACATACTTTCCTAAATGTTCCCCAAATTCTATGGGGAAAAAAATAAAAATCTCCACTCTATACTAACTAAGAATTTCTCATGAGACTTAACATAGTTTTCTCTAATCCTGTTGTTTCTATGCAAAGAGAGCTTTGCAAAGGAGCACTGGAAAACTATGCATCCAATTCCAATGAACTCTCAGATTTGATCTGTAACATAAGACGCCCAAAATAAATAGAAAGAATGTAAATAATCAGCCAAACACACTTAAGGGCAAAAACTGATACAAGCATATTTAAACTCTCAGTTAAAATTTAGCAATTCTTCTGAAGCATACTTTTTGTTGCAAGTGTTGCAATATAAACACTGAATAGGCCACATTTATACAGTAATGGATAGTATTACTCTAAATGACAAAGTTTCACAAAATTCTGTCTCTGACAACTACTGAAATTGGTAAGAGTTTGGCAGTTTAATAGAAATCATATCAGACTTGAAACGCAAAAATGAATCCTTCTTCTAGCCCTGATTTCACAATATTTTCCTTTCTGCTAAAAGAGCAAATTCTAAGGGAACACTGGGGAGTTTTGTGCTTTGTCCTTGAGTTTACTTGTGATAAGACGTCCCCAAACTTCATACATATTTTATTCTAAATTCCAGCTTAACTTTCCAACTCCTACTTGTTAGCAGGTTGGTTCACAATATATTGCTTCTACCTAGCACCTGGCTGCCCCCAGAGAATCTTCTCCAAGAGTCTCACTTCCTGGCCCATATCCATGTCCATCCATGAACTTGAAACCAATTCAAGGATTCTACATTGTTACTTTCTGAATCTTCTTCTTTGTAAAGAATTCCACAGCTTTCCTTGATGGAGGTATCTCCAGACTCAAATTAACTAGTTTTTCAGCTCACTTCAGAGGACATATCTTCCAATCAAGGGATAGTTCAGCAGACATCTGCCAGAGCAGCTGCTATCCCTTTTACCAGTTTGTCTATTGCTCTTCTCCCAAATGCCACGCAATGAAACAGAGCTGTTAACAGCTCTTGGTTCTCCGTTCTTTGCATGGTCAGATCCCAGTCTTACAGAAAAATGAAACAAACAGACCTTCACCATGAAAGCCTTAATCATGTCTATATGCTTCATAATCTTGACCTTCCCTAAAATGACAGAGTATCACCAATACATGATTACTAGTCTGTTTATTTGGCTAAGAAAAGGAACAGCAGTCAAAACATCTCACTTGAAGCAAGCAGGCTTAGCTATTTAACAGACTAATAAGAAGCTTGCATCATGACACAAATATTTTCCATATCCCACTACACGCATTTCAGCAATTTATGTCAAAAGAATAAACTACTCAGTGTTAATGAGATGGATGCATGCAAAGTTTGTATTTAAAATATCCTCTAATAATTGAAGAAAAATGTTTATCGTTACCAATTTAAGCTGCTAAACTTAAAACACACACACATACACATACACACAGTTAAACAGAACCCACAGGCTACTGATGTGGCAGTTTATCAAATGTAGCTGTAATGAAAGATAAATATTACAGGCAATTCGCACTTCATGAAAGGATAAAAGTGTCAGTGTGTAGGTACCAGTTTTACTGCAGGCCATAATCAGCAAGTAAACGAAAGTGCAAATGTCTAAAAAGTTTATAGCCCTCTATGAAGGCCTCGTCTTGTCAGGTATTGATTTAGGTTTTCAGAGGACTTTGCCAGTGTTAAACAAAGTAAGTGTTTGTGAACTTAGAGGACATGTTTTACCTCTGCCAACAAAAGTTGCCTCCAGCTAAATGAGAATATGTTCCCATTGCTTTAATATAAGAAAATGGAAGAAACTGTTCCTTACACAACTATTTTCTTCTTAAACAGAGGGCAGTCCAGAGTGAATGTTTCGTATTCTCCACCTTCTCCACAAACATGGACTCCATATTTCTCAGAAAGCTAATACAAAAGCGAAATTAAAATACAGAAGTATTACATGAAAGCACTCTATTAAATATATTTTGCAGAAGATTTCAATACGTACCTTCTAAAAGACTATCCACTAAAGGCTGAAAAAACCCAAATATCATATAGAGAGTTCTTGATTTCTTCATATGCATATTATAATGATCTAAAAATTAGCAATGTGCTATATTTAAGTAGAATGTTAACTGTAACATTTAGACAAATGAATTCCCAGTCCTTCCTCCTCAGTGGACATAAAAGGTCACTCAGACTCCCGTATTTGTCTACCTCTCTTTAAACATAAATAAATCACTTTTGTGAGAAACTTGTAGTGGAAATCAACAAAAGACATACCATTTCACATCACAGTATACAACAAATACAATTTTTGGTCACAGATTCAACAACTGCATTCTATATTTTGGTAAATATCCATTCTTTAAAAAAATTATAACTAATAGCATCAATTAGTTTTCTTAGTCAAAAGCAAAAAGGTAAAGAAAGATCTAAAGAGCAATACGCTGTTTCTTTTATAAACTGTACAGAATATACTTTCTGAATCAACATGTACATTTGAGAATATTGCTGAAGCTCTGGATATCCCACTAAAACACTTAACTACATAAACCAATGCATTCCAAACAAGAGACATGTGTTAATTATTCCCTCATTTTTACGTGAGTGGCTGTGGAGCAAGAACCAAAGTCCTTTTACTAGAGCTAAGGAGCACACAGCTGCTGAATAGTTCACTGAAATTCTGCATTAAGGTGCTGCACTGATGGGTAATGTAATCAAGCACATGCACCATACCTGACAGCGGGGACACTCTCCCTTTTTCTGTAGGAGAAATTCGCCTCCTCATCAGCAGATTATATCACCTTTTAAAGTGT
>VZTM01008105.1:962-25308 GCA_013400555.1 Jacana jacana
AAAAAAAAGTCACTTCGTTCCAAAAGAGTAAAAGCCAAGAACAACTCTGAAACTGTGTTTTTTGTTTTTCACAGTACTCTAGATCATTCTAAAGCTAAGAACAAAAAATAGACATCACACCCTCATTTGACACTCTCTTTACAGTATGGCACTTAAAATAGGGTCTCAAGAGCCAGTGAAGGTCTTTCGTCATGAAAGAGCAGAACCAAGACCCAGGATGGACTACTGGGTATGGTAGATGCTCCAATATTCACCCGCCATGAAGGGAAAATCTACATATAGCTGGCTTTGCAGATTAGGTGGCTGGCAGAAGCACTGTGCCCAGAATACACTGGTGCCAAGTGCAATTTCTGAGAGGTGTTATTTTCCTAGGAGCTCTGCATCTTTGCTTTGCAAGAAATATAGATTAAAGTGATGTGACCTGAATTCCAGAACATAGGAGGAACATTTTTGTCAGATTTTTTTACTAAATTGCATGGCACAGTCTTCAAGCTCAGATGAAAGAACCATGTATGATACAGGGGATTTCTGTTATACTTTTTATTATGTAATGAGAGTCCATTAGGTAACAGAAACAGGAGAATTTGAAAAAAACAAAGTTACTAAAAACTGGATTGAGTTCAGGGCTTCTCAAGAAAGATAATGCTTTGCTGTACTGAGTGAGACACAGAAAACCTGGTCTCACAAAATCTAGTGGAGTCACTCACTGTCCGCTTGAGACTGGTACATGACGAACAGAGAAAAACAGTTCTGGGTGACAGACTTTGAGGCCCTAGCATGTTTCTGATCTCTTAGCTCTACAGTTGCATGGGAAAAACAGCACAAGAGTTTTTCATCAAGCCTAAAGTATCCTTTATCTAAACGCACCTAAAACCACTTGTACAAGTATTAACACAGACTGACATTTAGTTCCTGCAAACACACAAGGAGCTGTGTCTTTAGGGAGTTAAGCCTGGACGAGTTCCGGATCAGAGAGATCCTTATTTCAGAAGTGCTTCCACTTCCACATTTCCTATCTTCGTGTTTGTATTTTTCAATTATATAGCAAAGAAACCCAACAAACAAAACCAATAAAAAATTCTCAACATCAGTCACTCTTGTTAAAATACATTATCAAGCCCACAATTGGTGTATATCACCCAGCTTCTCTCAAGTAACTGAAGCCATTTTGGTTTACAGTGCTGTAGATCCAGATCATTCTTTTGAAAATAAAATCTGTTTATAAAATACATGTTTAAATCCTTTCCTGTTGTCTTCCTCTGAGTGATTAATTATCATAATCCGTGTGCTAAGTGATGTGCAAACTATGAGGATAGACATGCTTCCTGCTCTAGATGTTCTTCCATAACATCTTATCAGACTGCTTTAATATTGAAAGCAACGTCATTAGTAACCTGCTTGTCTTCATCTGTTTTCAGGTTGAATAATCCATCCTCTGCAAATACACTAATTTAGGTATAATGCTAATCACTTACACAAGCTTCCAGAAAATCTAGTAAATCAAAGATTAATACTGCAGGGAGAGCTGAAGAACAGGGTCTGGAGAAGCAAAAAAAATGCAATTTTGCTTGTTTAACACATTCCTACCTAGCATATAGCTTCTACCAACGCCATATCCAACAAGGCAAATTAGAAGTTTAAGACCAGATCATTTTTGTTGACTTTCCCTCGTAAAATACCCTTACCTCTCACATGAAATCAGATGAAACTCTTGGCTTCACAAAACTGAATATTCACATTCAAAAGCACAGATTTTTTTTCTGCTTTCTGTTACCTGCCTTTGTTTCTCTTAACCTTCCCATGCAGCCTTACACACTGACCGAAGGGTATAAAGAGTGCCTGGAATGAGATTTTTACCTCACCAAAGAAAAGCTGTAGATAGGAGTTTATGACTTATTCTTAGACACATTTTCCAAAGCATGTGTCTCCACTCAAAATCGAGTATGCATGACATGTCATGCACACAGCTGCTGTCTTCTTTCGCTTGGGACCTCTCAGTGCTTCCTGACCCTTCTTCTCCTTTCAAAAAATTGAAAGTCCTACTCCAAATTTTGACAGTTTCTAATAGCCAATAACATTTTTTTCTCACCAGGATACAAGGTTACTCCGAATTTTGGGCTTTATGACATATTTTACTTCTTAAAGATGCCAAAGGTCAGCACTTTATATCACATAACTTCGTTCAGTTCCAGGGGCTTTAATGGAGCCGTGCAAATGTATTCAAGCTGAGGACATGTACCAGTGGCTTTTTTTTTTCAAGAAAAAGGAAATCTTCCCATACTGGCTAAATAAAACAGAATAATGTTCGATTCCAATCTATATTTTACTCCAGTAAAAAAAAAAAAAAATTAAAAAACCCCTCTTTAATGCTACAATGCAATTCATACTTTCAGTACTATGGAGGAGGAGGACCAATACAGCTTTCAGTACCTATGGATGCATTGCACATGACCAGGATTTCATCTCAGTGAAATCCTCAGCGGATCAAAGCAGACATTAATATAGCTCCAACAGAAACAGGCAAATGATTGACTGACTCACTAAGTGCTATCCAGTTTCAAACCTTTTAAAGGTGTCAGAGATTTGTTTTTACGCCATGAGATTCTTCCCGAAGGACAATATATTCAGTATGTTGAAAAATTATACACCACTCAATCAAGTTTACTTGGATCTTTTTTTACTGTTATTTTACAGACAAAAGTAAGAACCTTAAGCTCTAAGGTATCAAGACAGGAGATTGCCCACCATCAGTAGCTATTCTATTGCACACCCCAGCCCCAGGCTTATTACATACAGGTGAAGGATAGAGTCTGGTTGCATTGCAAATCATCACCTCTTTCTCTTATTTCTTGCCAACAGAAACAATTGCCCAGTACTTTCCAAATGGAGGGAAACAAACAAACAAAACTCTTCAAAACTGCACCTAATAAGACAAGCAAGCCACCCCTATATAAAACGCTTCTAAACATAAGCAAGAAAGATAAACATGTAGCATACCTAAAAAAAAGTCACGCACAACTAAAAAGAGATCCAGCTGTGTATTAATGCTTTGGTATACTGTACTTTAAAAGCTAGTGATATGATATATTGAGATGCAGTACATTACTACACTCAAGAGAGAAGAATATTCCATAATCATCTACTCTGGAGGAAAAATCTGGAGCAGAGAGGTCTTCTGACCTTGCTTGTAAGTAACCTTAATAGGATGCCCACAGGCAGTGAGACCCTGTCCCTTGGAGACACACCAGACATACGTGTACCAGAACTTGTTATTCAAACTTATGGATAAGATCATTGTCATAGACAAAGCCCTCTGTTAGTGGATAGCAAAAGGTTCCTTTTTCCAGTTCCCACCAAGGTAGTTGTATGTACCTGCCCCTCGGTGCACCCATCTCCTGAGAGTCACAACTGACACCCAGAATATGACCTTTCATTTGTCGTGAGATTATTTGGTTGCAACCATCCACCTCCTGCAGTAGTTTGTGATCTTTTGTCTCATATCGGATATCACATATAAACTGTCTCCCAGACTTAAAAAAACCCCAACAAAACATGTTAAAACAAAAGCAAGCCTAACACTATGTTAATCTGTCATATAGTGATTCATTAGATACCAGAAAGAAGTTCTTTACTGTGAGGGTGGTGAGGCACTGGAACAGGTTGCTCAGAGGAGTTGTGGATGCTCCATCCCTGGAAGTGTTCAAGGCCAGGTTGGATGGGGCTTTGAGCAACCTGCTCTAGTGGAAGGTGACAGGGTGCCCATGACAGGGGTGTTGGAACTTGATGATCTTTAAGGTCCCTTCGAACTCTAGCCATTCTATGATTACAGCTTGGTAGTTGTTCTCAAAACCTTCAAGACAAGCTATTTGATAACTTTATTCCCTTCCCTTCCAACTGGTCCACAGTACTCTGATCTTATCAGTGTGCTCATCAGATGCAGACATAAATTTTTCCTGCCCAATATTAAACCACTTTACCAACCTGGTGCTAGAGGGACAATGAACTGGAAAGATGAAGTAAGATTACATTGAACAGCTGAAGGCACCAATGTCTCCTTATGCTTTCTAGATTCTCATATGGAGCTGTAAGAAACACCGGATCATCCTATAGCAATACCATCAATGATTCTGCTCCCTAATATCTATGGGTGAACAAAAGACTGCAAATGTCCTTTACAACTGCATATTACTCAGTCATAACACCTGCATTCATCTAATTCTGCTGAGGTCGGAAGGCTGATTTATCAGATTTATCATTCAACGTTACCAAGAGAACAAAGATGAGTGGAAACTAGCAGCTTGCTTGCTTTCCCTCGTATGCCAATCTACTGCCAGAGTATCTGCATCTTGTCCTTTGTATTTCTGGACATAAAGGACCAGTAAGTTTGTAAAATACCAGGGACTGTAACAGTTCTTATGTCAAATTGGGAAATTTTTCCAAATCCTATCTTTTCTTCTACCTTTACAAATTCTCCCTTTACCCTGGATTTTAAGACAGGACTATGTAATAGCTTCCTACAGATCAAGACAGCAGTTACAGTTGCAACAGAATATTTACTAGTTTCATCTTTTATGTCACTGTAATTTTAGCCATTTCAAGGGCTCCAACAGTCTGCAATTGCTGTCTCTGCCTTTAGATTAGATATGCAAATAAATAAATTAATTAGAATATGGCAGATGGAGTAGAAACCAAATTCTGCTTGCTACTACATGAGCATTAGGGATGTAGGTTTTTAAATTAATAAAAACCTGAAGTAAGAAAACACTACTGAAAGAATAAATGTTAATAGTTCTTAAGATGAACATGCTTATCACTCAGCTGGAATATTTTAGGCTGTCATTTACACAGGATTTTAGTTTTGTTCTAAATATACTTAGCAGCAATTATGATAACTGAATGTTTCTGGTAAATTGTTAAGATTAGTCCATTTTTAAAATAAGCAGGTTTGTGGCCACAAAAAATTGAAAGCTCTGTGAAGTCCACTTTGTGCCTCAAAGCAGGAAGCTGGGAGGAAGAGAAAAAACTACTATTAGTGTGGCAGAGAACTCACTGGAGTATAACAGGAAAGAAATGCACAGAACAGTGGGTGAGTACATCGAAACAGAAAAGAGCATGGTTATTTAAAGAGTTAGAAGAACAGCTGAGACCTGCAAACTGCCAAGTGTCAATTTTTCTCTATTATAGCTCTGCACCAAATTACCAACTCAGAGGCAAATTTGACCCCAACAAAATGCAACTTGGCACAGCCATAATGAATCAGGCATAAAAATGTCAACAAGAGTACTGTAAGGGCATGGGGAGTGTAGAAAGCAAGAAGACAGTGCAATGGTGTAAGAGGATAGAACTACAAGTAATGGGAAGCCATTTAAAAAAATAGGCCATTGAGGCTGAACAGCGGGGGAGAAAACCAGGATGAATTAGACCACAGGCATGTCTCCAGAAGGAATCCCATCTCGTGAGATGTTTAGAACAAGACTCAATGAAGTAGTAACAAATTACTGTAAGAAACAATATTTCAGGTCAAAGAAGGTCTTTTTCTGTCTCTAACTTCTGTCATTACATGGCACTTCAGGGAACTAAGGAGGGAAGAACAAAGAAAGAAAGGGGGAAAAGAGGCTGGCTAGAAGCAGCATCCTGTTCATATAGGTGAGAAATGGTAGGAGCTTTCCAGCAATGGTGGAAGTTGAGAAAATTTGCTGAAGATGGACATGTGATTCTGTGATTTTATGCAGGCTATATATGGGCTGTTGGGCAGGAAGAATGGAGTGTTGTGTGAGAAAGAAAACAGTTGTACCATCAGGGCACAGGCTATACAGATTCGGGAGGAAGTAGAAATTTGCAAACAAAAATTTGCATGTTTGTTGAGGACAATAAGATAGAAGGCCATATTATTTATTTATTTAAAACAAGATCAGAGGATGAGAAACTGCAGGTTTATGGCAATGCATAGACTCGCAGGCTAGTCAGAAGTGCAGATGCCGAACACAGGCACAGCTCAGGTCTCCACGCCAGGGACTATGCAAGTGCAGCTCTGCCACATAAGACCTGTTGTAGGCAACCAAGCAAGGAAAACAGAAAGTCAGACAAAAGAGGAACAGCGGAAAGAGGGGGCTTTACACTACTTACTGCCAACACTAGGGAGAATCGTCCAACCACAGCTGGATGCCAAGGTAGACATCCTGAAAACGCCCAACTCAGAGGGCTGGCTTGTGGAGTCACTGTAGAGCACAGATAAGCTCAAATACTTTCTGCCAGGTTGCAAACTGATAAGGACTCAAAAACACATGCTCTTTCAACAGGGGCTTATGAGGCCAAAGTAACTGTTGACTGGATTCACCAGGGACAGAGACAAGAAAAATCCTAGGTTATCAACCTAGGATTAATAGTTAGTTCATTGCTACATTAGAGGCATTGTTTGACAGAGCTGGAAAATAATATTTGCTGGCGCAGTCACAGAGCATTACTTTGTTTGATATGAAAATGTCAGTGAACATCTCTTTCAATTATTCTTCCTTTCCTATTCTAAAGCGATGTTTATTTCACACAAACCTAGTGCTATCTCGGTTTAATTCAGAGAATTACTCATATCAGTGAAGCTGAATAAAAAATAAGGTTGTGCAAAATGTTACAAAATACAGAATCCATGTAGGACATTTTAGGATGGATCTTCACAAAAGGAAAGAAGATTTTAATTCAGGCTAAAAGGCCTTATTGTAGGTTCACTGGTTTTAACCAAGCATAATAAACAGAATGATAAATCTTTCAACACATAAGTGAAAGTTTCCATTAACTACTTTGCAAGCTTCCTTCAGTGGAAGGAATAAAATATTTTCAAATCATCTGACAATAACCTAAGACCTTTAATCTGTACTTTATACAACATAACCTGTTATGTCTGCCTGCTGTGGAAATAGTAACTTTTAAATACAGATACCAGACTTATCAGATGCCCAGATGTGTAAGTGCTATAAAGTGAGCACACAATACCATCACTTACATGATCAGAATTACGTCTCTCTTCTCAATAAAACCAATGGAAACCTGAATTTCTAACACCATAGACCACTGAGTTAGAAAAATTGGAAAGAGGGATCAGAGTACAGTCATACATTTCATTTTGCATTTTTTATAAAACCACCTGTAACTGTCTTAGAAAGGACAGGAAATACCAGAAAAGAAATTAAGCAGTTTCACACTTTTTATCTGACTTGATTTATTTATTTGTTTATTTACCAGAAAGTAGCCATATGAACAGAAAGAGAGGAGTGTTTCACCAGATAACCCCATGCAAGTCCCATATAAGCCCATTGCTAGACTCTGCTTTCAGGTACCTCTCTGCGCTTCTAGCACAGACACTCTAGATGTGCTGCAGTAAAAGGGCAGTCACATGTGGTGATCTGGCTGTAGGAAGAGCTGCGAGGCAGCAAGGCAGTCTCCTGGAACTGCCTTGTTAGAATTCCACCAAAACAAACAAACAAACAAACAAAAAACCACACCCAAACAAACAACAAAAACAACAACAAAAACCAAACCAAACCAAAAACAAACAATCAAATAAAAAATATTAAGGGAGTGTTTGGGATCATGATTATGGTGCATCAGCTGGAATCACTTCCCCTCCGGATGCTGCTAAATCATCTCTGACAGAAACCATTTATCCCCAAGGCTCCTGAAAACATTTCTGAGCCACAAATTCTTTGTCTTTGCAGAAGACTTGATCTGACTGAGAGCAGATATTTCAAAAACATTACCACATGAGATAACACTCTCTAAAACCTTTTATGCCTTCTCGAGACTCCTACCAATCACACCAAGAGAATACTCTACTGCACTGAACAATAAACACAGTGTGGCTTTCCAGACTTTGCCAAAAGCATTCACCTCATACTATTTTGTTTACACAGGAATCTGAAGACTTGGCCATTGCTGTACAAGGGAAAGTTTTTGAAATTTTCTCAAGCTGTTCTCCTGCTCAAAACAGACATGCCCAGGGAGCATAAGTGTAGCAAAAACCATAAGTATTTGGAAGTTCAGTATCAAACACAGGCATCCTATCACTGACAGTGGGACAATTCTACACTCATTTTTATCCTTGCAACTATGCTGTATCAAGCAGTACTGTGAGACTTTTATTCTAAATGGTCTCTTGACTAATGGGAGTCTTGAGTTAGCTGAAAATGCTGCACAGTTGTGTAGAAATTTCCTGCAGAACTAAAAAGGATATTCTTTCTATAATTACAGATGTTTCAGAAAAAACAGGCAGCCAGAGCAGGAATAGGTTGAACAATGGAAACAAGTCATGGGGTGAGAAGATTAAGGGGGAAAAAGTTGAACAAATCTATCAGAGAGACAGCAATAAAAAAATATAACAAGTAGGGTGGAAGCAAGGATCAATGGGTAAAGAAGAATCATGGATATGACGAGAAGAGGAAGCCAAGTCTCTGCTCACTAAGCTCATCCCTCCAGATTTAATAGTGAAGTTTCCTGGAGTCTCCTCATCCTTCTGCAGCTATAAGGAATGGAGGGAAAAGGAGGGGAAAAGTCATGAAGAAAAAAAGAAAACCAAACAACAATGTTAGTTCTTAGTCTGTTAGAACTAATGTTCCTATGTCAAGCTAGGCAAGTAACTTAAACTGAGTGCTTTACTGCTGGTTATTCATAACGTGTTCCCCAATTTCATGTTCAGCCTGAAACATGATTTGCAGAAGTGCTGAGCCCTCACAGCTGCAGCTGGGAATTGTGCTTGTACTCTGGGAACTGCTCAATGAGAATAGTGCTTCTATATATAAAGCATAAGTGTTACAAACATGTTGTTTATGTATAGTGTTAACTAATGTTAAGTATGCTAAAAAGAAGAAAAAACCAAATCCTTAGGCATTATGAAATAGAGCCCAAAGGAGGTAATTTCATGTGTTATTTCCAGTACTATCACCTCAGTCCACAACATTTTTCTGAAAATAAGTATCTTCAATTACACAGATACCAGAATCCGTATACTAAAACCAATAATGTTGTCTCCCAAGATGATTTTATACAGCATGTAACAGGTGAGGTTTAGAGACCTTTGTGAATGATGGGGAGAAAACAAAGTAGCTGCTCATCAAGCAAGCACTGCCCATCTGGCAAATGAGGTGAGGCTTCACACACAGGCAAAATTAAATGCATTATATAATCCCACCTACCTTGTAAGATATTATACAAAGAGCCTTAAATAATCTTTAAAGTTTAGCTCTGGCATTTCCTACTAACTTCAGGTTTGATTTTGCAATTTCAGTTGTGGTCTCCTGTACATTATGGGAAAAGTAGCATCTCACTGCCATAAATTCCTGAATCCCGTAAAAAGGTTTCAACATTATACACATTATACACACCTCTTGAAACAATTTCCAGCTGAGAGAGAAAGTAAGCAAAACCAGAATTAGTACATCAGCTGTCACATTACCCACGCTCAGCCTCCATGTAACAGGTCAGGACTACGTCTGCTCATCCTCAAATGAAGCTTAGGTTTAAAAAGCATGGGCTAACTCAGCCCTAACCAAGTAGGTTGGAGAGAAAAGGGGAAAGATATTGTTTCACTCTCATGAACAGCTTTAGGCTGAAGATTTTATGCTGAAAATGGTATGGTTGATTTAGTTTCATTAAGCCAACTACTTCCAAAGTGAAAACATCTAGGGGTGCACAATTTACATGCATTTAATAATATCTTGGGGAAGAGGTGAGAAGAAGCAGGGAGAAAATATAAGTGCAGATGAGAGAAAGGAGATAGGATACTTAACATTTTGTAAATATAAACAAACACACACACAGAATCAAGTTATACAGTAAGTCCTTTGCTTGCTCAACATATTGCAGTGATTTAAAAACCAGGATGCTGAGACACAGATGAAACATTTGGAGACTACATATGCTATCACATAGGGTATGTGCCATTATAAATCACTTGCATACGAAAACCTTGTGATTTTAAATGTTGCTGTTGAAACAGAGTTAATATTAAACTGTGCAACTTGACTATCTCCACAGCACTATCCAAACCTGCTTCATTATTTCCTCTTCCCTATCCTTAACCCTCTGTCACATTAAAAAAAAAAAATTAAAAATTTTAAATCCAGCTTGCCTCTGTTCCCACAAAAGTATCATAGATGAATAAATACAATAATTTACTACTTTTGAAACAGCAGTAATCACCTGGTAAACATACTGAGACATATTTGTCTTGTTAATATCACTTGTATCTGCCAACAGTAGCTTTGAAGATTCCCCAGGGCATAACAATTAAGTCTGCTAGAGCTTCAAACATGTACAAGGCAAAGTATGGCATATGGATTTGGGTGTCTGGGTTTTTCTACAGAGCTTGATAGGAATCATGGATTTCCTATTTATTCTGTCAGAAAAGATTTATGAGCTGCTCATCCTCTGGCTGGAAGGTATCCACAAGAGTACTATAAACTCTCCATTTAGAAGGATGCATTTCTGTACTTTGAGTATTTATAGGTGCTATGACATCATAATGCTGGGAATCATAGTATTTATATGTTTTCTGTAAAGGAATCATTTACAGTAAAGCTATTAGAGAAAGTGAAGGATACTAGCTAGCCCATCAACAAGTGCTACATAAACACAAACAAGATACATAAGATAAAAAACACCCTTTGAACCTAAATCACATTAATAACTGGCAATTAATTTCACTTTTGTCATGACATGGACATTTGAGGAAAAGAAACATAGGACAATAAATATTAAAAAAGTGAGGAAACAAAGAGGAAGAATGTTTTACTGAAAATAAACCAGTCTGCTGTTCACCTGCTATACTAGTTGTCCTTCGGCTTTGTCCTCCAGTTTCTCCTGTGACACTTTCCCCCTGTTCTGCAGAATAATCGATAGTCATTACATCAGATGTGGGTTCACCTTACTCTAGCTCTGTGCAAATGCCTGTAATCTGAAAAATATTTTGGTTTTCCATGCACGTAATAAAGTAGTTGTCATATATGGCAATTTTGCATGATGTTGCATCTATTCAACAGGGAACAACAGTTATCACAAGGGAACGAATAAAAAGAATAATCCACTTTTGTATGAAATCAAGTTTTAATGAAATTGTCATTAATATTTATGTTAACTGTCATCAAAACCTAGAGAGACATGTTAACATTAGAATCCGAGCAGCCTAGAATCACATTAGTCTCTAGTTTCAGAGAAAAGCTGCTTTAAATGCAAAAGCTCTGATTTCTGTTCTAGCATTGATTGTTTCTTTTGAAAGTGCTCCTCCCCACATCCACCCTCATCTTCCTTCCAGATGTTCACGGAGCAAAAAACAAGTGGTATGGATAAATGAATGCATGCAGTTGTAAGAGCAAATTGATTTCCATTTGCTAAGTTCTCTAGTAAGTTTTGCTGATGACAGAACAGCAAAATCTTGCCTCTGCACAATTCCTACTTTCCTAGCTACTGATTTGCTAATATCTTATCTTTTTAGTGGCCAAGATGCAGATGACCTTCCTGGTGATAATCAGAAATGAACTCTAATAGGAAGCTTATTTTTAAATGGTCATTATTATGATCAGTGTATTATTGAAGGTTGCATTCTAATACAGGCTGAACAAGTCCATCTGTGTAGGAAGTGATCACTTCTGATAAAGACGCATGATCTACACCCACAAGAGCAAGATAAAGCAGGAACAGGTTAAGGGAAGGAAACTCTGCTGACTGTATGGGCAGAAATTGGCCTTCCTTCCACAATAACCTCACAGAAAGCTGTGCAGCTTGACTTTTAGCTCAGATGTCTTCTCTTTTCTCCTGGCTTGGAATTCAGTCAGGCTTCATAATAAGCATGCATTTCTGTTTTGCAATCAGTACAACATTGCACTAAAGAACAGGGCAGACTGGAAAGGCACAGGGTATATGATCACACCCACCTTCTTCTCCTAAAAAAAACCCCAACAATCCATGGAACAAGCCACCAAACCAAACCTCAGAACAAAACTCATTGTCGCAAACATGCACACTGGCAAACAATGTATTCCTCTCAAGTACCAGAATGCAGGCTCTCACACCTCTGATTAATCTCTCACAACTACATAGGGCAGTGAATTTACAGAAAGCCACATAATATGTTTTACTTTAAAAAACAAAACAAAACAAAACAAAACCAAAACAAACAAACAAAACAACAAAAAACCAACCAACCAAAACAAAACAGAAACCCCCCCCAAAGCACTAACAAACACACACACACACACACCTGGCAAAAAAAATATGTCTGAATTAGCTCAGAGTCAACACCATAAATGGAGCCACTGCTGTTAAACTGTGTCCCAGACAGTACATTTTATGAAGGTAGCATTAGGGAAATTATTGCAATTTTTTTTATAAATGCCTGGTGTGCTCTGTCCACACCAAGCTGGATTAAATCAATCATTAGCAACTTTCACTGTGAGACTAAAACTTCACTAGCAGTTTAAACACTAAATGGATGGCAAGTCAGGTACAGACACTGCAAGGACAATTCAAACCAGGCTCCAACAACTCCTTCCTTCTAGGTGGGAAAACTACAGAGTCCTTGTTGGCCAGGCAAGTGCGTTCTGCAGAAGGTACCAGCTCTGTCTGCAGTAAATGCGTATCTCTAGTTCTGCATGCCACTAAGTTTTCCAGATCATGCATCTGAGTGTGGCTTTCCTACTCCTGAGGGAAGTCAGCAGGAGGGCTGCAGGGAGCAGGCTTGGCACCTGAGATAAAGCGAGTGTCAACCCTCACTGCTTAAATCTCTTTAGTGTCTACCACCAACTGGACCTGCCTTGAGGGGCGAGGGGGACTGCTGGATGTTACTAGATGTTACCAAGGTAGAAATGTGTTTTCCAGTGTGGAAGACTATGTGGAAGTACACAACACACTGCTTTCTTAATACTCCCAGGAATTAGGGACCTACCCATTATTTCACAATCAGTTGAATCACCATTCAACCTTTCCTGTCCAAAAGTAACTGCTATGGAAATGCATTTGTCAAAAAGAGATTCCTTCCCTCAGGTACCAACTACACCAGCAAAACAATGATGAACTGCCACAAGAGGTATTTTTTTCAAGTCTGTTATGTCTAAAGTTTCTTGCAGTCATTTTTAGGCATCTAAAAAAAGGTTATAATTTTTCAGGGAAGGCATTTTCAAAATATTAGAGCCATATACTTAGGTAGGAATGGGTACGTGCAAACTCACTGCTAAACAAATCCTTTGGGGAATCCTAGATCACAGGTGCTGGGCTGTTTGTTGGCAGGCCTCCTATTTGAAAGAACATGGCTTAAAAAGGCTTAACCATGTGGCTCAATTTTGTTTAAACCTGAGAAAATTTTTGAGAGAATAATAGGCAAATCAAAGTGCTACAGGAAAACTAGATGCAGAGAAGTCCAGTCCTCAATCTGGAAAAAAATAAATAATTAAGAAAACATCTAAGGATTTTATGACTGAGGCTGAGGCCACTATGTTTCCCATCACATGAAGGGGATGGTTCCATATTGACTGTTCCCCTACCTCTCCTAATACAAGAGCTAGATAACCCCAAGTGAGTGTGCACACAACTGAAAGCTGTTGCAGGATCTACACACAGTACGTGGTTTTACCGTGATGCACCATGACACAGGATGCTGGGATGTCTTAAAAAGCTTATACGGCTTCAAGGAGTAACTGGGCATGGTCAAAGAAAAAAAAAATCCATTTGAGACTCTTAAATACATAGAAATACCCTCTGACTCAGGAAGTGCTTGGCTTGTGGCTCAGGGGGAATATCACATGCTTACCCTTTTACTATATTCTTTCCTAAGTACCCACCTTCAGATCCTAGGAGACAGGTTTCTGCACCAAACAGACCTTGATTTGGCACAGTCACTCATATAGAATACAATTACTTAAAAAAAACCAACAAAACAAACCAAAAAACAAACCAAAAGTAAAAAAGCTCCACATCTTACAAATAGTTTTCTGATTCAATTAATGCATTTTGCAAGTATCAAAAAGGCTTTGGAGTTATTTATCGTCTTTTAACGTAAAATTCACATTCATTTCTGAGCTCCTTGGAGTTTTAGGAAACCAATGGATGTAACAAAGAAGTAGATGAAGAGTCTTTCTTTCCTTCCTCCAGTTTTGTTTTGGTTCTTCATTAGCATATGCAGAGAAAGATTTCATTAGAAGTATTCACCTGCTAGAGTCAAATAATACACAAGTATGCTACCCCTGTGCCTGCATGGTTTATATTTGTAATACTGTGCTAGTTTCAGTGAGAGACATGAGAGATAGTAATGGGGAAATTGAAATTTCAGAATTTTGACATCCTGAAACTGCTCCGGACAGAAGTGGAACTACATGCTGTTGTCTCCCTGATGAGCCAAGGGCATCTGACATACAATGACCCATTTCTAGAAGAAAGAGAAAAATATCCATGGAAAACACATGGCAATTTTTTGCAGGAGACAGCATGACTTTCCTCTTAGAAGAAAATTAAAACCAAGCAATTTTGTTCCTTGATATGGCAAAGTATTTTTCTAGTTCTATATTTGTTCTTGAATTCTTTTTTTCAGTAGCTACAGAGTGTATTTTGGAGTCCGGTAAAAAATGGGGGCAGGGGAGGAGGGGAAGAGGAGAATGCTTTTACATACATGCACAAAAGCCCACATACTTCCAACTTTCTATAAACCAAGTATTAGGCACTTAATCATGGCAGTGGAAAGCTATGTCCATTATTTAATTTCAGCCAGAGTTTGCAGATGCCAGAGGGTCTTGTGTTGATTTCATTGCTCTAAATCCAGTTCTACAAGACTATACATTTTTGTAGTAAATCTTGAAAATTAAAGAACAACTTAAGTACACATTGATTTCACTTCCCTATTCCCACAGGCTACACATACTCACAGATCTATGTGGTGATTTCCCACAAATAAGTGTTAGAGATCTCTCACTTTTTTTTGCACTTTTTTCATGTCAATGGAGATCTAGACACATTCTACTTCTGTTTTATTTCTTTCCCCTCCACTACATACGGTACAACTGAGCTGAGGGGGCTGAACTAACATCTTTCATATATTAAGAGGAAAAACACCACAGTGGAAGCAGCAATAAAGCAAGTTCCACTGCTGTTCTCCTCAGCATGTTTCAGTCACTTGTCAGAGCAGCTGGACGTGGAAGGCAAATCCCATACCTCTGCCCACACCACTGACCTGGATCAGAGGGGCAGCAGCTTTTTCCAGCACTGCTCACCAGTGTACTAGAAAGCAGAAATAGATCCTTCAGTTTATATCCCTTAGAGCCACAGAGTAATAAAGGGTGGAAAAGCTTTAAGGCAACATTCACCTCAGCTGGACTTGATCCGATGACCTAGAGCTGAAAGGCTCTGTGTATCCCATTACCATTTCCTTGAGTCATCCCGACCCTTTGTTCCCCACCTTTATTAAAAGATGTGAAGATTAATGCAGGGAACAAATGGCAGAGAGATAAATCTTGGTCTGTGTTACATCTCAGAAGTGATGTTTCACAAGTGTAATTCAGTGGAAAAAGTGCTTGGGGTTTTGTTTTTGGTTTGGGGTTTTTTTTACATACAACAAAAATCACCATAAAACCTGATAGCACTGATAAGTGTTTAGCTTGAGGCTTCTATAGCTTTGAAGCAATCATAGGTAAAGATATTGTTAAGAGTTTAAGTTTTACAACATAAAATGGCTTTATTATCTTTGCAATTTCAAAGCAGAGGAGTAACTCAGTTCCTTCAGGAACACAACACAATTAGTCAACTGCAGACATTACAGAATAATTAGGTTTTTTCCTAACAAACTGAAAATCCTCTAATTATCTTTAAAATACTTGTATCTTATCTTGCTTTAAAATTTAAAGAGGGGGAATGTATGCCAAATTATAATTAAATGCATCTTATTTACCCGGCTTTCTATCTTGGTCAAATTTGGACTGTTGTTTCAAATGAGCAATCACTCTCTACTTTCGAAATCATCAAGGCCACACATCAGTCAAGATTCTATTTCTCTTCCTTTATTTTTAGGCATGATCTTGATAAACTGAAAGGCAGGACTGACTTGCTTTTGCCTGTTCTGGACAATCTACTCCGACTCAGATAATTTGTAACATAAAAATGCATTTTCCATCTTCCCCTGTTTTCATTTGGAAGCTGATTTTGATTCTCATACAAGAATTCAAGACATTCAAAATAGTAAGCAACGAAAAATATCCTGAAATTCATGCTGACCCTGCTCTTGCCTCACTGGATACTTGTTCTGCAACCTTAGAAGTTGGCACCAGCAGCATCACATTCCTAAGTAACCACTTATTTTGCAGATAGCTTTTCCACAATTTTTACCCAGTTCTTATGCTTAGATAAGCATACACACAGCATACACACATCCCCAAAGTATTTAGGTAAGTTGTCAAGGCTTTCTATTAAGTAAACAGCATGTAAAGATCTGCAAGTGATGAGAGGAAAAGAATACACCATTTTTAAACACTTAATCATGAAATAAGTGCTCTTAAAAACTTGATCCATAATTGTATACATTGGCACAAACATCCTTGCTTGCTATCTCTTTATACTTCTAACACATACTCATTTAATGTTTTCCCTTTTCATTTGGGAGCTCTCTCATTGCATGTCCCCTAAATGACTTCAAGCAGTTCAGGAGTTAGCCCAGAGGGGGTAAAAGGAAAGGCACCAAGCCCTCTTAAATATAAGTAACCGATCCAGGTTAAATGGATCGGTTACTTATATTTGAGATAGTAGTAGAAAGAAATGTTATTTTGCACTATATTCTGTGCAAACTTGGAGTGCCTGGCACTTATTTGCCACTCCCCAGACCACTAGTTCTCACAGCACATCAATAGCCCCAACCTGCATTGCAAAATGACACTCTTTGGCTCTAAGTACAGAGGAAGCAGAGCTGTCCTGGTTTTGCCTCTGCCAGATTTACAAGGGAACTGTCATACTATAAAGATCAGGTTCTTGCTGTAGCTTTTTACATGTTTAGTTACTCAAGTATACATTTTGACCTTTATTTCTTATTGTAAGTAATTTTCTCCCCTGCTTCCAATTCCTCAGCCCTAGTGAGGGCTGAGCAACAGTTAACTCTACACAAAACAGCCCTATCAACTGCCACCTTTTCAGTGAAGGTTCTTTATTATGCTTTCCCATCACCTCCTGCCTCTCCCCAAAACCTAGGAAATAACCTTTAGAGGGATAAGTGTTCACAGAAAGAATTGGCAAAATTTGAGGCACCAAAATATGAAATTTGAGTACATTTTTTCAAAAAATCTAAGTATATAGCTCTATGTTACTCAAACCATGGTATTTTATTTAATGAGCTAATCAGAAAGAATCATTGCTTAAGAAACCTATAGAGACTATACCAAGAAATATGAAGAATATCAGTAAATATGAAAACAACTTTAAGAAAAATGTGGTTCATGACTCTGATATTGAATGGAATTGCCAGTGAACCATATTTTAATACTTGTCTATGACTAGCCTGCTGTATGTCTCTGACCAGTGATAGTTACAGATTTATCTATTTTTTCACTTGCACCTGTTAACTTTAATATCTTACATACCAAAAACACTGAAGTGGAGACAGTGCTTTCCAATGTCCCAATTGTTCTTGGTGATCCCCCTCCAAAGTGATAAAGGAGTGGCCTCACATACATGTTTATCTCCACACTAAAACAAATTAAAGCTTCTGGTAAAGATGGTTCCAGCACTTGGAAAACTCAAGTTATACATACTGGTTCTCTAAAACACCTTCTCAGAAATACTGCATATACATCAAAGCTCTACTTTACATGTTCCTTTCTACAAAGCCATGAAACCAAAAGTTTTGCTCCTTGCTTTCAATAGACTCCTAAAAAGCTACTTAAAAAAAGGAGGATGAAGATGTCCACTGAGATCTGTCCTTTCTGGCATAAGAAAACTCCTTATAAATCAGGATAAAACTGATCTAGGCTTAAGTCAGAGCTTTCTTGAGATGCTGGTGCAAGACTGCACAATAAATCACTCTCCCACCAACAAATTGAAGATGTTGTTGCATAAACAGCTACAGGTATGCTTTGAAAAACAAACCGACCCTGTAAAGTAAAGAGGACAGATCTAAAAGCAGGACCAAACCACCCACCAAAAAGAAGCCAACAAAAAAAGTCTGTGATGCAGCCTCATTTCTTAGTGCTCTGTAAGACAACAGCTTACTTTAAAAGAAAACTCAATTCAAATCAGTGCTATCTACTCTGATATAAACCATGATGACAACAATATGATCTGCCCAGTTTTTAAGAACACCGGAGGGTCCATTTGTCAAGAAAGCTATTTGTTTTGAATTATTCACTTAGTTCCACACTTAATAAATGCCAAGAACCTGGCTATGACATCCAGGCTATGATCTTTCAAACTGTATTTAATTGTTATTACAAAAGATTAAATTCTCCCTCTCAATTTGAAACTGAGATAGAAATCATTATCAGAAACTGAATTAAAAAAAAAAAACAAAACAAAAACAAACCAAAACAAACCACAAACAAACAAAAACCAGAAAAACCCAACCATCAAACACCACCAAAAACCTATATCTCCCAGAACAGACAGAAAATTAACATGACTTAATAAAATTCATGGTGGGCTCGCTTTTCCTGCTGTTATCTAGAAGAGAATAAACATATTGACTAGTGCTCCTTCACACAGAATGCCTCAATTTTCAGCATTCAGATAAGCCTGTGGCTATAAAGAAATAAATAAATGTTGATTTATCAGTGCTATAAATATACTGTCCCTCTCACACATAAGCAATTTATAGACACAAGAAAAGTATAATGCACAGAGAGGAGGGCAGGGCATGGACAAGGGCTCTGTTTTAGTTCCCTCAAGTTCAGGACAAATCACTGGCATTTGAGTCCCATTCATTCATGAAACGAAGCCACTGTAAACTCCACACTCAGTGCAATGACAATTCTTTGCCCATTTCCACCATGAAAAAAATTGGTACTTTACTCTTTCTTCTTAAGAGCACATGCAGTTTTTTACCTGTGATTTTCAGAGCACCACTCCACATAAAATCTTTCTGTTGTACACTCCACTTTTCAGATCCTCCTACAGATACCCAAAATAGTTGTCAGATCTGTATGTAAACCCTGTTTCTCTGTAAGGGCTCAAAGAGAATTTATATTCATACTATATGCATGCATCTACTCTCGGTGGGATGTTGCCAGCTAAGCTAGGGCTTCTTCACCATCTAATCCAAGCACATCAAAGCATCTTAGCAGCTCTGGAATTAATAACTACAGGCTTTCATGACATAATTTATACACATATCTAATGTGGTGAGCCACAGATATTGCAATCCTGTGAAGCAATGCAAGCTTCAGAACTGTGGTCTTGCAAGTGCAGCCCAGCTCATGAGCCTCCAAAGTAGTCAACCCAACTCGCCATGCTACCCTCCCTGATGGGACACAAGGTGGTGTTAGTGAGACTGTCACACAGGACTGCCACAGCAGTGACGTTGCTTCTGCCACTTCCAGGTATCTGGTAAAGCCAAGCAGCTAGAGAGTTTTCACACCAGGTCACTGCATGGTAGGTTTTGGGATTAATTCTACCACTACAGGAGGTTTTTGTTAGATCTGTACCTGTCAGCACTCAGGAAAAGCAGCATCCCCAGCATTTGGTCATCCACACATATCCCAATAAGATCACGTCAATAGAACAAGTTGCAGCATTACCTTGGAAATTTTTATTTGTATTTTTTAAATGTTTTGATTTCTGATCAAAACATTTAAAATTAGGCTTCAGCTGTTGGTTTCTCTTTTTGCTTGAACACTCCACATTGCTCCTTATCTAGGGAGTATCTTCCAATTCAACAGACCATAAACTTTTCCTCATTTAAATTCCCCCATAAGCCATCCCTTTTATACATCCTGGAGCAATAAGCTTTACCTGAATAACTGAAATACCAAAAAAAAAAAAAATTTGATGCAGCTCAATCTAGAAATTTAGAAAGGCCAAACTGTTGTCACATCACTGTATTACAGTAAATACAGACCTTCCACTTTTCAGCCCTTGAGTCATTTATTGGACTCACATGAACTGAGTTTAATTAGATACCAAGACATCTTCAGTTTGTAGCTCTGGAGTTTCTAGTGTGGTGAAGATAGTTTCCAAAAGAGCTTTGCATAAATAAACTGAATCTAATTTTACTTTTCGCTTAAACACCAGCGTAACTCATCAGATCCTTAAAAGCTTTCAGTAAGATAACTATACAGCCCACCAGAGGCTCACTGTAATTTTTGTCTTGAAGTGTCACAATACCAACATCAGACTATAAAGTTTTTTGTGCAATACTTCAATGCCTTTACTCTGTACTTTATTCTGATGCTGTGGAGGAAACAATCCTTTCTTGGACATCTGGATTCAAAGAAACCTCAAAACTAGCTCCTTGGCACATGAACAACGATATTTAGTATTAAGTGGGACTATCAAGGGCGTATCTGCATAAAAGGTGTGAGAACAGGACACTTAGGTGATAAGATCCTACAAATACCTGTACTTCTTAGAATCATTTCATGCACGTGAGCAAATCCATTAACCATCAATATATTTTTTTAGAAGGCAATCTTAGTGTTATTTCTTCTATAAACAAAAAATAATTTAAAAAAACAACAAAAACAAACAAAAAACCCCACAAACAAACAAACAACCTCCCCCCCCCCAAACAGTTATCCTCAATGATGATGTCCTCAGACAGAAGCTTGTTAACCCAAATCAAACTGTGTGTCACTGCATTGCTCACATACCTCATAGAAACAGCAGTTCAAGGCCCTCATACTCTCCTTCCATCCTCTGGGCTGGGCTATATCTTTACAACAACCAGATCTCCTGTCTACTTTTAGCCAGGTCACAAACCTTACAGGCTCCAGCTACAGCCTGCCTCAAGGAAAACATGAGTTGGGACCCCCATAAAACACTTATACCTGTGACACAGTTATATCTAATCTTACCTCTACCCCCAAAGAAACAAACCCAAAATGCATCCTTTCTGGAGGATTTTAAAAAAAGTACTGTTCACTAGCTCTTCCCATTCCAAAAGGGAAATGATTGCTTGTAAACTGATGTCCTATAAAATGGGCACCACTGTTTTCTGTAACACAGGGCTAATGATTAGTAGGTTCAGATTTAAAGAAAATATCAAAGAAAGCTGCCCTAGATGAGGACTTGGCCATTGAAAATGTTGGGCTTTTGAAGAAGTCCCCTTTTAAATTAGTGGAACTCTATCAAAGGACTTCTTCAGCTGCTAGAGGGAAAATGGTATGATGAAACATTCGGTTTGACTCGCATCTCTATCTGAACAAGTAAATGTGTCCCGATGCATTTTGACATTACTTACACAAAACATGGGAATGACAAGCCAAAGAACTTGCTAGCTGGTTTCTCTTCAAGGCTCATCCTCAATGATTTGGATATTTACCAACACTTTATTTAAGCTCTATCATTCAAGTAGTTCTGTGCTGTGTGCAGTGTAAATCAGCCTTGGAGAATACTGTAGAAAGTCAATATATGATCTTTATACCTATGACACAGTAAGCTTTGATCTTTAGGTCTGTCTTAGATGACAGACAGAAAGAAGGGAGCAAAGCCAGAGCCATTAGTTTGACTGTGCTGTTTTGATTCAAGTTATAGGGATACACTGATGCACTCTACTAGTCACATCTTTCCATCTGTCTGCAATGTCAGTTGGATAGAAAAGAGAAAAAAATTACCTTTTGATTTTTTTTCCAAGTATCATTAAAACCCATCACTTGAAAAAAATCCTTAGAATAAAAACCAAATGTAAGATAAAAACGACAACAGCTTAAGATAGATTACCACAGAAAAAGAAAAATGAGAATGTGCTCTTCAGATCATGTAGTGACCACCTACTCAAGCTTGTAAGTGCACATTCTCTATGTATTTAAAACACATGTTAAGGACTCAAGAGTTCTTCAGCAACAGAAATCCCCATTGCCATCTGCCTATAGCCCCTTTCTGTTACAAAATGCACATACATCCCAATTGCAGCAATGCATACATTGCTTTGCAGGCTCCCTATGAACAGTTTGTGCTGAGCATCTGAGACTCAAACTATAATATCTAGTTACAGTGATAATTACAGTTATGATCCTGACTATTTAAAGTGAGTTCCAAACCCCTTTTTTTTCCCTGACGTTACTTACAATGTTCTTGCTGTAATTTAGTTCAGACTGTCAGATAAAATTTCCCCATTCAACAAGTGGTCTTAGACCAGCACCTTTCCATCAGAATTTTCACTGCAAGTGGGTGGAAGACAATGTGAAAAGCATTTAGACAATGAAACTTGAAACCCACCTAACACAGGAACAACTGTACTTCTTGGAAGCCATGTGTTTCAGCTGTAAAACTTCCCCCAATGCCTATGCAGACAGGTTTACTAGGAAAACAAACAACAACAAAACCCCTCAACACTTTAGGGTAGATTTTCACGGATTTTAGTTGATACATGAGTTCTAGTCTAGTTATAATTTTTCACTGCAATTTCTGCTTCCAAATCCCTTAGGCCCAGTTTCAAACTCTGTTGAATTACTATGGTTGTATATTCTTTCCCCAAACAACATACATATAAAGGCTGCAATATCCAACAACTGATGAAGTGTTTGCAAACTTAATCTCCATTTTCTGAAAATCAGGCATTGCTATGACAACGTACTACTACCACACCACAGCTCCAGCAATGCAGGCTGCAGGAAACACCATTCATCTATCTCTACATTACTTTCCTCTATATTCTGCCATCAGATTTCCAATTTCCTGTCTTACTTATTTTGAATCCTGGTGAGTGCAATTCAGCTGCTGTTTTAATTTTCCCACGTCTAATGTATTATAACCCTTACTTCCTCACTGAACAAATGCCTAACATAGTCTCCAATACAGGACCTTCAGGTGTTATTCTGAACAAACATTTTTGTAAACAATCCATTTCAGCTTTTAGTACCATTAACCTCATTCATTAATAACCCCATTCAGGTTTTCCAACAACCCCAATGTCCCTTGGGAGGGTCAGATTTATGCAGATTTCTTGTATACATTTTTCAATATTCTGCATATTTAACCTGGTTTCTTATGTATCATTTACTACTTTTCCCTCCTGGAATTTTTATATTTCACTCATTTTCCTGACATCTCTTTTTATTAACTTTATCCTTCAATATCTTAGACTTCAAATAAGCCAAGTCTTATTTATACTTCAAATACACTTCCTTTGTTTTTTTATCTGTTAATTATAAAAAAAAAAGACAAAGCCCTTTTATTCATCTCTGCGTGTTTTTCCCACCTCTCTCACTAATCTCTCATAGAGTGGATCAGAGTACAGACAGAACATGTTTAGTTGAAAAACTATTCCTTTGAAAACTGAAGCCCATAACCAAGTTGAAAGGGCTTTGGAGAACAAAATTCATTTGAAGGTCTACCAAAGGTACCAGGTTAAAATTAAACATTTAAAAAAAAAAAAAACAAGCAACAATGAAGGGCATCAAAGTGACTGTGAAGGATGTCCATAAAGTATCTAATATATGGATAAAGTAACATCCTGAGAACAAGGAATTCAGGTTGCCAACTTTAGAGAAGACATTTCTGCTGGCTGAGCAGCTGTTGCCAACCTAAAGGCAATTATAAAAACAAAAATAACACAAGACACCAAACACAAGACAAACCAAAAAAATGTTTATTTCAAAATATTTAAATCATGTGCAATGAGTAACACAGGCTATCTGCTAGAGGTTCAGTCTCTAGCCTCCAGCTTCAGCACTTAGCCCCCATTCCCGTACTGATTTCTGCAGAGAACACAATGTCAAATCTGCACACTGCTTTATGGCATGATGTGGACATCAGCCTATTGAGTATTAGAATGAAAATCCACCCAAACAGATTCTAGGTAGGACATCAAACAGCCATTAAGAAGAAATAAAAGGATCATTTGTTATTAAAATTTCCTGAACTACAGTGAGAGAAATTTAATGGTTCTATACCATGTTAGCAACCCCCCTGCATCATCTAAGTCCCCTTTAGTAGCAGTTTTAGAAATATATCCAGTCCATAATAATTTATTAACCTATATAAAACATGGGATTCATCTGTTCCAAATAACCACTTACTGTTATTCTTAAACCCAATATTTTATTAGTATTTCAAGTTTATATTCTTACTATTTTCCAAATTAATAATGTGTTTAAATCGTTTTATGCCCCAAGCAATACCAGTACATAACTTTTTATGAGCAACGTGCATTCGTAATTACACTCTTTCCATCCTTGCTTCACAA
>VZTM01008105.1:25331-37318 GCA_013400555.1 Jacana jacana
ATTTATTTTCTGGTACCGGTCCACTTGTCAATGTACCCCAGATATCCCAGGCAACACAGTCTGTTGTCTGTTATAGTTGCTGACTGAGAGCTTTGCTCTTTAGCTTAGCTGTATGCGTCCTATTTTCCCTTGGAGATCCCCCAGGACAGTATAAAATAAATAAATAAATAAATGGGAAGAAGAAAAAAAGAGGGGAAAAAAAAAATAAAAGGCCTACCTACAACAATACAGCTCTGATTTCAGCTGTCAAAGCACTGCCAGTGACTCCAGACAGGATCCAGAAGAACTTGCATCTACCCAAGTCTTCATATTCAGACCAGACCAATTACATTATGAAGTTTTCAACATCTGACACGCCACCTTTGTAAGTATAACCAGTTCAGCTATAACAGAATCTTATGTCAGACCACCATCAGCCTTCTTGTAGGCTGAACTGGTTTTCATTTTACCAACAGCTTCCATATCCCAAAGGGTATCTGTCAGAGAATGTGTGTTGCTGGCTGTTCTTAGAACTTCCCCAAAACGTCTGCTTTGATTTTCTTCTGACTTTACAAAAACAAGCACCTTCCTATTACAAACGGTTTAAGCAAATCCTTGGAAGTGACTGTATTGGACCCTTTGCCAAATCCAGGCTGCACGTGGTTTAAACTGTCTTTTCCCTCCAGTTCTTATCTAACCTCTTCTTTCATACTTTCCCACACTATATTCCAAGATGTCTGCAATCTTCAAAGGAAGAGAAAAGAAGGGCAGCAGGGAAAACATCCAAGAACAGAATAGGTTATTTTGCGCTGGAGAGCCAACCAATCTGCACAGTGTCTGTCTCCAGTAGACTTGTTTGCTCTCCGTTGTCATGTGACAACAGAGCAGGAGAACAAAATATCATGCTGTACTAAAATTTTAACCTGTACCTGCTGGGCTAGAAATCCCGATGATACAGTGAAGGTTTGACAACAATGTCTGAATTCACACGGCTTGTTGGAGCTGTTTATAAGCTGCTACCCAGAATGTTAAAAGCATCACCAGCCAACTGTAATGTCAGCTTTATTATAAGCAAAGTTTTAAAGAGGTGGTAAAATGAGACACAAGACTTCAGTCAACAGAAAGGCAGGCTGAACGGAGACCCTCAGACAGGCAAGACGAGTACGTATCGTTAAAACTATCAAGACATTAAGTAGCAATGACCTTGGATCATTCTGTATGCATTTAACCTACTTCTGATAAGAGTAGTCTGGGAAAACAAACACACCATTTACTTACCTATACAAAAGTGCTTAGTAAAGACACGATGAATATAACTTTCTTAGCAGAGGCACTTATGACTATATCGCATTAAAATATCTGGAAACTCATTTATTAAATGCTCTTGGTATAGAATGTGTCTTCCTGCAATATTTTCACTTCCTTATTTATGAAAAACGTTTTTTTTTTTTAAAAAAGAAGATAAGGAATAAGAGGTGGTTATAGAGCAAGGAGAGGAAATAGAGTCTATCTGGTATTCAATCTATAGGACGGAAGAGGTAAATTCTTATTTTCTTTCTGGCACAATGTTTTATTGTAGGACAAAAATTCAATACAAATATCAAGATCTCTCACTGAAACGGGTCAACACTGTCTACAAGAAGTGCTAAGTCAGAAAAAAGATATGATGGAGAGTGTAAAAGGAGAATAAAGTGGGAGTCCATTTCAAATTAATAATTTTCTTACCTGGACAGGATTAGAAGGATGACCTCACTGCATGACGACATCTTACTGTACCAGATAAAAATAGTACACTGCATTTCTCGGATGGAAGAGATTCACATTCTGTTATGTCTTCTTCAGTGATGGTCACCTAAAATACAGAAACCAGAACCTTGAAAACTATGACTGGATTTCAATGAAGAGAAGATATTAAGAACAAGCAGCAAGTAGTTCCAGGCTTCTCCCTAAAACTTCATATCTCTAACCATCTGTTACCTTCTTTGGTTTACAGAAACAATTAGGACTGGCATACTTGTACAAACATACATTAGTATAAAATTTCTACTGGAATAAAGCAGGTCATGATATTTCTTCCACATTTGGGCTCTGACACAGAAATACTATATCAATACAAGTCCCTCTTATTCCTCAGACTTCAGTACAAACCATGAAATTCAGAGTGACTTTTTATTAGCTAAAGAGTAATAACTGAAGCATATTTTTCAGTGTAGTCTGTAGCCCAAGCAGAGCTACAGTGTCTTGGAAGACATTATGAGATCTCGGAAAAGTAGTAAGCTAGATTCATGAGCTTTGAATAAGACAATAGTAGCAGTGACTTAAGAAACAGCTACACATAGTTGAAAATTTTACTTATGTTAATTACTTTATGTACTGGAGATTATACATGGTATTCTCCAATATGCTGTTTTACAAATCATCCTTTCAAAACACTAAGCATTCCCAATACACTCAGATTTTGTCCTAGGAATTCCCTCAGTGTGTTACTCTGCTGTTTCCACTAAAGAGGCTAAATCTGTCAGTCAAAAGCTTCCTAATGAGGAGCTCCTAGCTCAAACAGCACTCCCACCAAAGTTAACAACAGTGCTCTATCGGACAAAGGCTTCATAATGTACAAGCAAGGCATGTGCTATAGTTAAAACTGTACCAGTGGCGGTTTGCCATGTATATTTCTTTGCTTTTATCTGTTATTATCACATCCCTTATACCCAACTGAATAGACAGCATGTATTCAAGTAGGGTTTGCTATGGATGAATATGCTCCTGAATATGCAATGTGTGCTCTTTTACTGCTGGGTCCTTTATTAAACTACCTGAATATTAGTGGCCTGAAATTGATATGATTAAGGTTTAATGAACTACTGATTAGCACTAATGAACACAACTGAACACACATTTTATTAAATGATTTGTCTCTTTTGAAATGAAAGTAATGTTGGGCCGATTAATAAAAATTATTTGGGTCATTTCTGAGCAACTGTTGCACTCCTTAGAGAAAAAGGAGAGAAATAAGTCAGTCTGCCATTTGATTAGCAGTACAGCAGGTCTAACACATCAATAAGTCAGGGTTCACAGGCTGTATTCTCTAGGCTTAGTAAGGTCACAGGAAATAATTAAATAAGTTTCTATGAGTGTCTTCTGACAGGAGAGATGTGTCCTTATGGCATGGCAGAATCTGAAATCATACAGCATACAAAAAATGGGAGGACTAGTTCTAAGTAATACGATAGGTGTGATTGGGAGAAAGACAGCATGCATGTGCACATAAAAACAAAGCAAAAAAATCCCCTACCACCACACATACACACTACACACAACAACCAAGCATGATTGCAAATATATTATTTCCCTTTTTTTCTGCATATTTTCTACATCATCCTCTAGTTGAAAGTATTTTGAAAGTCTGACATACCAACATCTATTTACCACAATATACTGCACTAGTTTACACGAAGTCTTAAAGCTTAAAGATGGAAATGGTATCCAAAGCACTTTACAGAAACACTGAGAAGTGTTTAAGAACAACTGTTCCCATTACGTGAGGGTAAGATGGAGTTAATTGTCTTTCAGTACAAAGTCATAAAACATCCATAAATACTCTTGGATCTATGATGACAAGTGATGAGAACATCACTTTTGGCTTCTATTTTAGAACCCTATATCCCACAGTACCCAAAATGACATGTTGGGTTATTAAGACATCATTCGAATTAAGAAACAAGATTGCTACCAAATAGTTGCCCACTTCCTACGTTAACTCAGTTGTCCCCAAGAGGATTTCTTTCCAATTATCCCATCAGATATGAAGAAGGAAGGAGTAACAAGAACACAGCCTAGGGCAGTGCTCTTCAGAGACTGCATTATCTGCTAAGAGGTAACATAAATAGACACTGCACTTCCAAGCACTGAAAAATGTACTAATTTTCTTTCTCTTATCATAAACACTAATATTTGCCATTCCAGCAGCATGTTAAATCAGTACATTTCTACATGAGTCCCCTATCAACAATATGCATTCTATTTAAGGTCTTGAGGAGGAGGAGGAACCTGAAGGAAACCAGTCATATATTGCATAGTTAAAAAAAAAAAAAAGACTGTCACCTGTTGATTTCATGATACTTTCTTCAGTGCAAGTTCATCATAGTTTTGAAATTATATATCCCTCTTAAATCAAGCCCTACTACTGCCAAAAAACCAAACAAACAAACCACACAAAAAACCCAGCAAAGAACATAGCCAGGGATTCAAAAAGAGTATTATAATATAAACTCTCTGTATGTAAACAGCCAGACCCAATAACACTCATATATTAACTGAAATGATTAATGTAGAAAAACAGCAGCACAAATAGAACTACTAATGAGACCTTTACAAGATAATTTTCATGTAATTAAGTATAATGGGCTAAATTCTGCTTTGAATTGTTCCAAAGCGAAACCAGAAGAATCCTATGTATTTCAGTAGCTCTAGTCTTCATCAGAAATAGAGAAACTGCCAGCAGAATTTGACCTATTGCTGAAAATAACAGCTTAGCAAACAGCTATTTTTCTCTACCATGCACCTAATCAAATGAATCCACAAAGTCTCAAAATAGATTTCTTCTTAGAAACTTTGACAGATTTAAGGCATAACAGGAGAAAAAGGTGGAACACACAGAAGTTGAAGTCAGCAGTTGCAACAGGCTAACCTTGGGAAGTCACAGGAAATCTCTCAAAGAATTTCAGTCTTTGGACTTTTTGACTGATGAAGGAGGGTGTCGATGGTCACCTTTCCTAGCATATGAATATACATAAAGGGAAGATATTCTCTGTTTTGCTATTGACTCTTTATGGAGGTGAAGAGGCACAGGAAGGCCATGTAGAGAGCTTCCCTTTACATGAAACGAGGACGACCCAAGCAAGACTCTGGCAGAACAGTCACTGGAGTGCTGATGCAGCTACACCAGGAGCTTGGAACGGCCCTACAACTGCTGGCAACAGGTACTGCTGCCAATTTTAAAAGGTTCAGTAAGGGTTTCAGCATGCACCAGTGATGAAGGTGGGACTTCAAAGGCACAATCGCCCTGCAGAAAATCCTGTGATCTCCTCTTAAATGTCACCTCTTCATTAACATCTCCTTTGTTCCCAAGAAGAAACACTTTGTCCTCACTTAAGAAGTAGAGAGTTTCTTCAATACCAACATGTACAATTTATGTTTGTTATCTCCTCACATGCTTAAGTAGACAATCTTCCTAATTGTTTACAGAGAAAACATTCACTTACATTTGCGGATTAAGATAGCACTACTTTAAAGAGTAGTAAACCAATTCAAACCTCAGTGTTAGAAGCCAGTTTTAATGAAAAAGCGAGGAAGAAAATTAATACATGCTTTCAACTTGCAGAAGTACAGCCCAAGGTAGAATAGTAGGGATGGTGGGTCGTGTTTTTATTAGGGTATTCAAATAAACTACCATAGCGAAAAATCACCTAGAATACCTAAATTAATAAGTGGGTTACTGAAAAATTTAATCTAAGAGAACTAACCAAGATGTCACATGAATGTATCTGATGCAAACATTTTTTATGGAAATAGGGTCCATGTTATATACATACTGTAGATAAAAAGTAATGGTGATTTTAAGAAACAATCATTATAAAATACCAGTATTAGGGCAAGCATTTAGTATGTGATAAGTCAGACTTTCTAGGGAATAAAATAACCACTAGCTGCTTGAGATCCTCTGTGAGAAAGGTTTTCTATAATAGACATGTTTTCAGTCTGGGACTATGTACTACCAGTCAGTACTTCTTATGGGCTTCTGCTATGATTCACAACTAAAATAATTCCTTAGACTGTGGTCTTAAGTAAGTTATAAATTAATACATCCCCAAACTAGGAAAAATCTGTAATAATACACCAATACATTTCACTCAGCCTTATCCCTGAGAAAACTGCATTGAAAGACAAAGTGGTCACTTTTAAGGCTTGTAACACAAGAGAGAGTGGCAGGATGTATACACACGAAATCATTGCTTTTATTAGTAAACGGCTTAATCATATTTCTTTTCAATAAAAACATAGAAGTTGCTTGCTATAAGCTTTAGGAGATGCATGTTATTTGATGCAGTGAGTCTATATTTCTCTGCAATGAAAAAATTCAAATTACTGTTCAGAAAATACTCCTTTGGATTTGTAATAAGTATTAAGCATCAGCAAATCTATTTCTGTTTAATTACAAGTAAATTAGAAGGGTTTTCTTAGCATAAAGCATTATTTTTTTTTCATTTTTAGGTAAGATCTCTCAGTGGTTGGAAAACAGCAAGAAAAACCTCAAGGGCTTAGGAATGAGGAATTTTTAAAAAATAATTACATCTTTATTTCTGAGGGCAAAAAAATAAATTCTGGATTATCTCAGCATCTTATAAAGGGATAAAACATTGAAGTTGTGTACCAAAACGCATACATTATTCATGAACTGTAAAATGTGCATCCTTAACTAGTTATCCCCCCCAGAACGTAATTAAACCCAATGGCTCTTCTTTCAGGGCATGTAAGAATAATAAACGAGACTGTTAAATAAAGAATTGAATTAAAGCTCCTGGTAAATTTATTTGATGAGAATTTCCATTATGAGGACAAAGGGGAAAAAAGGAAAAAAAAAATATTTTTCAGTTGCTTGTACAACTACAGCTTGAAGAGTAGCTGGCCCTAGAAAAGACATGGCTAAATTTAACAGAAGTATGTTCTTTTTATCTACGCAAGTCATCTCTCCTATTTAAACTTCCTTACCTATGTCAGATGATTGACAGCTGGATACAATTCAAGACACCTGCATTTGGTCTGAGTGGCAGCCTGAAAGTCTCAGGGGACTTTTCTGAGCTTGTACCACAGGCAACGGGTCAAAATATTTACTTCAGACAACAACCATGAAACTTCATTTGCTGATGTTATTTTCTTCCTAATTAAAGACTCATTTCAAAGCAGAGTGGAAATAATGTGTCTGCTGTGGTTAATATTTAATCAGTAGTCTAGCGTGCCAACAACGTATCCCTTGTAATAGCCCAGGGTCAGTGCCCTGTATCCCACTGGGATGCCATATGGCTGTGTCCAGAAGACTGGAAGCCACAAATGACCCATCATGGGTTGAGTGATAGTATGAATCAATGAGGATACTAATTATTGCCTTTGAAGAGCTGACTCATCTGCTGTGGGAGTGAACATTATCTTAACAACCTTGAGTGCTTCACATCATAATATGCAATGTGCTACTATCAAAAAAATAAAACCAGATTCAAATTAGCCAAGTTTTTCTAGCCATTTACTGTTAAATAATTTAAATATGGTTTATCAGTATGTAAGGCAAGCATGATACGTGTTATCCTTGGAGTGGAGAAGCAATGCATCATAGATAAATTCTGGTTTGAATTTGTTTGGAATCCAGCCTCCCAAATGTCCGTATGAGAACTCCATCCTTTCTTACTCAGTTACAAGGTGAAAATTATTTCAAAATCATTTCTGCAAATAGAATTTTTCTCTCAGATTTTACAAGGACCTGGACTCAATTTTGAAATACAGAAATAGGGGAAGTATTTAGGTATACATTCAACTCTCAGTGTGAATACACGTCTACAACAAGGCATCTTCTGAACGAATATCAAGCCTGGATTTGCTGCTCATGTGTTCAGTAAACCTAGAAGTCTATCCATAAGCTGCCCTCTAGAGAGCATAGCATCCCTCCTCATTGTGCTCTTCTAGCAGCTAAGTACATTTTCCCAGTATGTCAGAACTCCTGATAAAAGAAAACCTCATTACTGTTTCTGATTCATTACTGATATCTCAGAAAGTAATTTGCTCTGCAAAAGGGACTGCACTCTAGAGAGTGCAGGATCCCACCTTTTGTAGCAGGATGTTGGGCAGATAGGATATCATCAAATACATCAAGGATCTTTGGGGATGAGGAAGCTGTAAATAAAACTAATTTAAGCAAGACACAGTCCTGAATGACTGCACATCTTCCATCCTTAGTTTCAAGCCAATGCTTAATTATTTAACCAAAGCAAAGCTGGAAACAGTTGCTGCTCCTGCAGTTAATTGAATGACACAAGCTTAAGGTTTAAAGACCACACCCAAAATTCAGACCTAAATTGCATCTCGCAGGCAGATCCTTCTTTTACAAAGCCTGGTTTTTATTTTCTCATTAGTAGTAGGGCAGTTTGTCCACTGAACAAAGACGACTCAACTCAGCAGGTAACCTCCAGCAGAAAAGAGTTAGTATAGCTTTAAATTTTATCTCCCTCTATTGCAGAGCAGATGATCATTAAACCTGTGTTGTACATACTTCCTAAAATAGAAATCAGGCATTAGGTTCACCCAGAGAACGTAGGGCAAAATGAACACTAGCATAATACACTAACCATCAGCAATCTGGTAGTCACTACCTCCACCGGCATATTCTGGTGAGTTGCAGAGGCACCTTGGGAGACATATGCGGGCTTGATCTCGCTCTTACTCCTGACTTTGTCCTGAGCAAAATGCACTATCCTCTGCAGGCGCCCACTCCACGCCTCACTGCGGCGGGCAGGAGGGACCCTCGCCCCCCGGCTTGCTCGCAAGCCTAGGGCCAGCAGCCCACCTGCGGAGCGGACCCACCAGCACTTCCTCTGCCTCACCTGCTCCTCCGTCTTTGCCCGGTTCCCGAGGAAGCCTAACGCGTGACCCGGGACAACCCAGTGCCGGTCTTTAGTCCCCTCTAGTGGCTAAACCGCTTACAGTGCTCTGAGCTGCTACCACTGCCTCCCAGTTAACTCCTACCTGGCCCTTTATCTCTAGGCTCACACCTTTAGCTCCTGAAAAATGCATTCCTATGAATGAGCCATCCAAGAAGGATTATTCTATTAGCTGGCTCTTGCTGTGCCAACCAAAAGCTTTCCACTCACACCATCCACAGAGCGTGGCTAGAAAAAGATGCAGACTCGGAAGCCTGGATGATACTTAATCTAAGTAATCTACTTTCTGGAAAAAAAAAAAAAAAAAAAAGGAAAAAAAAAACAAACAACAAAACCCCCACATTTGCTACTCATCAGTAGACTATATTACAAAATTTGAAAGCAATCACTGAAATTATCAAGAAGCGAGGAAGTATTCCAAAAACCTGCACATTCCATGAGTGCTCCAGCCATCTAGTGCTGCTGGTTTTAATTCCTTCAGGAGACTTATCAAATTGGGAAGGGTTCTGCATAGGGTAGTGCATTTTTTTCTAGTGAAAAAAATACATCTTTTGCTCTTTCAGCCACTAGGGACTTCAATTCTGTGGCTGGATCCAGGCCAAACTATTAGTCTCTGTGAAAAGCAGCACCGATTTCATTGAGACTCCACATTGGACTAATCTTGGGACTTTTATCACTACAAGCCATGAGGTAAATGGACTTTCTACTCAGCTCACCTCTCGGAGTTCTTCAACTCCCGGCCCAACAAACCACAGAAAAAACTTTGAAAACAGTACAAAGAAGCAGGTGTTTGCTAGGAAAAGAAACAAACAGAAATTGATGCTGAATTTTGTTTTGTGTTGGTTTTTTTTGTTGATAGTTTAAAGAGCTATACTTGATGATCAGAATCAGCAATCAGTTTTACAGTCAGCATCAACATTATTGTAGCCTGAACTAGTGAAACCACTGGCAGAGAAAAGGTAGCAGGAATATTTGAGTTAGATATGTAGGAAGTCTGAAAGTTTTCTCAACTAATTTTTTTTTTTTTATTAGATAGTAAATGTAAGAATACAGCATACACATCTCTTTCTATGTTTCTCATGCCTTGCCACCAACACTCATCTTGAAAAAGAGAAATTAAAACACTGGGGGGGGTCATCCTCTGGGAGCATGGATAGCTCTCATTTAGCCCTCAGTAAACAAACAGATCAGTTATGGAGAAAGGTGGGCAATCTACAGCATCCCAGGCACTTCAGTCTCCAGCCAGGCTGAAGATTATGTGTCTGTGTGGAGTAATACAGCACAGCAGTTCCTAAAGTGGCCTTGTAGTTTGTCTCTGCTCTCTGCATTTGGTGGGCATTTTTTCGTTTTACACATTGTTCAGAACTTGCTGCAGTGATTTCAGAAGTTCTGTAACTGTGTCGGATGCTCGTGGGGAGGACGACTATCTCTCTGGCTCTATTTTTTCCAGAGATCCTTCCAGCACTGTTTTTCACAGAAATAGCTGCAGGGAAGTGGTGGAACTCTGCCTCTTGAGGCACAGTAAAGATCATCTTTTAACTAGCAGACTGTTATTACTTTAGTTTATTCCTACGTTGCAACATGAGCTGTTGCTTTGCTGATCTTATCACATGTTGTTAGGCACTGATTTTACCTATCTAAACTTCAAAAAAAGCAAAGACAACTTATTTGTCTTTTATATTTTAATGACATTTCATTTCCCTTGCACCCTGTTCAGTGCTAATAGTCCATATAAAAGCTCATTTTCATTATTAAAGCATAAATGAAGAGAGAAAAAGACACAGAAGGGAAAGATTGCAGAATGGTCATTGCTCTGAGTCCCATCTCCTAGATTTACCAGGTGTTTGACCAAGCTGAATTTGATCAGCATGTTATGTTACTGAAGGTCTACAGAGAGAGATGATTATCTCAAAGCACATTGCAAACATTGAGTGAATTCTACAGAAAGACACCCCTGTGAAGAACGAAGGATGATTCCTTATTTAGTCAATGAGGGGAAAAATGAAGCACAGAAAGGTTAAGTGACTCATCAAGGTCACACCAAAAATGTTGATTCTGCTCACAATAAAATTTGCTGCAATGTTAACAGGAGTGAGAGTAGATCAAATGCAGAGACATAGTTAGCATCAATCCCAGATTGTGGATTAGCAGCACTGACCTTTCCACCATGAAGGCACACTTCTTTCCAACAAAACAAGATTACTCTCAGGAGGAAGATGATTTGTCTGCTTTCCTATACAGATATGAATACCTCTATGTGAGATATCATGGGGATCTCATCCTGTATCCTCCATATACACAAAGACTGTGTTAGGCAATGAAATACTTATGCCAGAGCAACATGACCTTGTATAAAACTGCACAATTTATTGCTGGTGTTATTATTTGCCCAAACAATAAAGTAATGTTTCAGAGGAACCATAACTACTTTTTCAACTCTGGTGAATAATGTTCTGTAAAGTAGGGAGAAGGGCTAGAGTATAAAAACAGAAAAACTGTTTGGCGACGACAGTCTTTCATTCAGATCTTGTCATGAAAACCAAATTTGCATTTCAATACGTATTTTTGTCAAAGAAAAAGGTGAGTTTTAAGCATAGAGAGTGAATTGCAACAGTTCGCTTTAGACTCAAAATGAACTTTATGTCTGTTCAGTCTGATTTGCTAAGATATTTCTGTTCTGAATCAAATTCTTATTTCTTCCTTTGATTTTACAATTTGGCTGGTGAACTGAAAAAATTAATTAGTCACCTAATTTTATCATGATTTTACAGATGAGGAACTGAAGCCCAGAGAAATCATGGTGATTCTTCAAGCTAGCACAGAAAGTCTGTGGCAGAGCAAGAAATTGAAGCAACACTGCCAGACCTATGCCAACATCATCATGCTTAGATCATCCTTTTTGTCTGTGCCAGCATATCAGCAGCATTTTGTTTAGCTGCAACAGATGAATCAAACACATGGAAAAAAATGAAATGGGCAGAGCGATGTGATCAAAATAAGATGCTTTTCCTCTGACAGCAACCATTAGATTTAGGAAGAAAGAATTGAAAAATAAGAATCTCAACAGTGGCTCTCTGCTCTATTCAAGAGGATTGCCTGGTTCTGCCAGACACTCAAGGTACCTACCATATGGAACATCCCACTGCTCTTCCAGTGTGCATCTACCAAAGCTGGTTTGTACCCAGAAAGCACACACCCATAAAGCCATGTATCCATCCTGAGTAGTCTAAACTCCTTGAGCAAGATGCACTCCTAGAGGTGTTCAGGTATCCCGATTAACACAATCAGATTGGAACAGGTACT
>VZTM01008113.1:348-10727 GCA_013400555.1 Jacana jacana
GCTTAGAGCTAGGTTCTTGTTAGCTTCCACACCAGCAACAAATAGAGCATCCACTTTTTCGCTGTTCGTAGCACCCCACTGAGAGCAAGGGGCTGAGGTGTTTTGAAGATTTTTGGCTTTCATGCTCAACACTGTTATATTGGCAGATAACCAAATAGGACTTTGATTTTGGTGCAAGCTGAAGTGTTTTAGTCTAAATGTGCATTAGTCTCATCCTAACTTCCACACTGACTATGGACTACAGATTCTAATGAAATAGGACAGATGGGAAAAATTACAGAAAAGGAAAAAGAAATCCACTGTGTAACTTGTGTACATTAGGGCTGAAATTTAAAACCTTCAAGCTGATATCCAGGGTTTTTTTTACTGCCAGTTTCATTCCAGCCAACAAGCAGTGCTCGTATGTACTGGTTGCAATCTAAATGTTATCATTTTTGTCCGCAGTTAATACCATGCACAGAATCATTCCTCTATCTCTGCAAATCAGCCTCATTTTATGGAGTGCTAAGCATTTAACCCATGAAATACAGTCCCTTAAAGTAATTTCTGCTCTAAATATTTCTGTTGTAAATATGAACACAGAGTTCTGTATTTGGAAGGAAATCCTTCCACGATATGCATAAATTGCTAGCTGTATCCTCTCAAAGATTCTGACACAATCCTAGAGGGCTTTGGGAATAACATTTCCTGTTGTGATATTTTAATGTGAAATTGGCCAAAAATCTTACTATTAAATTCACATTCAAAATAAGAATGCAATGGCAGAAAAGACAGAACAATGGAATATAATAATGTCATGCAGTGTATTTTAAACGTTTCCAGCAACGAAACTAAAAAAAAGTCAAGCTAAGGTCTATACAAAGCAGCTAATCTAATTTAGTAGGAATACACTGGGTTGGGTTTTTTTTTAGTTTGTTTAGTTTAAATCAATATGAATTATGTTGTTCATTCTATTCCATTGAAAAGTCTTCTAGCATGGCAGTTGGAAAATTATTGGAAACAAGCTCAAATGAATACTACCATGTATCCAANTCATCTAAACATGTGCAAAAATGTATTGGTTAATAAATTGGGTCAGGATTTGTAATAGAGTCAAAATCCTCTCCAGAAAGGATAGAAGAAACCGCAAAAACTCCGTATGTGAAAGAATATGTAAATATGCCTTACGGAGTTTGCTGAATATCAGCAAATACCAGCTGTGTCAGATGATCTGCAGAGTGAATTTGAGAATAAGAGTTTGTCCAGGCTGCAAAAACAAACTATGTTTGGAAATGTATTAGCTAGCAAATTTAAACAAACAGTTTTAAATACTGTCCAAGTAAGGCAAGTTGTGTTTAAAATCATGTGGGTTAACTCTAAACTCCCCTCCTTGGTGCCAAAATTCAACTAGCATGTTTTAAACATGGCTCGCTCTGTCTACATTAGCATGAAGTTGTATGCCCACTCTGTTTAAAATGCCAATTGATACAAATAAGGAAATATCAGCCGGGTCATGTTAGCTCAGTCCTGAGCTTTCGCACAGCACGCTGAACATATGCGTTTCACACACAGCAGCATATGGTGAGATCCTACTTGACTCTGCATTGAGTATATTTTCAGAAGCAGACGGGACCAAAGCACCAACCCCAGCTGTGAGATGATCTGAAATACAGAAGAGTCTCTTACCTTCATCTTACTGGGAGGATGGTGCTCCTAGGCTATCAGTGCAGAGGCAAGCAGGGGAGCCAAAGCACCGATGGTTTATACTCATCTGTGTGACACAGCACTGAAATGAGGTAGGAGCACAGGTGTAACACAGTGCTACCTATCATGTCTCAACTAGAATGTAGTGACCAGAATCACAGCTTTTGCTCCCCTAGTTTTTCTGCCTGGAAGTGTGAACATTTGCCAATGGTAACAATGTAAGAAAATGACAGGAACTTGAAGTCAAGTTCCCTTAAATCCAGCAGCTTTGATGTATGTTGTGGATGGACTAAGTGCACACTAACATATCTCTCATGTGACAGTGACATGCTTTACCTTACCTCAGGATCAAAAGCATAACTGTGCTAACATGCCTTATCACGTTTGGTTTGTTTTTTTCTACTGGACTGAGCGTAAAGGTCAACTTGATGGAAGCCACTTGGAGTGGTTCTGCATGCGTCAAGTATTTCAGATAAATCCAGAGAGAAAGTCAGACTGTCACAACAGAGCCCACCTCAGTATATACCCAGCATTAAGTAATCATATTCAGACATCAACTGTTGGTTCGGGTTGTTCCCAAGTCTTTGAGTTTCACTTTCAGTTTCAGGTTCCAATGAATCCAAAATGATGAAACTGAGACTTGAATTGAAATCTGAGCATTTTGATGGACAAGTGCACAAGTCTAAAGTGACTGGGCAGCCAGTTGTCACATGTCATTACAGAGCCAAAGGTAAAACTGCTATTTGTGCAGCAGCAGCAGAAGCCAGTTCGGAAATCGGCAAAATAGTCACAAATTGTATAAGTTTTGCATGAAGCCTAGTTGAGGACATGGAATTTGAACCTTAAATTACCAAAGTATTCCATAGGATTAATTAGGACTGTAGTTAACATAAAACAATGGAATAATGCATGATATTGGGCATATTTGGTCATAAGAAAATGCCTGCAGTAGAGTAAAGATTTTCAGGGTATAAAATTGCATTGGTAAGAGTTTTAAATCATCCATTAAGTTCTTCCAAATAACTTGACAGTTTAGAGAATAGCCATTATAATTTCTACCCTGCCAGTTTACCTGTGCCTAACTACAATTACAAGAAAAGAAATGTTACTACTTTATTTTTCTAAAAAGTCAGTTGAAAAACATTGCTGAAAAAGTACATTAAATCTGTCAGCACTAAAAAACAAAAAAAGCCAATGTGTTTCTCCATATGCAATTACATATTGTTCCACTGCTGATGAATCAGAGATCAGGATGAATGCTCTTGTAGACAAAGTAGGACAACGTGATCCCCTTTGAACATACCTTTCTTGGCGAGGAGGATGTATGTAGAAATCTCTCTGTATATACTACATGTAGGCTGTGGAACTTACTGCCCTTGAATACTAGAAGTATTTGGTTAGGTTCCCAAACTTAAATTAGCAAGACTTTGACAGTTACAAACAATGAGTTCATCAAATTGCTGTTTGATGTAGGCAACGTATACTGAGAATAATGTTCCTCTGCTGCAACCAGATAATTTAATGGAGTTACATCATGGTTGAATTATAAATCTAAATCATCTATAGAACAACTCCATTAAATTAGCTGTTGCAATATAGATGCTCCTTAAAGGATATTGCTTTATTATGTATGTGAGCGTATGTGTATATATACATTTAGCTGGTGATTACTTAACAATAGTTAACAATTTAAGTATTAGTGGAAAAATTCACAGGACTTTCATTCAAATGCTACTCCAGAAAATCATCCATTATTTTGTACATACAGTTCTTATATATTTTAAATTAAAAACTGCAAAGACATTTACAAGGAAAAAAAAAAGCACATTCTTTCATATGTCACACAGTGGAAAGAGAACGGACACAAAGTGTCACAAAAGGGACATCACATGTCCCTTTGCTCATATATATCTTGAATTCTTATCCATCTAGGGTCACTGTTGTATTGAGATTTCTCAACCGCCTCCTGCTTTGGGAAAGCTGTCCCACAGTGCAATACTGACATGCTTGTGTCTTGGTGCATACACAGCACCTGAATCAACCACTGTATTCCTTACCTCTATACTCCTGATTATCCTTCTTTTTGAATAACATTAATTTATTAGATCTCTTTCCTAGCACTGTACTTACTTTGACACAGTATTTAAAGTAGATTTTAAAAAAGTTATTATGGTTTATGTGGACAGTATATAGAATATACAAATTCTGTTCAACTGAAAATAATTTTTTATGAAGTATTTACACCATCAGTGGGCCTAACAAAGTAAGCTGATGTACAAAGCCAGAGCTGGGAGGAGGAGGGGTATTTAACAGCTTGTCTGCCTCTACAGAAAAGCAGACAAGTGTTTTCAAAACTTAAGGTTTGAGTAAGAGTTAAAAATGGACAAAAAAAATTGTACATTGTGATGCTTTAAAAAAAAAAAAACATTTTGTTGCAATCTCACATCTACCAGATTACTGAAATGCCTTGAATCTAGTTTAAAGGTTGTGAAATTATTTACTGATGAAAATTGCCTATTTTATGTGCCGTGAGAAAAAATACCAGCATATTTCTTGGGAAGGCAAAAGGTTTGTCTCCAGCTCACTGTTAGCGCTTTGCATGATAATGGAAGACAATACTTCATGCTACAGGCAAAACTCTTACTGATTTTAGTGGGAATGATACTTGTTGCTTAAAAAGCTAAGCAACAAACAATGGGGGGAGGATTTACTTATTTTTTATAACTGTAATTAAAGAATATTTTTAAAGGCATAAAGCAAACTGGTAAAAGTTGCTCTGGCAGTGAACTGCAGTGAGTTATTTCATTAACTTTAAATAAAGTAGGTTTCCTTTATCAAAAGGGTAGATAAGTGTGAATTTGGGATTTTTGTATCCTGCCACATTTTCACAGATTATCTCGTTTCCCTCCATTTCACATCCCTCTCCCCTTTTGATCTGTATCGCAACCACTGCTCTGCTCACGACAGGGGCCTGGGCGCGCTTCCCCCTGCAGCAGCCCAGGGGTTCACCGTGCTCAGGTTGTGTCAACAAGCAGGGGAGCCACCCCTCTGCAGCTCCCTCAGCTCCTGCGGCAGGAGCTGAGCAACCAGAAGAAGAAATACACTCTTCTGACAAAACCTCGGTTGGTGTCATTTGCCAATGACTCACTGGTTCCAACGTGCACAATTAATGGGCACCAGTGGAGAAGATGAATCTTGAACCAAAAAAATATCCAAAACCAAACCCAATTTTTTTATTTGTGTTTAGGAAATGCAACCTTTGGATTTTGGAGCCAATAGGAAAAATTACCATGTGTTAATTGAGTAATTCTGTATTCTTTCATGAGTTATTAGACTCAGTCTTCACAGATAACGGAACAAAAGCTGAAAACATTGCCTCTCCCCAAAAAGGGTGACACATAGAGTAGCTGCAGACCCCCCACCTTGCTGTGGTGCCTGACCTGAAGACCCAGGTCTGGACACCTCAGACAGAGCCCAGGCTTCCTGGGGAAGAGGGCAAAGCCTGCCTACAACAAGCAAATCCCAAAGCAAGCTGTGGCCTGTCAACTCTAAGTTCCAGGTTTTCAGCCAGTTACTAGTGTCCGTTGCCAAATCTCACTGGTCCTGACTGACCCTTAAGCATGGAGAAACGAATCTGGAACTCATAAAGCACCCCATCCACCATGTTTGTAACACTTATGTGTGGTGATGCACATGTACTCTTATAATGGGGGTCCTGACATATGGCATTACGTGGCCTTTTGATTGGGTTCATTTGCAAGAAAACAAGCTCGTGTTTCTTTGATTTTTCTTTTTAAAAATACATGGTTTATTTTTCAAAATTTAGATATATATTTTACTGGTTGATTTTCTATTAGAGGTAAGGCAAAACTGTTACCATGTAGCTAGTTCTGAAGTTCCAAATTTTAATGGTAAAACAGAACCCAGACTTAAGTGCCACAGGATGTGAATATGAAAAAAATACTGTACAGCACCTATTTACCAGGAAAACTAAAGCTTAATCAGAATCCTGAGTTCAAACTATTGTGCTTTTTACTTTTGGTTTTGTATAATTAAGGCCACTTGCCTTTTACCGTGACTTACAATTTCTCAAGTTCTAGCTACAAGTTTTCACTAGATGGCAGGGTTCCACTGTCATCTCTTACCGGTGCCTTTACTTACAAACCAACAGTTGCCCATCGGTAGGGAAAAGAATTAAACACGTTCAAAATTTGCAAAATATGAAAACAAGCAGAAAACAGTGATGAGAAGAATTATGAATACACTCAAGAGCTCACAGCTCTGTTACTGATCATTGTTAATATTATGGGCTGGAAATCATTGAAAAGAATAGTGAAAGATGTTCTTTTCTTGACAGAGGAACTAGAAGAACCTTCTTTTATAAAATGAGGTAGACTTACTGTTTCTGCTATTTATGAAAAAGTTAACTAATCCAATAAATTAAATGTAACTAATTAATTTATTAAACAGCATAGGAAAGTTAGAGGTTAAGTAGCTGAACTACCGATACAAAATACCATATCAAAATACAAAAAACTTAACACTTAATGTACTGGATTGCCAAGATATCAAAAGTTGATAAAATATATTTTCATCTCTCTCCCTCAATTGAACAAGGCAGAATTCATTGTATGATGATGATTCCCTGTATCACTTCAGCCAGTGGTATTTTTCTGACCTGGGGGCTCTGGACAAAATTTGTCCCTCTTGCCTAGGAGGACAGAGAGCAGCTCCATACACTTGCATAAACCTTAATAACTGGGACAAATCATTGTTGTTGCAGCAGTGGGGAAGCTGCTGCAATGGAGTGATTTTTAACAAAACTACTTTTTAACTATTACTTTTGCAACTTGGAGTTACCAGTTCTTATTTTTCACTTTTTTCTGAATTTCTACTGTCTGTTTTGCTCTCATTTTATACATGAAAATAATTTATGAAGTGTTCAGTAATTTTCAGTGTTGCTCATGAAATACAAGAGGGAATGTTTGGCATCTATTAAGGCTGCTTCTAAGACTGGATAACTTTCCAAAACCAGAGATAACTCAGTGTAATGCTTTCCAGGATACCCAAAATAGTAAGAACATTTTCTCATGATAAAGCTGTATTCTATGCCTAGAGTAGAAAAAGTATCATAAATAGATGACTGAAACAGCATTTCCTAATATCAGCTTCAGCTCTGTGATACGCCGAGTGCATTGAAAAACATACAGCAAATCAAATAGGAACTGAAAAGCATACATAAGTTCATAATTTCAAACCTTTAACTTTTAAGAAAATGTTTGCAATACTTGCAAGCTACCAAAAAGTAATAATTCCATTTTATTGAAAGAAACGCAATCAGCACCTGTAGAATCTCTGCAAAACATGTTAGCCAATTCAAACACTCACCACACCAACCATTTCACTGGAAGCAGTACATATTTAAACAAGCTGCTCTCCTCACTCGTGTTCACACAGCACCAGTAACACCTTTCTCTCGTGATCCTACCTTGGCGATTTGCAAAGGCTGCTTTTGCTCCTTGCCACCTTGCAGTCTAAAGCCCCAAGGCGCCCCTCCGCTCATAGCAATGCAGAGATAATCCCCCGTGCCCATTTTCCCGGTGCAGTTAGGCAGCATTCATTTACAGAACATGAAAAGTTTGTCTTGCAGATGTTCAGCGAGCCGGAGATTTGTCTGCCAGGCAGAGCTGGAGACCCAGAGCACCACACTGTTGCTGCTGCTGCGTACTGCACTAGCAAATGTAGTCATTCAGAAGAATGTAAGAGCTCCCTCGGATCGAGGGCACAGCCCACTCTTTCGTCAGATTTCTACGCTCAGCCCACCTTCAAAGTCAAGTAACAGTGAGGAAATGCACACAAAGAGGCTCGGCCATGAGGCAGAAAAGGCTGTGTTTAAACATGACTCTCATGACAGCTAAATTAAAACAACAGCAAAACGAAGTGTACATTTCCCAGTGACAATTTAGGGAGTAAGTTTACTTTAGTAAATGGTGCCATATGTTTTAAACTCTGATTTACCCCTTTTCTTACATTCGTGCTCCAAACAAAGAATCATGCACATCCTCTGAATTACTGATACACTTAGTTTGAACTAGGTTTATGATTTTCATCTCTACAGAAAGTGTATACTTCTCTATAGAAACTGTACACTTTCTGTAGTACTGCAGGAAGGGGAAGAAAAAAAAGAAAAAGAAAACCTTTGTAATTTCCATATCTTGGGATTGTTTCTTTTACTGGTTCTCTGTAACCTCAGTATAGTTTAACATGTGCTGCTATTTAGCAGTGACCTAAATTATTATTGGACCCTAATAATACTTTCTTATGCAGCCTGTTACCTTTCCTCTTTTCACCAGAGAGAGGAAGAGGATTAGTGGAATGAAGTATCACATCTCTCTGTTGATGCTATCAATGGATGATTTGCATTGTGTCACTAAAGGAGAACCTTACTATAAACATGGAAGGAAAAAAAAAGAAAAAAGATTCAGCAGGAAGTTTATTTGCCGGTGCTTTTCCAAGACCTGGGTTCAAGTCTGTTCCCGATTTCTGACTTGGCTTAATGCAAACTGTAAACAGCTGAGCTCCTCCGAGTCTAATCAGAGTGGCTTAAGAGGTGACAGTTCTTCAGCTGGGGATGAATATTCCCCTAGCTGAGTGTTAACAACTGACAGCTAAGTGCTTCTACTCGCCTCAGCACAAAGTCAGTTAGCTTGGCTAAAATCGTGTTGCATTTTGAACTAAGCTGGTTCTATAGGAGAGTGTTCAGCAGATGGGCAGAACAGCAAGATCATTTTTTGAAACACTTCTTGCTCTGAGACCCAGGTTGCTGCGGGTTGATGTCAGATTCCCACAGCCTAAATTCCACCGAGGTCCCTGTATGCAGTGGTTTTGGTTGGCTGGTTCTAGGTCTTCAGATATGTCAGAGCAACAGGAAACATTAACATTTAAGTTACATGATTTTGCATCTAAGGAGCATGCATCTAACTTGAGCCTATGTGTCTTTAAGGAACATTAGGCAAAATATCAAGGTAGAAACAGGTCTTCTGTTAAACCAAAACACTGTGACTGGGAAAGGTAGACAGGCTTTTAGGCGCTTAAGCCCTTCATCGGTCCTCTGAAGGTATTACGGTAACCCAAGGACTGGGTGGAGACAAGGTCCCCAGTCAAACAGAGGCAAATGTCACTATCTGAATGTCAGGATGTAATGGGAGGAAGAGTGCTTTCTTTATTGAGTCTAACAAGCACAAATTGCCATATAATTAAATACTTAAGGAAAACACTATCAGAGAAGCCACCATACTGAGAAAGGGAATGGTCTTTGAAGGAACGTTGCTCGACAACCTGAGTGAAAATGCCTTGTTTAAAATAACCCGGTTCAAGGTGTCTAACTGCTTCTTATTATCTTGTGCAATGTTGATTTGTTGCTATAGCTAGACTTTCTCAAGGCAGAATCTTGCTTTAGACAAAACTGTCTCCCTTTCGCTTAATGATGTACATTTTTATAGATAGTTTAATGAAAATAAAATAAAATAAAATAAAATAAAAGTTATACATCTGCAAAAAATATGACAGTCTAGTAAATACAAGTATAAAAAAAATATGGAAAACCTATCACTTAATTATCGGCCCTTCAAATGTTATAAATTGATGACGAAATTTATATGATTAGCTAATGTTAGGGTGTTTTGAGCTTGTATTAGACTCTTATCATTTTGGTAAAAAGGAATAATCGAAACTGATCTCTTTTTCTGAAATTCTTCATATACTTATTGGAAAAAACAAATTAATGAGAAAGACCTCTGCATTTGGATGGTCATCTATTTGATGAGAATTTGTACCAGATATAGAAACTTCTATCTATTTGGGCCATGGAACAGAACCGTCTAAGGTGATAAGACAGAACAATCTTATTAGTCATTGCTCAGCTGAAAAAATAACCAGGACACCAGGATCTGTTTGCTTATGTTCTGTGACATAGATGAAATGTCTCTGTGCAGCTGTGGAAGTATCAGTAGTTGGTATTCCTTGAAGTTAATTCCCTACCATCTATTTTATGTTCTTAAGGCAAAAAAAAAGCAGAGAAGTACTTTACACTTTTGTCACAGCAAAAGATACAGCAAAATCATGCCAATCTTTTTGGGTAAAGTCACTATATAAAACACTGGAGAAATTTCTCTTAAAAGCAAAATTAACAGTTGTCTACACCATTGTAAGCTAGGTTTTTGGATCCTTAAAGGTGAATAGTTTAGTGTTTGTTTAATGTTCTACTGGCTTCTAATCTGTGAATTCTACACGGCACTCTAGAAGTTAAATCATCTTGTGGCAGTAATGGCAAAACATCAGTGGTACTTTTAGATCTCTGCTCTCCAAAGATTTTTTTTTTCTTCTGATGAGTGTGTATATATGTTATGTAGCACTAAGTACTCCAGAACAAGTTGTGAAAAGAATTAAAAAAATCTTTAAACTGAGTGTAACTGTCCTGGTGACGGGTAGCCCACTATGACAAAGCTATATGAACATTTTAAGCCTGGGACAGTTAAACTGATATAGGCCTTCTTGCTTGAACTAGCAAGAATTGTGGTCCTGAGAGAACAAATATAGAAAAAATAGCTTTTTTTCTAGTCAGTATGTTGAAGGGGTTTTGTAACAACAACTCCAAGCAAATTGCTGGGGTTCATTTCTGAGAGATAATTTGTTTC
>VZTM01008115.1:20899-32590 GCA_013400555.1 Jacana jacana
ACTTGCTTATATCTCCTTCCAAAATAAGATTTATTGTGAAGACAAAAGGACAGTATTTTATGACACTAGAATTTCTATGGAAAACTTTGTGGTTCAGCAGATTTTCTACACAGTAAGGGGTTTCTTTGTTTTCCTACCTTTCTATTTTTTTCTGTTGCAGGCTCTTTAATTTTTCTTCTATCATAACTTCACTCATTCTTATACCTCAGTTTAGGAATGTGTTCAGCGTTTATGGCTATATTTCTTATTGTGTGTTAAATTTAAATACATTTTCTATAAATTCCCAAGCTNAACTTATTTTACACATACACAGTGAAAACCCATCCAAGCTCTTTACAGGTTTGTTCTGATTATTTACAATCTTGTCTGGACAGACTTCTTACTTTTTGCAGGGCTTATGTTTAAATGGATTCTGAAGAGATAAAAATAGATGAATAGCCTTTCAAAGACACTGAGCAGCCAAAGTTTCTATTGCCTTCGATAGGAGTTTTGTGCAGAGTTTTCAAAAATTGTGTGAATAAATTCCTAGTTGAATAAGTGTTTTAGTATAATTTATAATTTTCAAGACTGTACAGGTGTAGTATTTGAATATTAAGGTATTCAGTTAACTGACTTTTGTCATTTGACAAGGTAAGTGAATCAGCAGATGTCTTCTGCACTATACTAACCACTAGAAATGGAATGGCATTTTGTTTAAGCGAAGTTGGAACTTGGATGGGTTTTCACTGTGTATGTGTAAAATAAGTTAGTGTTATTGATAGACCTATTCTTGACATCTTTTTGTTGTTTCTCTCCATTTTGTGGCAGCTGTTGACAACCAAAATTGGTTTTACTTCATCCATTCTTCATATCGGAGAAATAAAATAGCAAGTACTGACATGTCCAAGACAAGTTTATCTATATGATATCAGTGCTATTTCATTTTGATCTGTCACTTTGTTTTCATTCCACACTCATCTTCACTCCCAATGAAGAGATACACATAATGCAATAGTTCTGCTGACTGAACGCAGAAAACTGTTTTGTCATCAGTTATGCCCCATCTAGCTCAAATGATGAAACACGTTTGAAAGCATCATTTGAACTCCATTTTAAAATACGTGCTTTCTTAATGTGTTTCATTTCCAGAGTGCTTACTTAAAGACTACTCATTCATGGGTTTTTGGCTTTGATGCCAATTTATGTCAGGCAAAGTGCTGAAGCTTTTGCCTATTGTTGAAGATGTTATATATATGAAAGAATTGTAATGTATTTCATTCTACCTATGGCTATTTCTTTCTTATACCTAAAGTCTTCAAGACTGAATTTTGAGAATGCAACAACGGCTAACTGCATGTTTGTGGGAGTGGTTCTATGTGGGATGGGGAGAGAGACAGAGCAAGGAATAGAAGCCTGGCCTATTGTATTATACTACACCTGACTGTTCCAGTCCACACCACTATTCCAGTTAAATTTCGCATCAATAGAGATCTCTTTCTTTTGTGTTACTAACCTCATTGTGATCATCAATATTGTTCATAGGAATCATTGCAGAGAATTCAGCAAGAACAAGTGAGACAGATGCTATTTTAAATAGGCCTAAATTTTGCCATTTGTTCTTGCTGCATGCAGTCACAGATACAGATCCAAAGTGATTGTTTTATCTTTTTCATTTATTAATGAGTAGATAATAAATTACAAAATGAAACCAGTCATCACAAAATCAAAAATTTAGATTGTATTAGCATCAGTCATTAGTAATCAATGTCTATTTGGTGAAAATCATGATACTAGTTGCAAAATGAGTAGTTTGTGACATTCTATTCTATTCTATTCTATTCTATTCTATTCTATTCTATTCTATTCTATTCTATTCTATTCTATTCGTAATTCATAGCATAGCATGATATTATCATATCAAGTTGGTTGTACAGCAAAGACAAAATTAAAATGTTTCATCAGAATTAGCTTAATAGAAGTTGTCCAAGTTACAGTATTAAGGGTGGAGAATAACATACAGTAGGAAGGTTCCTTTGCCACACATTGAGATTTCCTGATTTTTTTCAATGAAGTTGAACTTTCTGATAAAATCTAATGTAGGCGTGTATGTTTATACTTCACTTTACAATCAAATTAAGGCAAGTTTCCACTTGTGTGCCACAGATCACTTGAATTCTGGAAAAAAGATAGCGAAGCAGATAGATCTGTTAGGCAATTTAAACAGAAGAGAGTAGCATTTATTTCCTGCTGTATGAGAAGATAATTATGGGAACACAATAAATGTTTAAGCAAAACTTTGTCTTACACATATATAAGATTTATATTTAAATATAAGTACAGTAGTTAAAAAAATATTATTATTATTATTATTGTATCATCATTATGTATTATCATCAAAAATTCCTCTTGGTATTTTTGCTGGTAGATGAACTCCTTTCGGCTCTACGGGTGCATTACCTAAGTTGCTTACACTACCTTTTACTTTCTAAGGAAGGTTAAAGAATGGACACATGATCTAAACATTAGTCAAGCAGAGAAGGTAGATGCTTGCATGCTTCTGGAATTACTTCATGAGATTTACTGTGGTGAGCTCTAATGGGTAGTAGACTGTGTAAGAAACAAAGCAACATTTATGTCACCTAATGACCGTTATTCTTCATTATGCTTTCTTTTAAAAGGTTTGGATGCTATAAATGAAAGAAAAAACAATTTCAAGTCTCTGTCTAAACACTAGATTTTATTGCTGTTCATTTATTTTATCAATTAACTTTAAGTTTTTAACGAGTTTAATTTGCTATCCTTCTATGATAAGGTCACCCAACTAGAGGATGAAGGGAAGGCTAAGGGTTTGGTTAGTTCAGAGAAAAGGAGGCCAAGGGGCAACCTCATTACTCTCTCCAGCTTCCTGAGAAGGGGAAGTGGAGAGGCAGGTGCTGAGCTCTTCTGCCTGGGATCCATTGACACGACACATAGGAGTGGTTCAAAGCTGCACCAGGGATGGGTTTAGACTCAATATTAGGAAGTATTTCTTTACTGAACGGGTGGTCAAACACTGAAAGAAGTTTCCTAGAGGGCTGGTCAATGCCCCAAGCCTATCAGTGTTTAAGAAGCGTTTGGCCAATGCCCTTCAAAACATGTTTTAACTTGGTCAGTTCTGAACTGATCAGGCAGCTGGACTAGATGGTCATTGTAGGTCCCTTCCAACTGAAATTTTTGTTCTGTTTTATTTGGTTCCATTCTATTCTATTGAGGGTCTCATTTTTCCCTCTTTGCCTCTTTAATAATAATCTTTTACTTTTTAATATTTTCATTAATTGCAATGCGAATGTTTCTTGAGCTTTATTTTACATTTTTGGAATATATTGTTGATTTCTTTTTTCCAATTTATTCATTGTCATGTTTACTTTGGAACATGCATCAGAGATGTTTTTCTATCACAAAAGAACTATACTCATGAAAATTTTACATTTGTGGGCATTTACCATTGCTGCCAGGTTTAGCAAAGAGAACTATTTTTTTTTTAAACTGTGTTTTGCTGGTTTTTCAAATGGAATGAGGACTTCCACATGCATAGTGTTTGAAATGGAAAAGAAAAAGTCATCTAGAAAAGTCCTTTTGCAGTAGTCATCCTGTAGCTTATTTGCTGGAGGTCTTCTTGGCAATGCAGAACTACGCATTGAGTCTGGTTTTGTTAAAAAAACTTTGAAAGAAATGGAGAGATTCTAATCATTGAAACCTAATTTCTGCAGCACCAGGTGTGAGAGACACCATGTGATGAAAAACCTATTCCATATTCTAAATGTCATGAGCTCCCATGATACAAAGTTCAAGTAATATCATCTGTGGCTTTAGCTGATGATAGGAATCCATACAGGAAATTTTGGAATTGCTACTATCTGGGTGTTTTGATAACATGTCAGAAATTGCAGAAATTATACATATGTCTGCAAACCCACACACTTGTGTAGTCTTTTGTGCTGATGATTTTTATATTTAGAAAGATACATGTTTGATTTTGGATCCTCTCCCTTAAACAGATGGTATCTTTGTGATTGTTGTGACTCTTCATTGTTGCTGCCGGCTGATGAATCACCAAAGGAAAATCCCAACACACTCAGTAGAAGAAAATAAGGCTGTTTGGTGTTCTTTGCTACATCTAATTTTCTAAGAGAATTTCGACAGATGTGACAATTTTGCTGAAATGTTGTCAAAATAATAGCAACAAGTTGACAAATCAAATCTGGCTCATGTTCAGTCCCCTGCTATTATACTGGTTCATCTGCAATAACAAGGGAATTTATATCAGTGTCATCCTTGACAACTTGATCATTTTAGATGGCACATTATCAATTTTTTGTCCTTCCCCATGCTATTCTCTCTGGCATTTTTTACAAATAAATATTACCAAAGGTAAAATAGTGGTCCCTGATTCCCAAATGGCAAGAAAAAATAAGGAAATCATTAAGCATAGGAATTTTAAATCCAAAGTCATGACATGAAGGGAATTTTCCTGGGGTTTGCTGTTTGCCAAAGTAAAATTTGGAATAGCAAGACCAAAACCACCCAGCCCTTGCAGCACTGGAGTCCCATACCTGAAAAATATCAAATATAGATCTTTGAGAAAACAATCTGGCTTCAGCATCTAATTAAATATGGTAAATATGCATTTTGAGAAAAGTTATTTTCTCACTCTAACAAGCATTCAGGTATAAAGATACTGTAGTAGCTCTACAAGGAAAATTTTTTAATTCACCTTTTCCCTCTCTTTGCTGAACAGGACTGATTTTGAAAAAGATTTTGTTGAAATGACATAAGGGAAGCAATAAAAACCAAAAGGATGGGTGGCCTCTTTGGATAATAATTATAAAAATCCCTGTTGTGCCTGATCCTGAACAGAGAAGCAGAACCTCACTGTCCAAATAAGAGATCTGCAATACATTCACTGCTTATATAGCCTACATCTCAGCTTTGTAGCTGTTCCATTTTATATAGGAGACTAAACAGTGTCGTGGTTTTGACCAATCAGACAGATGATGACCCCCCCTCCCCCCCTAAATTAAAAAGAGGAGAGGAAGGGATTAAAGAGATTCAGGAGTTTAGAAAAAACCTAAACTACTTTAATGAAAATATAAATCATAATAGTATAATAAGTAATAAAAAGGAAGTCATTAGGCATAGGCAAAAAAACCCTTACTTAACTGATGGTCATGCAGAAGAGGGATTTGAACCTTATCCTTTCAGGCTTTGTCTCTCTCCCTCTCAGGGAACTCTTCAGTATTTTACAGGCTCAGTTGCTCTGTGTTTGTTGTGTTGTGCAACTTCTGAATTCTCTAGATCATCATCAGTGTGAATTCAAAAGTCATAAATGCACTGTGTGAATGTGCAAGGTGATGGCAGCATGTTTAAATGACAAAGGATATAAATCAACCAAAGCTCCCAAATAAAATACTGTTAATTAATCAATAAGGCATTTCAAAGTATGCAACTAGATCCTTACATTGGAAAGGTAACTGAAGTTTTCTTCATTTCCTTTTTTTGCTCTGCACTAGTTGTTTTAAGATTTCAGTGTGAAATTAGTTATTTGTAGCTAAAGTAATCCAAATATCAGCCTGATCTGTTGTCTGGATTCTTTGTCCAGTGGAATGTACTTCTGGAAAGAGATTGCTACATTTACAACAAAAATTTGCAATTTAGTAAACTTGGTAGGTATTTATATGAATTCAAGGCTATGAACTATTCTGCCGTCAGTCCAGATCCCAGTGCATATACAGCATGATCAGAAATTCTGCTAATTGTTACATTTATTGTTAGCCTCTGTAGAAAGTTTAGGGGATAAATAGTCATTACTATCTCACAGCCATAGCACTAGCCTGTTTGTCAGGGTATTTTGACTGTTTCACCAGATCGCAGAAGTGAAAACTGAATGCAAAATTTTAAAGAAAACTGAAAGTAATGTCAAATCTGAACGAGATAAAAAGCATGCCATGGAGAGTGACATGTGAATTTTAATATCACTGTTCTGCACTCAGATGATATAAGGATGCAATGTGAAAAAAAATGTAGGCAAGTAGAAATTGACCGTGAACATCAAGAGTGAAAAGGAGTGTGAAGATATTTATGAAGATATTTAAGATGCTGCATACTTTCTGTAAACATACACAGTCCTCATTCCACAATTGAGATTGAGTCCCTCAGATTATTACCCCTTACTAATTTTTCAGGTAGGCAAAGATGACCTATTAACAAGACACCCAAGGGCAATCAAAAGAGACTTCTGGGCCTTGGGACAAGTGTTCAAGGGGTCAGGAGTGCAGGTAGTGTTCTCTATCATCCCAATCACAAGGAAGCACAAGGAAAGTAACAAGAAGAGCCAGCAGATCAATACCTGGCTCCAAGCCTGGTGTCAGAAGCACAACTTTGGGTTTTTCAAGCACATGAAGGTTTGCATGACACCAGGCCTACCTTAGACAGATGGGGTACACCTGTCTCAAAAGAGGAAGAGTGTCTTTGCACAGGAGTTGGCAAGCCTCATCAAAGGGCCTTTAAAAAGGTTTGAAGGGGGAAGGGGGGAGAATCCATCAGCAGAAACGCAAGGCTTACTGATGGATTATAGGAGCTACAGCTGAATCCACGAGAAGGGTCAGAAGGATCCAGGGAACTACAGGCCTGTCAGTCTGACCTCGGTGCTTGGGAAGAGCATGGAACAGATCATCCTGAGTACCATTGTGCAGTGCATGAAGGAGATCCAGGTGATCAGGCTCAACTAGCATGGGTTCATGAGGGGCAGGTACTACTTAACAAACCTGATCTCCTTCTATGACAAAGTGACCTGCTTGCTGGATGATGGAAAGGCTGTGGATGTTGCTTACCTGGATTTTAGTAAGGCCTTTGGTACAGACTCCCACAGTATCCTTCTGAGGAAACTGGCTGCCCATGTCTTGGATGGGAGTACTCTCCACTGGAAGGGCCAGGGCCAAGAGAGTGGTGGTGAATGGAGTTAAATCCAGTTGAAGGTCAGTCACGAATGGGGTCCCCCAGGGCTTGGTATTGGGGCTGGTTCTCTTTAACACCTTTATCAATGATCTGGACAAGGGCATTGAGTGTCTCCTCAGTAAGTTTGCAGACAACACCAAGCCGAGTGGGAGTGTTGACCTGCTTGAGGGTAGAAAGGCTTTGCAAAGAGATAAGGACTGGCTGGATCAATGGGTCGAGGACAACAGGTTGAGGTTCATTAAGGCCAAGTGCCGGTTCCTGCACTTGGGTCACAACAATCCCATGCAGTACTAAAGGCTTGGGGAAGAGTGGCTGGATGAGCTGCATGGCAGAAATGGACCTGGGGGTGTTGGTCAACAGCTGGTTGAACATGAGCCAGCAGTGTGCCCAGGTGGCCAAGAAGGCCAACAGCATCCTGGCTTGTATCAGGAACACCATGGTGACTAGTAGTCAGGAGGTGATTGTCCTCCTCTACTTAGCACTGGTAAGGCCCCATCTTGAGTACTGTGTACAGTTTTGGGCCCCTTACCACAAAAAGGACAGTGAGGTGCTGGAGTGGCTCCAGAGAAGGGCAACAAAGCTTGTGAGGGGTCTGGAGAGTAAGCCTTATGAGGAAAGGCTGGGGGAGCTGGGGTTGTTCAGCCTGGAGAAGAGGAAGCTGAGGAGAGACCTTATAGCTCTCTACAACTACCTGAAAAGAGGTTGTAGAGAGGTGGGGGGTTGGTTTCTTCTGCCAGGTCACAGGCGATAGAACAAGAGGAAATGGCCTCAAGTTGCACCAGGGAGGTTCAGATTGGATTGGACAATTTTTTACACAGAAAGGGTGGGCTGCCCATGGAAGTGGCTGAGGCACCATCCCTGGGNCCTCAGCCTCCTCTTCCTTAAACTAAACAATCCCAAGAATTAGGTTGATGGTTGGACTAGATGATCTCAAAGGTCCCTTCCAACCTTGACAAATCTATGATTTGCAATCATAAAAAACAAAACAAAAAAGTTTTTTTAATTCCTCAAGCTTACATCTCCAGATGTGGGCTTACACTCAAATACCTACACCACAGTTTACTTGTAGTTTATCTAAATGTTAACCATAATCCAAGAATTCTGCCTCTCTTTTCCATCCACTCTTGGATGTGTAAAAGATGGTGCTTAGCGACATAGTTAAATGATGGTTTTGGCAGTTTTAGGTTGATGGCTGGTCTTGATGATCTTAAAGGTCCCTCCCAATTTAGAGCATTTTATGATTCTATAAAATAAATGCTTTGTGTATAAAATACTAATGAAGAATTAAAACAGATCTGATACTTGCTTTTCTACAGCACAGTGGTTAACATCAAAAATATCATTTATAGTGGTCTGGCACTTCTAAATGTCATTACAGTGTACTATTTTCTGCAAAACATCTTGTGACTAACTGAAGTCAATGGGATCAAGACTCTGTTGTGTGATGACTGTCAGCTAGGAATAGCATACTTACAAAATTGAGGGAGAAAATAAAACATAAGGATTAAAGTAGGAAAAACTAGTTTTCTGAGGTAATTGTCATGATCCAAAATAAGGATTTTATTTCTACATATTCAGCCCCATTCCCTCCTTTTTTCTGAAAATCTGAAAATTTAATTTGAAACATGTCAGATATACTGATTAAAATATTTATAAATGAAATAATCTTTTATTAAAAGAAAAAAAATAATAAAGAGAAGACAAAGTTTGGGTTAAAATTAGATCCTGAATTCAAGTTGGATTAGTTTTTATATAGTCATAGATGGCACTGTCTCCAAGTGCTTCCAAAGCTGAAAAAAAAGAGCAAGCCCAGCACTGGAGTCTTGGGCTGTTTGTGCTGTCTTGCAGTGGCAGATTTATGAAGAATCTAGAAATAGCCTGGTGGTGGTTAATATGCTCAAGCCTTGAATAAAATTTCCAAAAATGTTCTAGTGAGTTGAAGCTTAATCTATCAAAATTCAATGGGCTTTAGATTTTTAAATTTCTTTCAGCCAGAACTGTTCAACTTCTGAATGGCTTTGTAGATGCTCTCATCAGACGTTTTCTAACACTTTCTTTTCTTGCTTATCACCCACTTTGTCTATGTAGACAGTGAGATCACAGACAAGCCATTAACAGCTTTTTAATAGCAATTGCAGTGAGGGTGCACCTTCACCAGAGTTCAAGGACTAGAACCTCAGCCTTTGTAAAGAAACATTTTGATCATTCCAGCTGAGAATACTGCTGCATACATTCTGCAAAATGCCTGCAAAATTCCAAACTAAAAGAATTGCATGTGAATAGCCTATAGATTGTTACAGAGCTTATAAAAACAAACCAACCAACCCAAAACACTTTATCTTGGGAGCAATGGGGTTTATATTCTTCAGAGGAAAATAAAGGCATGTAGAATGAAGACACTTCCAGCAGGATGAAGAGTCTCATTTTTTACTTCTGAATTTGGTATGGGTTAGAGCACGATTCCTTCTCCTGGTGCAGATTTTCACTCTTTAGATCTCTAGGCCCTTCCTTCATTGCAGAAGAGGAGAGATTTTCCTGAAAATGCAGATTATCAGGTTGCAAGTAATTGGAAATAGTGCAGGGGGGGTGGGTTGTCTTCTGTTATAAGGCATTTGAGGAACTAAGTATATTTGTGCAATATGGTACAAGGATGACCTTTCACAAATAATTTCCAAAATACAGTAATTTGCAGAGGGTCTCCCAGTTACATACTGTTAACGGTGATTTGCATTATGTGTAGTTTTATGGTACCTTATATGAAAGAAATCTTATAAAACTAAATAGTCTAGCATTTTATCTGATAGGTGTTTTCTGGCTCAGAACAGTTAATATAACAATTCATACATTTGCAGGGTTGAAATTTTCATTGTACTCCAGTGTAGATGATGCAGTGGCCAAATGCGGTGGATTGTGGCACTTTGAAAGCTTTAATCATTATTTTAAAAAGATACAGACTTGTGTGAATCACTTGGACTCATGGAACCTGCTTTGGTCTCATGAGGCACAGAGGAAAGTCTCTGTTACTTTACTTCTGAGAAAAAAAAATAAATATTAGTTTTTAACAGCATTCTTTAAAGATCTGCAGCAAAACATCAGGCTTTATGTAAGAACTTTCCTTTTTCCTTTTTCCTTTTTCCTTTTTCCCTTTTTCCTTTTTCCTTTTTCCTTTTCCTTTTCCTTTTCCTCTTTATCAGAAAAGAATAGTTGCTGTCTATATTTATATCTAGGGCTTTTTAAATTACCTTTTTAAGTCAATCTTTTGTTTCACTCATGATCATGATCATTTAATTGCAAGGTGATGCAATATGGCAGAAGATAATGTATAAACAGAGAGGTAAGGCAGGCATCATGCATGGTATCTTGAATTTCATTTCTGTCAGAAGGAAAATCTTTGTAATACAGATGGTGCTCTGAGACCATCTGAGATGGTGCTCTGAGACCAGCTCCTTCTCTACATCGTAGAGCTGGGAGGAGGAAAGTGGTTGGATCATGACCTCTCCTCCTCTGGATGCTGACTGTGTGAAATTAGAAGTCTTCCCTTGTTGCCTAATCCTTGAAGTGACTATGATTGCTCAGAGCAAAGTGAAATAGGTCAGAGCATTGGTGACATTGAGGGGAGAACTTTGACTGACTCCTGACTGACCTTTGGGCCCCACCACAGACCAGGTTCCAAATCTGACCTTGAGTTGTTCTGTTGTTCTATCTTTTGCTGTATACCTAAAACACAAGGTTGCTCTGTAGAGATAACATTTATGTTAACAGACATACCAAAGGGATATATCTGCCAAAGCCAGGGGCAGTGAACTTACCTGCCTCTTTCTAGTTGTTTACTAATCTATATTTATGTCATTGGAGCGGTATGAGACATGCAGACTTATTTACAGGAAAACCATGCCAGGAGCACCGTGTGATTAGTAAATTTCCATCTCAAATCAGAAAATTTAATAGAAATGAAGACTGAGATATATTAAAAGCAAATATACAAAATGCAGGATTTTTTTGCCCACAGCTGGGATGTGTTATAGCTTAGCCTTCACAGTCACCGGACCAGCAGTTTCCTATGGAGATCTGGAAGAGTTCATGTGTGTCCCGCACAGAGTATGCCACATGCACATGGAAATTCATTGCTCCTTTTCCAGGTTAATTCAGAAAGCAAGAAAGCAAAGTATTGTTCGTAGTTATCTGTCTGGCATTTCCAATGTACACCAGCCCCAGAAAGAATATTGAAATTGGACTGTAGAAAACATTTAAGGAAATAACCAAAGGCGTAGGGGAGGTGGTGTCCCCATATGACCATCACATTCATGTTTAGAGACTCGAGAGCTGCGTGTCGAGCTTATTTTCATTCTGTTGGGTAGATTGTTCCCATCTCAACATAAAATTGCCTCCGTTTCTTTTCTGGCTTCTTTTTATTCCATTTGGAATCATAGTAATAAATTCCTTTTCTTTACTATTGATTATTAGGGTGTTTTGTGATTTAAATTTGCTGGTTTGGCTTCAACATCATCTTGGCACATATCTATTCTTTATCTTACTACATATGCAGTTCATTATAAAAGCCATCTGGGCCACTCTAGGCATGATCTGCCCAACCAGGATAGTGACAGACTTGTGTTTGAAAGACAAGTCACTAAGTTTGCGTAGCCTCCTTGGAATTCCATCAGCTGGACCCTCTTGCTTAACATCCTTCTCCCATTCTTTTTTTTTTTTTTTTTTTTC
>VZTM01008115.1:34201-49810 GCA_013400555.1 Jacana jacana
GTGCCCAGGTGGCCAAGAAGGCCAATGGCATCCTGGCTTGTATTAGAAATAGTGTGCCCAGCAGAAGTAGGGAGGGTATTGTCCCCCTGGACTGAGCACTGGTGAGGCCACCCCTGGAGTATTGTGTCCAGTTCTGGGCAGCTCAACACAGGACAGATCTGGAGGAACTGGAGCGAATGCAGAGGAGGGCAGCAGAGCTGGTGAAGGGCCTGGAGAATCAATCTTATGGAGAGTGATGGAAGGAGCTGGAACTGTTTAGTTGGAGGAAGAGGATGCTGAGGGGAGACCTCATCACTCTTTACAGCTGCTTGGAAGGACATTGTGGAGAGGTTGGTGCTGGTCTCTTCTCACAGGTAACTAGTGATAGAAGGAGAGGGATTGGGTTCAAGGTGCAGCAGGGTAGGTTTAGGCTGGACATTAGGAAAGAATTTTTCACAGAAAGAGTGGTCAGGCCCTGGAATGGGCTGCCCAGGGAGGTGGTGGAGTCACCATCCCTGGATATGTTTCAGAGTGGTTGAGACATGCTGTTGGGGGGATGGTGTAGGTGAGAACTTTGTAGAGTAGGGCTGATGGTTGGACTTGATGATCTCAAGGGTCTCTTCCAACCTGAGTGATTCTATGATATATTAAAAGCAAATATACAAAATGCAGTTTTTTACTGACTGCGAGTTTGAAATAAAACAGGATTTCAATACCGAATGCTAGTTATTGCAGTTAATATTACTTTTACAGCAGCTGTGATAGGCTAGGCACCTTACTGTTATCACAATAAGATTTAATCATTAGTCCTGTAAAACTTTAAAACAAATTTCAACTATTACTCCATGAAAAGGTGGAAGGAGAAAGCTGCAAAAGTCTGGGTTTTTTTCCAAGGCTTAACTTCATATTAGAAGTCATAAAAACACAAGATTGATTTAAGAATACCTGTCTTCAGTGACTCAATATTTCTATGTTTAAGCCCACTCAGAAAACTGAAGATCTATAAATAGATGTATCCCAGTTCTACGCTGCTTATGTTGTAAATGTGTGTAAACGAGCTGCAGGCATATCCATGATGACATTGTATGTGTACAATATCTTTCAGAAGGCTATTTAGCATAGATGGTAGTACTGCTCTCCTACCAGTTCCAGAGTGTAATTATCTTCCAGCTTATGGAAGAGTTTAATTATCTTCTAGCTTAAACCATGTTATGCTTCACTATTTACTTCAAACATATACCTAAGCAATCAGCATAAATCTACAAAAGAATAATTGCTAGATCAGTGGACTGCCAGGTCATAGGAGAAGATGCAGCCCTTTGGAGTACGCTTTTCATAATGAGCTACCCAGAAAGTACTAAAATTAAATTGCTTTAAAGCCAGCTACTGAATTCTGCTCTCCACAAGAAAGCTTAGCTTGGTTATAACCAGATATGAGTTTTAGGTCCACTAAAGATCAAGTGAGCAATTCCTGATATATCTCCCTAGATATATTTCACTAAACGTCATGAACCTTTGCAATGGTCTGCATATTACCTTGAACATGCTGTGAATTTCATCATGCTTTACATCGCCTCTCTCCCCTCCTGTATTTCTTTCACTACCAAAACATCTGTTTGTTTTTCAGCTCTGTATTAAGCTGGCTTGTGTCTGATCTCAAAATGTAATAATTTTTTTCTTATTTCTTCATCTTAAATAATAAAATACAAAGAAAGAAGCAGTAAATTAAAAGCATGTGGGAAATTAGGCTAACTGGGAAATAAGGTAGAGTCGAGCGTGCCAATACTATGATTTGTTTTATTCTACATGTGCCTAGAAAGTGTAAGAATGATCGTTTTCAGTCAATAATGACCTTGTTCAAGTGACCTGTAAGACAAACTGAAGGGCTATTCAGCACACCATTTCCATCGCTCTGTGTCTTTTTTTTTTTTCTTTTTCTCTCTCTCTTTTTGTTTTAATTGATATTTCACAGCAATAAGTGACTAAAAGCTGCTTGTGAGCTTCCCAGTGCAATAGATCCATAAAATCAGGACACCTTCAGACACCAAATCAGAGGAAACAGCTCATGCAGCCCTCCCTTGGTAGCACATACATTCCCACTTGAGGACAAACACCAAGCAGAATGTGATATGTCCCTGAACCCCAGGAAATGGTACCTGACATACAAAACCAGATATCAGTGGCAGTTGCCTGTCGGCGCCTGGAGTCAGGAACTGCCACAGACACCCCTCTTCCCCCTCTCACTGCACCAGGGCCACCATAAGCAATACTCCCTGGCTGCCAGGAGCTGCTACAGACAGCCCCAGCTACGGCCAGGGCCCCAACAGGCTGGACTCCTGGGTGCCAAGTTTTGCAAACCAGCAACTGCTTCTCTTCCCGTACTTGGGCTTGACCCAAAAGATAGTGCAAAACATCCCAATTTAAGGGTGTAGTGCTACAGAATTTGCTTCTCTTACTGAGGTCACACCATTAAGGGGATTTGCAAAGGTCTAGAACTGCCCTTTTTTCCTCCTAATATTTTCAAAGAATTAAAGAATTGCAGAATGATATGGGGCTCGAACGAACCTCTGGAGATCATCTAGTCCAACCTCCCTGCCAAAGCAGGTCCACAGACCTTTTGGGGAGGTTATAAACTGATGGAGCAGACTAGTTGATGATGCAAAATTACGATTTAGTTGGGACTGACTGCATGATTAGACTCAAAGTAAGGAAGCCAGGATCTGGCCATCTGGTATCATGACTGGTGAAACGTGTACATGCTGTTGGAATGGTGTAAGCAGCTTGTGCAAGGGGTGTATTTTGAAAGCACATTTCAAAAGAGGTATGGAAGAATGTGGAAGGAAACATATTTGATTTTCATTTGACATTATTATAAAGATGAGAAAGAACTGGAAAAAGAATAAACTGCATATTTCAAGATAAAAATTCTAACCTTTCGCATCTGGAAGCTCTTTTAAGGGGACACAGCCTGGTGTCATACTGAGTTAGGTAGGATAATTGGTAAAAACACTTTGGAAGTTTTTCATCAAAATGCTTCATCCATGTACAAGTAATATGCTCTGTTAGACAGTGTCACCCGACCTTGTTATGTCTTATTCATTCCTAATTAGAAATGAGGCATCCAGATGTGAAAGGTCATTACTCTAGTTTCTATGACACCTATCATGGTGTATTTGTGTCACCTAGATTTTTATTAGAAATGCACTGAGCAAGCCCAGCTCTCTCTGACATATGTTTATTGCTGTGTTCAAGGACCTGCAGGTAAAAAGAATATTTTGTCTACCCAGATGGTTATTGCCGTGTTTGGTTTTTAACTTCTACAGCATCTCATAGAGCTAATTGGTTCACATTCTTATGCCAGCTTACAGAGATGTTATTTTTTGGTAATAATACCATTGATAGCAATTCCTCTATGAGGAACAAGTCTGTAAGGAATGAAAGAAAGTATTTAGGGACTTTCTCAGGCAAAGGTCAATTTCTTTTTTAAATCTTAATTCACATGAAGTATATTTTGAGTCTACCCTTACTTAAGAGTGTAATTTTTGGCGATTTTTCCCCCTTTTTCCTATTGTACCATTTGGAAAAATCATTTCATACATGTTTATTTAAGTGCTCAGAAGAAAAAAAAAAACCAAAATGACAGAAAAAAAGGCTCCTTAAAAAAAATCAATTTGTCTTTACAAAAGAGCATTTACGTTTAAAAAAAACCCTTCATTTTGTTTTTCAGTGTATATGAAATGCCTAGAAGTCATCATATTTTTCATTTTCAGTTATTGAAGGTGACTTCTGATATCCAGTTTGGTCTGAATAGTTTCTTATTTGGCAACTAACACCATTACAATCCATTGCACCACTTGCTAAAAAAGGCACTGTTCCACCTGAATCCAGGATAACAGAATCTGGCTCAGAACTGACACTGTCAAAATTGATTGATTGTACTTTTGTCTCAAACTCACTTGAATACCAAAAAAATCTGAGGCTTTTCAAAGTCCTGGAAAAAATGTGTCTAATGGCTTCATCACTCTACAGTAATGACACATGTAAGGGGTGGGTTTTGTAAGTTTGAAAGGAAAGAGCCATGATCCAAAACATATACTACTCCATGAGCACCAATGCACATGAGCAAGTCAGCAAATTACTTCTCCAATGTTAATATAAGGGTGTTTTATTACTACATGCTAGAATTAAGTTCTCCTGCTTCCTTGAAAAAAAAAGATAGACTCTAACATCTGTAAAGATTATCATGCATCTATCTATTTTTCCCAAAGTAACAAAATGTGGTTTGTTACTGAATTTTCAGATAATTTTCAAATACATCTCTAATTTTCTTCAGATTTCGGTATGCAATTAAGTGACAGTGCTTGGAATCACAGAACTGTCAGAGTTGGAAGGGATCTCTAGAGATCATCTAGTCCAACTCCCCTGCCAAAGCAGGGTTGCCTAGAGCATGTTACTCAGGGCTGCATCCAGGTTGGTTTTGAAGGTCTCCAGAGAAGGGGACTCCACAACCTCCCTGGGCAGCGTGTTCTGATGCTCTGTAACCCTCACCCTAAAGAAATTTTTCCTCATATTTGAATGGAACTCCCTATGTTCCAGCTTGTGCCCCTTACCCCTCATCCTGTCACTGGGAACCACTGAAAAGAGTCTGTCTACATCATCCTTCAACCCACCCTTCAGATACTGATAAGCATTAATAAGGTCTCCCCTCAGCCTTCCCTTCTCCAGGCTAAACAGTCTGAGCTCTCTCAGCCTTTCCTCATAAGGGAGGTGCTCCAGTCCCTTCATGATCATGCATTAATCTTTATCAACATACAGCAAAGAATTTCAGCGAAGATAACCAGGCTCTTCTTGTAATAAAGTTTATGTGTTGTATGTATCCTATATATGTATGGCAACAGAAACCTCAATAGGACTGAACATGTCTCATTCAAACAGCATGTTCACAATTTCTATCCCCAGTACTTTAGCAAGCTCCACTAAAGATAGGACAGACTGTAATGTTGCCTTGTTCATAGTTCAGTCAAATCTGAACAGATTTTCCTAGGGATAACCACAGACATTTTCCTAATCTCTTCCAAATTTCAGCTATTATCCACAAATGCTAAAGACTGCTTTGAGGATTTTTAAAAGCCAGAAATATGTTTACAATGTCAAGGGTTGGGTAACCTGAAGAGGAGGTCATTTGGCTGTCTGTTGTAAACATTAGCCTGTAAAACAAATGTCATTTTTCTGTCAGACCATATAAGATGGTTTGATGATTATTTTTTATCCCTTAATAAATCACTTGCTTTTCATATTGATTTATTGGCAAGTATTCTGAAATGGTCAACAGCTATCCTACATCTGTAGGATAGACTACGCATATAACAGGAAACAGGTTCAGTGACTATTCTCTATCCCATAGAGGGTGCTGGCATGGGATAGCTCATGCTGTAAGGTCTAAATTCTTTTCCACTCTAGAGCAAACTGGCATTTTCAAAGATGCCGTTTAGGAACAGCTATTTTCTGGCAAAGCTCTTGGCACTAAAGGCCATAGTTATGTTTGCCACACAGAAACTGAGTTAACAGTGGGTATATCGACTCTTGTGCCAGCCCTCATCCTGGTCAGGCTCGTGATACTCTGCCCAAGCCCTCCCTGGCACTTGCCAGGGAAATGTGCTCAGGAGACCTCATCTCCCAGACATCAAGAACCCCTTCCTACCACACATGACTGGGTTTCTTTAGAAACTGGGAGTGCTCCAGTAATTAGTAAAAGAGATGTCAAATAATGGCAAATGTTTGTGATATTAATGGTCAAAGACTGCCTCAAAGAAAAAGTTCTAGATGCTTTTTCAAATCAATGTACAGTACAATAAATTGAGAACTGAAAGAACCCATGTACATTAAAACTAGGGGGAAAAGGTGACATAAATCTTAAGGTTATAATTTCATAATAAAAACAGATGTGATGGTAAGGCAGAGACACTCTACTGTTATAAATGACTTCTCCACACAACCTCAATGAGTGTTATATGGAAGATCAACAATTTCTAACCTATATAAAGTGAATTTTTAAAATGTAAAAGCTTCAATCATGCATTTTATTGTTAGCAACAGGAATTGCTGAACCAAATTCATTATCTCTGATATCCAATATCAGTTTTAGATGAGATCTTATGGTTGTTCATTATCTTCTGGTTTTAGGCCCGAGAAGAACTAGACACAAAGACTCAAGTGCAAATTAGCCCATATGAAACTTTGTATTGAGTGAATGATTTAAATGAATAGAAGTTATATTAAATCCTCAAACAATTAAAATTTTCAGGAATATTGTGCTATGTAGTAGGTCTGTGAGACATTACATTTTGCTACAAATTTGAAAAGTAGGGCTTTCTCAGAGCACACACTATTTACATTAGTCTAATTTCTGAGTTTGAGGATTTTTCACATTTCTTAGTGTTTATTTTAAACTACTCATTTATTTTTAACAAACCTGTTCAAGAAATCTCTCAGATGTTTGAAGAACTCCTGTACAAATTTTAAGTTATTGACTACAGTAACTTCAGGGGTTTTTTAGTTCATTTTCTAACATCAGTTGGGTCTTCTAAGGACATCAAAATGTTGATCATTATGACTGAAGTTTTCCTGTTCCTCTGGGTTTGAGGGGCAGGGGTGGTGGGTGGTGGGGGTAGGGTAAGATAGACAAGAAAAAGAAAGAAAGGAAAAGGAAACATGACTTAAATTTTTACATTACATAGTGACATCAGAATTTGTGGAGAATGCCATAGCACTTCTAGGTAGCTGACGTCCGTGCTTTGTGGGTCAGATGTGGGTCAGAAGCCCATTATTTAAATATTAAAAATGAGAAGAGGAGTGGAATTACTGTCTCGTTGGTTTGCTTGGAGATTGTGAGGCTATCGATGAAATGAAAAAAGCAGGTTTTTTTCACTGCCACAAACCCCCCAACTAAATGGCAAATATTTCCTGTGGTGTGGATCAGTTTGGTCTAAAGCAAATGCTCAGACAGAGTGGAAGATCTCAGGGGCAAGACATAAAAAAGTCAGTATTATTCCAACATGTATGGCAGCCTAGATTTGCTAAAAAAGGAAATTGCAGTTTCCCTTCTCTCCTAGCTCCATTCATCTTCACTTAAAAAAAGTTGTGTTAGTATTGGAACTGGAATGTAGTCAAAATATTGGATCTCAGAGCAGCAGGAGTGCTAGATCTCTGTGCTGGCAAATATGTGACTTGAGCCAGAGGAAATATTCTTTTAAAAAAAAAGTTTGTACAGACTCTAAGTTATTGTATTTTGTATAAAATGTACATTTGTACATTTCCTTCCCAGTCTTGGAGGCTGAGACATAAGCACTCATTGGTTTTCCCACCATCTACCTCCTCAGTAGCATTATGACAACACAAGCCTTACCATCCACAGACTTTGCATAGAGCAAAGTTTGTTATGCCACACACGGAGACCTTAATGTTTCCAGAAGTCAACACTGTCATTTTTACTCCTTTCCTTTTTAGGCTTCTTGCCTTTTAGGAAATAATTTCTTTGCTTGGGTTTTCCATGCGTAGAAACGTGAGCAGTCCTCATTGCCCAAGGAAAATGGGAAGATTTAGAGCACAAGGCAAGATTTTCTTTTTCAGTCTCGGTGAACCAATCTTTTGTTTCCACTGATTCAGCTTTTGGATTCTTAAAGTAACTCTTGGAAAGCTCTGTCCAGAATTTGTGCAAAATCCCATTTCCCATTTTTGTGGGGGGGGTTTCAGAAGTGGTAACATAGAAGGTGATTAAAATCCTTGCAGCGGGACTAGCACTGCAAAATACTTAGTGAGAGTGGAAGAGAAGATGCTTAATGTTATGAGATTCATCAGCCTCTGTGGGCTTTTTATTATCAATTGTTATTAATTTTTGTTATAAATGGTCATATTATAACTCCAGCTGTAAAAGGGGGCAGCTTTCATGATTTGCTCTGTAATTCCTAGCCAAGTGATCTGAAAGTGCTATTTTAATGCTTCTTAATTATTTCCTATTAAATCTCTATCAATTTGAAAAAAAAAAATATTGATTGAAATGCATTATAGGAGACTTAATATGTTCAACTGCTCTGGAAAATAACTTTGAAAACATTAGCATCTGTCATAAGGCGCCTCCTCTCATTCAAGATATAGCTATGCTCCTGCTTATCTACCTGAAATGGGTAACTCATCATCTGATACCTGGCATAACTGCAGATGGAGAACATGAGAATCTTCTTCACAAACAGCAGAGCAAGCTGAACGTAAAAATTATTAAAGGAGTGTTAACTGGAAGGAACATATGTTGTAAAAACTTGGCAAGCATTTGATCTCATTTTCTTTTCTGGTTGCAAGCCATCCAGTAGTTACAGCAACCATAGTTTTTTCCAGGTTTAAATGTGAAAAGATAAGATGAGGTTGGAAGGAAGAGGGGGAGGGTTGTTTCTCCCATCATTCCACAAAATGCTATTTCAGCTTTCTGCAAATACAGTTTAGGATATATAAGATAGCTTTAGGATAAGTCACTGGTGTTCAGTAGCACTTCTGTTCCATGAGATCTTGATTATCATTACTGATTTGAAGTCAGATGAAGAAATTCTATTTTGATGGCAGTCACCCACACTGGTTCCATGCTTGCTCAGAAAGAGTGAGATATACCAAGTTTACCTACTGATTCACAAAGATATGTTTTTCTCTGCTCCCAAGTATAACCACTTTGTTACCATGTTGGAAGTTGGACACACTTAGGTAAGCAAGTAAGACATACATTTTTAATAGTGGACCAAAACTCCTCATTGTCCAGTCACACAGAAACAAAAGAAACTCCCTGTCCCTACCCCGCATATTAGTACAGTAAAGTATATACACACAGAATTAAAATATAGTTTTCCCACAGTATATCCTTCTCCTTTCTACATTTGAAATTGTGCATAGGTATCCATTCCTTGATGAACCTTCCTGTGTTCACCAGTACTTGAAATTTTGAGCTTTTGAACTGATACACTGCAAACATAAAGATTTTCAGTATATATTTAGCAATTTGTCCTCTTAATTTCTTGGATATTTGCTTCAAATATTTGGCGAGTGCTTCTGTACGGTGGTAGATGCTATGGAATTGGGGCCAAGATGTTAAGGAACAACAATCGCTGACATGCTATATGGGTGATTATTCCTAGTTATATTCTCATCACTTCAGTTTTGATTTAGGACCTCATTAAATATTAATCTGAATGAATTTGCTCTTAAGTTTCTACCTAGTTTAAGTAAGAAGTGGACCTCATTTTTCTTTATATGTCTAAATTAGCTGATATACATTTATCTATGCAAATAAATTTCATTGCAAATGGATGTTTTGTGAAATCCTATGAGCAAATATTAAAAGTAGCATTAGGATCCTAAAGAGGCTGTGGCAATCATAATTAGTTTTATAGACTGAATCCAATTATTCTTTATTGGAAGACATACTGTGTAATTCCAGTGCTTGCCCTTGGTAAAGAGTCTGCTTAGCTATTGCAAAAGAGAAAAAAATTTTAAGAGGTTATAAAAATATTCTTTATGGAACTGAAGAACTGTTTGAACGGACATGATGCCTGTCCTTTTGACAAAAGACCAAGGACCTCCAGGACTGAAAACCTCAAACTGTTATAGTATGAAAAGAAGACCCAGGGCCATATCACTGAGGGCAGTCATGCCCTGTACCTCCATCCAGACCAACCCACAGCAGCAGTGCACACTCCCCAGCGGGTCACTTTTTTGGCTGCTCAAGCGGTGGTTTCTCGGCACTTGAAACCCATCGCTCACCTGATCCCAGGTGATGTCCCACTTAGGAGAATGCCTGATAGCCAGCAGTAGGGGCTGAAGCACAGATCTCCAAAGCTGGCAGCATGCTGAGGGAAGGAAGGAGTGAGGATTAGTATCAACTCCCGTCATCTGTTGAGTAGCAAAACCTGTGGTTTACATCAATGTTTGCAATTCTAATGAAGAAGGTATGATTGCATGCAATTTAACAGAGACCTGATCAGCCTTCTTGTCCCTGGGTAGTGAGAATTCAATCTTTTGCTATTCAAATACTAATTAAAAAAGTCTTCTATTGATTCTAGTGATAATAATTTCACTATATCTTTTTTTTTAACAGGGCTGAATGTCTTAACATTTAATTACTGTTAACAAGACCTTTATGGGCAGAATAGAAAATTTCATGTACTGTAATAGCATTAGCATATTAAATGTAATTGTTAGGTGGCCCTCTTAGGATTACTATGTCTGATTGAAGCCCATTCAGCTTTTTCTTCATTGTCATTTAAACTTCATTAAGTGTAGAAATTCATTCCTTTTACTTCTTTCCATGGCAGACCTGCAACTGAAGTTTTGTAAGCAGATAATTTATTTTGTTTGATCGACAGAAATTTGATCTGATTGCATTCTGATTTGGAATCTTTTGAAAGACAAGTTAGATTTTTCAAAGTCAAAATAACCAAGGAAGTAGTTGTTCTATGTAGAAGTAAACAAATTAGAAACTATTATAACTTTTTCTTTTTTTTTCACCTCTTTCAAAATGTTTATGTTTATAGAAATTTACCCTTAAGGGGTTGGAGTTTAATATTGCTTGAAATTTCTAATAATCTGCTTGTGTTTTGGAAGGGCAGCCCTGATATGAATAAGGAAACAAATTGTTTAAAAGTCATTCTTAAGGTCATAAAGCATGAACAAATTTGATGTTTTACAGCATGAAGGCTCCTGTTGCTAAATGAACAGAGTCCAGCCTTTCAGAAATAGTATAGTTGTGAATTTCACTGGCTCTTTGTTTAAAAGAGCAAAAATAGCACGTGAACTTGTTTTCTTAAAAACGGTGTGTAATATTCCCTCTCTGGCAGTAATGTCAAGAAGCGTCTGACACTTGGAAGGGAACAAAGCATTGCTAGCACTGACCTTTATAACAAGAGGTTACTTTTGAGTTTCTGCCACTAATTAAGATTAACATCTAAACATTATTTTACATTGTTTAAATTGGCAATTTTACTAAGATTAAGAGAAAAACCAAGTGATGTTGCCATGCATACCTGCTTTGCTATTATTTTTCCCTATCCTATTATTTGCTTTATCAAAGAATAATGTATATGTCCCCTTGGCCTTGCAATACAAATACAGCAACTCATATTTTCAAGTGGCAAAACACATGCTGGTTTAGAGCAATAGTATATACATATCATTTTTATATCTGATTTGATTTGCACAGTTCATGATGATCCTTAAGAAAGCAATGAATGCTTTGCTTTCAGCAGATGGCAGCTGTAGAGCACAAGGTCACATTTGTATCAGGGTAGCATTCATATGGAGCAGTGCTGATGTACCAGGCTGCAAAAGCATTGCGTGCTCAGATGAAAGGTCTTGGCTTTGATGTCACAAAAAGAAAGCCCCAGAAGGTGAAACACATGATACAACTGGATAACAATAAAGCTTCCTTTTTTTTCCACTCAGTCTCAAGGATTTATTATTTAAGCTTACTTTAGTTAGTGCTTTTTGTAAAGAAGACTTTCTCTTTCGGCAATTCAACTTTAGAATCATAGAATAGAATCATAAAATCATTTAGGTTGGAAGAGACCCTTGGGATCATCAAGTCCAACCATCAGCCCTACTCTACAAGTTCACCCCTACACCATATCCCTCAATAACTTTGTCATTTGTAGCTTTGCACTGTAGGGAAGAAACATTTTTTAATCCAAATAAATATATATTTGTGCAGGGGGCACCAGTTCGTTATTTTTTCCCCTTTTCATGATGTGTCAGTTTGAGTAAATATGACCAAAACTGTAATGCATAAAACAGGTTACCTTAATTATATGGCAAGTGTCCTATTCTGGTACAATCTGGTTGAACAAGAAGGAGGCAAAGACTGCCATGAAAATACTGATTTGTTTCCTGTGGTTATTCGATATGACATGGCATCAGGTCATCACAAGGCTGTTTCTCTATGTATGCACTGGTGGCTGTGGCTCAGCCAGTCACTCATGAGCACCAGCCAGACCTTTCCCAACAAGCTAGAGTTGGCAACGTAGCTTTGGCAGGGACACAATGGCGGATATGGTATTTCACATTTTCATCATCTTCACTAGAGTTGGTGAAAGTGGACAAATTAATTAATCACCTGAAATTAAACAATTTGGATTCACCCTTCTCTTTTTGTCTATGCTGAGGGTATTAGTCATAAAAGTGATGTGATCCACTGGACCATAGTCCAATAACCTTTGTTCTGGAAATATTCAAAGCATTTTGAGGATTCACTCTGCCTCTTTTTTCCTGCATAGTAAGTGAATAAAACTCAGCAAGGTGTATTTATCTACAGGCAAAACACACACAACTGCTCTTAACACAACAGCAAAGAAACAATGTCCTAAAATTGCCTCATTTAGGAACATGCCCGAGTCTACTTGGCAAAACAGTCAGATTTGTTCCACCTCTTTCACTGTAGCAAGGAAGAAGGAATTTGCCTACATGGATAATTCTGGAAACTTCCTCATCTCTGCGTTCCTAAAATTATTCTACCAAGAAATTCTTTTAGGAGGAAATATGAATAATCAGTGGTTAAAACTTTGAGGAACCTGAAAATAACTGGTGTAATATATTGTTCTCCTGAATGAGCACAGGAAAAGGAAGCAGCAAACCTGTGTATGATCATTAATGCTTCAGATCAGCATCTAACATTGTAAAGAGAGAGGACAGCGGACTGCCTCTTTTTTGAGAGTGGGCTGTGGTTATTGAATGACACTGAGAACTTTCAAGATCAATACGTTATTGAAAATGAAAAGATTTCCTTTACTATCTCATAGACATTATATTAATGATTAGTTAATAGATTGGAGGTGAAGAAGGGATGGGACAGAAGAGACTATTATGATAACAAAGTCAGTTCTATTACAAAAGTATTTCTCTAGATTATCTCACAGAGTTAACACTGCGCTAGTAAAGTCTGTAGGTGTCATAACATGGGAGAAAGGCTAAGAAATAATTAGAGAGAATAGAAATAGACTGAAAACATGGGGAAAAAGTCCTTTTCTAAGAGTTCATAAAGAAAAAAAAACAATCACACACAGAGAAAAGACACAAAGAAATCAAATTTCCAGGCAAAACTGTTGAAATTATAAATATTTAATGAATAGTACAATATAAAGTGATACATATTAAAGAAAAAAGAGCAAGCTAAATGAGCATGAGTGCTAGCTGCCTTAGACAGAAATGTTTCATATGAAGAACTAAATTTCAAACAGAAAGAAGAGATATTTCATAGTTGTCAAAAGGGCATAAAAACTTGGTAGAAAAATATAATTCAGAAAATGAAAATTTGCTTCACACTTTAACTAAATCTTCATATCTAGCTTTGTACTAGCCTTCTAAATGTAATGAGGACACAAAATCTTCCTCAGGAGGAGGGATGAAGGGGATTTGTTTTACACTGAGGAGAAAAATCTAGACTTTCAAGAATATGCATGGAGGTTTTTTGCCTTTCGCTTTAGTATTTTTCATGCAAAAATATTTTTTCAATAAAACACCCTAAATATATTTGCAGTAAGTTATAATTTGACAATAGTAGGAAACAACTATCTATCAACAAATTTCTGCTTTACAGAGAAGGTTAATCTGTAGTTTCTTTTATTTTATGTTATGGTTATTGTAAAAAGCTATCCAGAAACTTCAAAGCAAGAAAGATTCATTTCACCATCCCCAAATTCTTTCCTATTTTTTTCCCAACAAATTGAGTTGTAAGTCATTTTCAGGTGGTTTCACCGATAAGCTTAGGCAAGTGTAATTTCATGCAGTGCAATTCAGACTTACATTCCCACTGTGTGAGAGCTCATCAGTCTGTCTTCTGGACAGAAAGGCAAAACCCTTCAGAATTACTTAGTGTCCGTTATATTTCTTTGCAGCACAACATAACTCTTTCCTGGGAATAGAATGTACCTTGTGCTTGTTTCCATTTATGGCCAAGAACAACTAATAATTTCTCAAAAGCTTTTATAAGCATTTAGAGAACTATGCACTTACAAATAGCGTCATATTAATATAACAGAGAATTACATGTTCTGTTTAGCCAAAGAATGGAGGCAGCAGTGAAAATTCATATCATTTTTTCTTGAGATTGGCATGGGTAACAGTTAGCATGCACAACATAGCTTTTCAGTTTAGATTGTCAGCAAGAAGAAAACAATGCAAAACATGATGGTGATGGTGTGATGGATGGAGCTTTCTAAACTTGTTTCCTTGTCTCACACTGGCCACCAAAAGCCATCAGATGGTACGAGTAGAAGCCAAGATCCTAGAGTGATCTCTTCATGGAGAGAATACCTTGCAGGACTGGGGCCATCATATAGCCATTACCAGTCTGCCTTCAAACTGGAGACTGAAAATAAAATAGTCTCTATTTTCTTGTGCAAGCCAAATGTGTCAGGGCTGCTTGTGGGAAGATTTTGTTTGCTCCTTGTAAATTGTACAAAAGTGAGGAAAAAATAGGTTGATCACTTGATTAGTCTTTAGATGGTCAATGTTTGGGTAATTCTGGCAAGCTCCTGGTTTGTTATTGTCTAAGAAGTATGAGTCACTTGTAACTCTCAAAAAGGGTAGCGAGAGTTCATTCCACATTATTTTCACATTGCTACTGTATTTTTAATTATTTTAGTAACCCTCACTTTATTGAATTACTTCATCTTTTGTTCTGGAGTCTTCACTTCTAAAAGGGCCCTAATATCATAGAACTCCAAGGTAGAAGAAAAGAATAAGAAATTATGGCAGAAGTTTTTCATTTTGTGATTCAATGTTTTTTTGTTTACTCCATGACATATTTATAGCAACAAACATCTATTTGAAGATTAATTGCCTTTCAGCCAGTAGCCTTGTAATGACACAAAACTGCCAAAATGTTGAGAGGAAAAAGTCATTGTCATGGATCAGTCCTCCTGATTTTGTTCTCAGACTATTAATAACAACAGAGTGCGTGTTCAGTGAGTTATCATAGATTCTTCCTGTATTGAATTATGAAATGAAATTTCAGTTTATGACAACTATATTAATATAAAAGGATTACCTGTAAAATAAAAAATTAATTCTTTGAAGTTAAGAAAGTTAAGTGGTTTATTTTGCATGAGACATTGGCAGGAATGAGGAAATCCTAGAAAGGCTAAGAACAAAAATGTAACAAAAGTGAAGAGACAAGGCAAACACAGATAAGAGATACTTAGTAGGAGATATATATACAGTTGGATGGGCTGCTTGAAAATAATTCTAAAAATGCTTGTAGCATAAGGCAAGTTCTATATATTTAGTAGGTTTCTTTCCCATTTCCTGGTGCCTAATATGCCTACCACTACCTTAAAATATAACAAGCACTAGCTTTCCCATTCAACCCCCCAAAACATCCTTATACGTGTACAAGATGTGTGAAAACATCAAAGAAAGAGTTGTCAAATGAGCATTCAGAAGTTTCAGTCCTGCTACTGGGCTTGAGGAGGGTTTTTCACAGGAGATCCTCTTGGCTCCAGGGACTGGGATGGGCATGCTAGGATTCTTTAATTTGGACAAAGACAAATGAAAGACTTTCCAGTCAAAACCAGCTAACTGTGTAAGTCTTCACACACTATG
>VZTM01008118.1:18614-35748 GCA_013400555.1 Jacana jacana
CAGCAGTGTGCCCAAGTGGCCAAGAAGGCCAATGGCATCCTGGCTTGTATAAGAAACAGTGTGCCCAGCAGAAGTAGGGAGGTGATTGTCCCCCTGTACTCAGCACTGGTGAGACCATGTCTTGAATACTGTGTCCAGTTCTGGGCACCTCAGCACAAGAGATCTCAAGGGGCAGGAGCCAGTGCAGAGGAGGGCAAGGAAGCTGGTGAAGGGCTTCAAGAATAAGTCTTATGAGGCTTGATTGAGGGAGCTGGGACTGTTTAGTTTGTGGAAGAGGAGGCTGAGGGGAGACTTCATCGCTCTCTACAACTGCTTGAAAAAACATTGTAGAGAGGTTGGTGCTGGTCTCTTCTCACGGGCAATTAGCGATAGAACAAGAGGGAATGGCTGCAAGCTGCAGCAGGGTAGGGTTAGACCAAACATTAGGAAAAAATTCTTCCCAGAAAGAGTGGTCAGTCAGTGGAATGGGCTGCCCGGGGAGGTGGTGGGGTCACCACCCCTGACTGTGTTTAAGAGCAGATTGGCTGTGGTGTTGAGGGATATGGTGTAGGGGAGATCCAAGGGTCTCCTTCCAACCTAAATGATTCTATGGTTCTATGTGAAAACCGAGCCCATGTGCATGACCGCGTGCGTGCAGTTGAGTGATAGAGGGGTCCATAGGCTCTGAAGAGGCACAGGAGCAGTGAGGTGAGACACGGTCTCAGCCAAGTAAAGAACTAAGGACTATCAAAAAAAAATAAATAAGCCCACCCCACAACCTACTGCAGTCCAGCTTGTGAATCCCCCCAACCTGTGGGTCTGTGCTTGAAGGAAAACTCCACTAGTAATTCCTGAACATTCAAGGAAATGCCTGATGGCAAAAATCTACTGTTAAACAGAAACTAAGCTTAAAACACATGGCTGTTTTTACTCTTGGCTTCTAGATAATGGAAGAGTGTTGGACAAGGGAGGCCTTGCTGTGGTCTTAAGGGGGTTTGAGCAACTGGATTATTCATTGGTGTGACATAGCAGGGGAAACCAAGTTTTGCCTCACTCTTTATGCAGGTAGCATAATCCGCTGCATGAGAAGGCTGGAAGAATTGCTTCGGCAGATGTGCCAGGCTGCAAAAGCCATTGGAAACACAGAATTGGAAAACAAGTTTGCAGAGGGTATGTATTTCTCTTCCGCAGTGTAAGAAGTAATCCTAGAAAGTATACGAAGGGGAGGGTGGTGTATGTGTAGGTGGATGATTTAATAATGCAAGATTCTGGCACAAACTTCATGGTAAAGAACTCCATTGCTGTATTTTCACCATTGGTACAAAGTTTTAATTTATTTTGCAACTGAAAACAGATGCACAATGACTTCCCTTTAACATTTGTAACACTGCCTCCTGCAACTTAGCACGTGCCTGTAACTACTTAAAATAGTGATTTTGTCAGTTATAGTAATATTGTTTTCCTTTTTAATAGGAATTACAAAAATCAAGAGAGACATAGTGTTTGCTGCAAGCCTTTACCTGTAAGAGAAGATACCTTCTAGAAACAGTACTTGATTCACATTATAGAACAAGTTAATCAGCTTCACATGTTACATCTCAAATCATCATTTCTTTTAATGGTCTGTATTTAAACCACAGTTGTTTCAACAAGGCATGTACAAACAGCATTGTGTGTCATTTATCTATTACTGTGTTTCCAATAAAAATTTACGTTTTGAATAGCTTGTTTCTTTTAAGCAAGAGCTTAGACAAACAGAAGTGTAAAGTTTAGGTATAGAATAACTGTGGTAGATGTTACTATATACAGGTGGAGTGAGCATCCAGGAGCAGCAGCAGTCCCTTAAAGGCATTTTTATTACGCAGTTAGATTTGTGAAATTGTTTTCCTTGCAGAGAGCAGGGTCATTCTTCACGGCTGGTGATTGCTGCCAAAGTGGTTCCCATTCGTTGGCGTCTCATGCAGGGTGGTGTGGGAATCTTCTTTCGGTTGAAATGTGCATCCTCTCACTTTGAAGAAGTCAGACACGTACACAACCTAAGTGAACAAATCAGTGTTAAGCTCCTGCACTTGTATGTGTTTGAAGTAATAGGTAAATGCTTTTGCAGAAGATAAGCGCCACAATCAAAACTAGTAAGATGTTTTAATAGGTGAAAACACAAGAAAATTCCCAGGAAGTCTCATATAAAATTCTGTCATCTGTTCTTTCAATAAATAGCTCTTTCTCCAGCTGTCACCCACCGTAACTGCTTAGTCACTGATGGCGTAAGCCAGTCAGGGCCCATCCGCCTTCCCAGGCACTGCTCCATAATGCAGTGGCCATAACTAGAACAACCCGTAAGTGGAGGAGCAAGACACTTGCCAGTGCCCAGATCAGGGGTATGGTGAAGTTTATTCTGTAGCTTTGTTTAGGCAGGAGAGGCTGTGCTCTCGCTGATGAGGAGGGTTTGATAGGTGTCACTCTCACTTGCCTTGCTTTAACAGCTGGTTCAACCAAGCTGTGACTCTGCAGTACCTGTGCCTCACCCACAGCTCCAGCCCCTGTGAGGCCAACCCGGCCTACCTTACCCTTTCCTGCCTTCCTGTGAGCGCATCACTGCGCAGCCCCCTCAGCTTCCTCTCTCCCCAGATGCCCACTTCAAGTCTTGGCAGAGGTGCAGGAAGCGCAGCAAATGCGAAGCCTTCCCTCACCATTCCCTTTTTCCCCTGCATCCCCTCCTCCCCTCCCACTGCAAACCTGAGAGCTGCAGAACAGAGTTCAGGGCCATGGCAGAAACTGTTGTCCGCACTGGGGGCTGCCGATGAGTTGCACTCCAGGAGTTTCAGCTTCCTCTTAAAGCCGAATTCACTCGACTCAGTTTAGTGCTCTACTTGCAGCTGCTGCCCCAGAATGCTCTTACCTCAGCTTTCCATTTCTGGAGGCGAAGGGACTCTTTGGTTCTTCCAGATAAGGGGTTTGTTTGAGCAGGTGCTGTTAATAAAGGCAGCGTTTGCACAAACACACCCACACCCCCCCCTCAGGAAATACTTACGATGAGCACAGCTACCAGTGCTCCCTGAATGAGCCCCGTTAAAACATCGCTCCAGTGATGCTTGTAATCAGACACACGGGAGAGACCCACATAGATAGACGAAGCAATAAGACCAAATTGTACAGTAGGACGTACAAGCCTTGCCCAGTCCCCTTTCATTCTGGCCTGAAGGTAAAGCTAAAAGGAAAAGAGAAATTGTTATGAAATACAGAAGCAGTAATCATGTAAAATTGTGCTGGGTCTGTTGAAAGAATCGAGTTGAAATTGTGTCAAAGACACAGTAACATCCAAATATTGGAATCAGCAACGTGGTTTAGTGATGGGTTTTGTCACTGTTTGGCTGATGACATGAAAGCTCCCTTCCAATCCAGGCAACTCTGCAATTACCCTTTTGGGTTGGCATCTTCCCTCATACCCAACCTACACCTCCCCTCTGCAACCTGAGGTGGTTTCCTCTTGTCCTGCCCCCTGTTCCTTGGGAGAAGGGACCCAGCCCCACCTTGCTACAGCCTCCTTTTCAGGTAGCTGTAGAGATCGATAAGGTCTCCCCTCAGCCTCCTTTTCTCCGGACTAAACCACCCCAGTTCCCTCAGCTGCTCCTCACAGGACTTGATCCCAGTGACACACTCTGACGAGCATGCTGAGGTGGAGTTTGATACCCAGGTGTTGGTCTGTATGTTTTGTGTCAAACTGCATGACACCATCTGTAGGTACTTGCTGTATTTGTTCCAAATGTCTGTTTTCAGAATAAATACTGGTGCTGGTAACAGCAAAGCCACTTAGGGCTTAGAAGAAATCCAGTGGAAGCCAAACCAGTATTTTGCTCCTGCATTAATTACAAGTAAGTCTTACACAAAAGAGAATTCGCTGGCAACTATCCAAATCTACAGTCCTCCAAATAGAGGGAGCCCCGTCTTGCTCTGAGCAGGAAGACCATTAACATTTTCCATACAGCGTATGTACACCGTATATAGAGCTGAGAAGCCTTTAAGTTGATTCTCAACTCCTGTCACCTGTAGAATTACCACCTTGTAGCACAATCATAGAATCATAGAAACACAAGGTTGGAAGGGACCCACAAGATCATCTAGTCCAACCATCCTCCTGTCACCAATACTGCCCACTAAGCTACTAAATCACATCTTGTACCACCTCGTCCAGACAGTTCTTGAACACCATCAGGGATGGTGACTCCCCCACCCCCCCGGGCAGGACATTCTGGTGCCTGACCCCTCTGGGAGAAAAAGTTCCCTGACATCTAATCTCAGTCTCCCCTGGCGCAACTTGTGGCTCAAATCCTAAGTATTCCAGCTGCAGTTGAGTGTCAGAACGAGCTTTGTATGATGATTGCTAACACTGTACTGCATTCCCCAGTTGTCCCTGGTGTAGTTCACTGAGCCCCATCTCTTCCTAGTGCGTTCAGCTGCACGTTTACCACCCCGGTAAGCAAGTGGGGATGTGCAGCTCCTGGGCTTTTTCTCTCCCCGCAGCTCTATGCTGTGTGTATCGGTGCTTCCGATGTGTTCTCTCAAATTCACAGTATTTATTACTTTCCCATCTAACCCAAAACCCTGTTTTTGTCTCCTTCTCTGGTCTGCCTGGGATGGAGACCTCTTGTTTCAGCTATAAGAGGAGCTTCTCCAAATCCACCCTGTAAACACTATTGAATTTATTCTGGAACTTGATTCTGCCACTAAAAAAGGCACCATAGTTACCAGATTTACAGAGGAGAACAGTACAGTTGGAGGTCATATTTAACACTTCAAGTATGCCTTTCCAGTACCATCTAGGAACTCTGGGTTGAGTACAAGACCTTAATTGACAGCCTTGTGAAGTCGTAGCAGCTCACTAAAAGCCAGGCTTCAGACACCGTGTCAGCACACCGAACTGCTGGTAATCCTTCCGCCGCCAACTTGAGAAGGCACGGAGACCTTCCAGAAGCATTACATTTGCAATGTAAACACAGGCATAGAGCAGGCACTGTAGATGCAAAGGTGCTACTTTCTAAAGTTAAACATTTGGGGAATGTTTGGTTGGTTTCTGAGCAACTTGCGTCACAGTTTTGGCATGCTGACTTTTTCAGCTATAAATGGAGCATCCAAAAGATCAACCCTATCCATAACCCGTTTTCTTTAATAGCAAGGCCAGGGTGAAACTGGACTCTGAAGAAGCTACAGCTAAGCCTGAACTGAAAAATAACTCCCTCCACCCCACCCTCAAGTGGTGGGCATTGCATATTTCTAGGGAGCTTTATTTCAGCACTAGGGAAAATGTTATCTAGCCCTTCAAATATTAGCTATCACACAGATCTTTTAACAAAAGGTGTTTAATGGTCTTCTTACATTGATACTACTGGATTCGCCCAGAGTAGACTGGAGCACTGCCTGAGCACCAAATGGAGCAGAGATGGGTCTGAGGAACACAAGCAGGTGAGCCTAAAAAGAGCTGGCTAATGATTCGACACTGGCTGTTCTTTCCTCTCTTCCTGTTCCCACTAAATTCTAAGACAGCTAAAAATACCCTGCTGTAATAGGAGGTTTTTTCCATATAAGTACTTCTGGTAGCTGGCAAAGATGCATAGCCATACTAGAAAGAAAGAGGGTTATACAACTGCAAAAAGGTGGGGAACCAGGTTTACTTCTGAAGAGGGGAAGAAAGTGAGGCAATCCACACAGAAAGACAACTTGGAAAGACGCCATCCCACTCCACCAAATAACCAATAAAGTAGTCTTTGAGTTGGGCTTACGCGGCAGGTATTCGCGTTTTCTTTCTGCTCGGCAAAGCGTCAGACAAGAAACTCGGATTTAGCTCCTACGTGAAGACTTAATTCATGTACTAAGAGACCGATCTCCAGCCAGCGAAGATCTGGAGCTACTCTACCTTCCTGCAGAACACATGCAGTTGGCTACAGGCTCCTTCAGATCTAGGTGCTTCTTCACACCACCAGCTCCAGTAGCGACACAGGAAATAACCAAAGCCCTTCCAGCGCCATCTACCAGCAGGTGGATTTGCATTATTCCAAAACGAGGTGTGAGAAGGGCGAGAAACCACACCAGAGAAGAGTGCTGGTGTGACTAATCGCTGCTGTGTTTTAATTTGAGAAGCAGCAGCTGATCTTCTGGTAACAACTGTTTTTTTCCAATTTGGTGATTTTTTTGGTGCTTTGGGTTTTTGGTTTGTGGTTGGTCTTTTTTGGGTGGGTTTTTTTTTTTTTTTTTAAGTTGAGAGTTGCAATTGTTTATTAACCAGCTGCTGCACTGGCAAAATCCACGTTATCTTTAAGCAGGTAACTTTAATCTGACACTGCTTTTAATGGGCTCGGACAATCATGCTCCCCCACAAAGATTCCTCCTGCCACCAAGACCTGCTCTTAGAAAGGCTGAGACAGGCCAGCAGGACCACACACAAAAATTACAGCCAAAGAAAAGAAGAAGCTTTTGCCTTGTAGTTCCACTAAATATAAGCCAAAGCTGATACCAGTATGCCCAAGAGTCCTTTATATAGTATGAGTATTCTATATATAATTTTATGTACTATATAGAGATGTCCCAGTGCTACATTGTGTTAACTCTTACGAAACCCCTACTTTGACCCTGTTCACTAACAGAGGGCAATGACTTTTGAACCCCTCCCAATGCACATGGCATGCCCGCCTGGGCATTCTTTTGCTCCTCTTTGGAGGCATTTGCAGCACAGGCTCAAGGAAGGGAAACAGAAGCAAATCCCTGCCTGTCTCCCCACCCGAGTCTCTTTGCTAGAGAAGAATAAGCTTTACAAGTAAAACTTGTAACCTGCAGCAGCAGCAGGAACTTTAGCAGGTGTCACCTGGTTAATTCCTACCACCGCCATGCCCCTTCCCTGCGTTTCACTTGCTGCTGAGAAGCACAAGCGCTTGTGAGGCTGCAAACGGCACAGGAGCACCCAGAGCTGCGCCACAAGCAACGTGCTCCTGTCACTGACGGCTGTTCCACCGTGCCACAGCTGCCCTGCTACCCTGAGCATCTGCCCCATCGCTCACCAGTATCATGCAGCTACGATCTCTCTATTCATCTTCACTCCCCCATCCTCCTGCTTCTCATGTTTGTTTGTTCATCCTTTCTTAGGAGTGCACAGATTTCATAGAAACTTCCTTGCAATGGGATTAAATAATCTCCAGCCTCTTCCCCCCACACACTGGCTAATGCTTACTCTATAATGAAAATATGTTCTCTGCACCACATACATCCTGAACACAAGTTTCTTCTTAATCTATGGTCTAGTACTTCATTTCTAAAAATACACAGAGGAATGAAGACAAACACACAGCCACTTTGTGGCTTCTCACAAGAAGCCACAGACATGAATGGAAGGGTCTCTGCAACTGGAGAATTATTTGCTGCTCTTAACGTTTTTAGCATAGCTTTCAAGTATTTGCTCTTCCACCAAAGCAGTATTAATACACACATACACATGCCTGCCCACCTAAATTTGAAGTAGGACTTTCCTTTCCTATATGGACTTCTGGAGGTGTAACCATGCTGCTTCACAAGAAGGGAAGAATTCCTAACAGCTACCATCTTATATCCCCACCCTAAGGGCACAAAATTATTTTAAATCTACCAAAACCTACTCCACCAACTGAGGTCATATTTCATATTTAATTTCAATTACTGAAACTCCTCAGTCATTTTTCATTCAAAAGCTTCTAAGCTTTTTTCCAAAATCTTATTGCACACACACACACACAAATTTGTACTGCAAAATGTTTTGCCTTTTACGGTATGGGAAGTCTTCCTGCACTCTCAATCCTCCTTCAAGAATGGAAGTTGAAAGAAAGTTGGAGGGGGTTGAGGGGGTGTTTCTCCCCCAAAGTTTTACTTGTACCAACAGGTTTGTTCTATCACTTTTGTAAATGTATTTTCTTCAGTAGAAANACACTTTCACTTTCACCCTATACCTGCTTTCACCCCTTAATCTTGTCTGCTTAATCCTAATATACTGAAAATATCATGAACTTCATAGAAAAATCAAGCAGGAATATGGTTTTCCCAGAGAGAAAACTCCCCTGTGACACAGGGTAATGAGAACACTTCTCAATAGGAGTATGAGTAGTAAGAGTCTGGAGGAGAAACAAAGGTGCAGAAAGTCAGTTTTCTTATGAAACAAGCCCTGCACTGAGAGAAAACAGCAGTCACTGTAAGTCTTTGGGAAAGAGCAAGTAAATGGCATTTACCATTAGTCACATCTAGCTTTGGTTTCATGGTATCTGAGCATTAATAAAAAGCCCTATGGCATTACTGTTGTGCTCTTAACAGATCCTACTGCAGCTATAATTAGTATTTGAACTCATTATTGCTTGCTGTTAGAAAAGCTCGTACTTCAAACCAAGTCTGCTGACCCAAAAGGTTTCAAGAGCCACAAAACAGAAATCAATGCTGTGGAAATCCACCGCAGGGATTCTTCCCAAACCAAGCAGATCTGAAACCGTGACATGTGAGCCACCTCGAGTGTGTGCACACGTGTATGTGGTTGGATTTGGATTGCTGGGGTGGACAAAGGCAGTACGGAGGGTACCGTATCTCGGTGGTTTTGTTAATGAAACAGGGGTGAAAGGAGGAAGGAAAAGTGCAGGAGGCACCAGCACTTGAAAGTCTTCAGAAAAAGACCAGACTCTAATCTGATAAAAGATGGGGAAAAATTCTCCAGGAGACCTGGGGTTAGAAATAAATGATGAGAATCCAGGTATAATTGTAGGATAGGAAAATTCCATTTCTATGGATATCCCAAAAACATGCTTAAAAGGACACAATGCCCTTGCTCTCAAGGCTGAAGTTTTCCATTAGGAAGTGGAATAGATGCACAGAGCATCAAAGTAACTATCCACCCTCCAACTCCATCAGTAAGCCTCTGTGAGGAGAGGGGACTCCAGAAACCACAGTGGTTCTTCTACAAGACAGTTTGCACCTGAGTATCTTTGAGTCAAGCAGCTATTCAAACAAGATCCTCCAAAAGAAGGAAAGAGCTGAGACATTCACCCTAAAAGGCAACAGAAAACAAACATTTAGAGAGATGGGTGATCCAGTCCTCTGGATTCAGGTTCCAGTCCTCCTCAACAACCCAGCAGCACAGAAAAAGGCATCTCTGCCCTGCTCAAATGAAACAACAGGAGGAAAAAGCCCCCTTCAGAGATCTTCCAAACTCCTTTCTGTGAAGGATTTGCAAAATAGCTCTCCCATTTCTGCAGGTTACAGGAAATTTATGAGATGTCTTTGTATAAAAGTTAGTTTGCACAAAGGCTTGTTCAAATAGCTTTGTATAAAAGCTATTAATCATATTCCAGCTAGCACAAACTCTGGAATTCAAGGAAGTGTATGTAACGATCCAAGGAACAGTTTAAGAACTGCAGTTCTGAGCACAAGACAATGGCCAAGAGCCACAAGATGTGCTGAGAAATAACCTGTCATATACACTCTCTTGGTCATGCAAATGTTAGACATAAGTGCAACAGCTTGTTTTATACCTGTAAGCACTGTATCCATGAATACACACAGATCCCTAGGCATCTACCAACAAGACACTGCCTGCAAACCAGAAATCACCATGCAGTTTGTTTCTGTGAAGCTTGACATTAACATGGACAATACCTATGCCACCTAATTTTAAACACAATGGGCTCACATCCAAACAGAAAATCGTATTACAAAAGCACTGCAGCGATGTAGCTGGAGCTACNATCTCTTCCTTTTCTTATTTAAAAAATAGTTACTTAGGATCCCTGGTATATTTGCAACATTAGCCTTTTCTTTTTTTATTGGGCAGAAATAAGGGGAAAAGAAGAAACATTTTGGAATTAATTTTTCCCCTTCTAGTGAAAGAAGGTTATATAGGTCTGTAGTTTCTTCAAGGTGGAGGTGTATCTGGTGTGCTGTTCAAATGGATGGTCTGTCCCTTTTACTCTAACCATGTATTCCCTGCTGACTCCCCCGTGCCAGCTGGGGTGTTTGAATGGCTATATGGTGAGCTGGTGCGGGGAACTGAACCGTTGGGCAGCTGAATTAAGGGCGGGGGACTCGGGGGGATGTGGGAGGAGAAGTTACCAGGCTAGTGAAAAGGGTAATTAGCCTGACCTCTTCCAGCTAGCTGCATGCTGCTGTTAAAAGGCAACTTTTTTGGGAAAAAAAGTCCGACTGCCTGTAACTAGTAATAGCCCAACTCACAATTCAAAAATCCCAAGTATAATCAATCTATTCTGTGCAGACATTTCCCACTGGACAAGTAATGTTTTTCAGGTTTTTAAATCCTCCAGCGTCAACTTGGCTGTACATTGCAGAAATAGTTTGTTGACATCATTATACCATAAAGCAGGATAAACAATAACATTTTATTTCATTACAATTGCTAACACTTGGCTCTTTTTGTATGAGAAAAACTACATGTTTTCCTTCTACTTAGAGTAAGTTGTTTTCTGTTGTGCCTACCAGGTTATAGAAACCTTCCCTAGAACATAAGCCCTGCAAGGTATTGCTTTCAGCTCAGTCCTACAGGACTAAATGCAGATTAATCTCACCAGTGCTGACAGCTCTAACTCCCAAGCAAACTAAGGAGAAGTCGCTTTGCTACGTTTGCTTATTATTAAACCTAAATACTAGCATAAAAGTACTAGGAGCACATACAAGTAAAAGCACAAGCTTCTCCTTACACCAGCCTCACATGATTATTTAGCCTTTATTTTTTCACCTCTGCCTCACATAAGATGCTTGGTACCACCCATAGCTACAGCCAAACAAAACATTTTCAGTGACAGAAATATTTTCATTAGTTTTTGAAGACCAGGCAGCCCCCATCTTTCATGTGGCTATGAACACATTAAAGACTGTTTTGTAGCTCTAGTCAGTAGCATTTGGGAAAGTAAAGAAATACTGCCAGGCAAAGACATACCTAAAATGCCACGCTAAAGGCTCCCAGGCTCTTATTTGGGTACTGTTTCATTCAACCTCCAATCCCAATGTAAACAATTAAAGCAAGAGATTTCAGGAGCAAAGCTTGATTGGCACATTTAGTAGCACGAGCACAAAAAGCAGCCTAAACCCCGCTTTCACTTGTGCTTAGCCTATGATCTCTCTGCAAAAGAAGGCTGCCAGCCCAGGTCACTGCAGTACCAGTCACCCTCCCATTCCCGTCTGTGATTCCCTGTGTTCTCAGACACTCAAGATGTTCTTTCCCAACAAACTGTGGGAGAGCTTGATCACCACTCAAGTTACATTGTACATTCATCATCCCCTTTTTGTCCCAAGTCTAAGCAACACAAACACGCTGCCGTTCCCAGAATAGCAGGGCAGCTTAGCTGGCTCTCTGCAGCCCTGTTCTTCATCCCAGGCCCAGTGCAGGTGGGTAAGTGCCCGGGACAGCTACAGCCAAGACCAACTCTGTTACAGCAACCTGATCCTCGGGGACACACTCACTTCTGCCAACCTCAACAGTTGCAGTGGGTTCATTTCTCACTATTGAACTTAGCAAGCATTTAGCACTTTAGTTTACAGTAGTTTCAGGCATAAGAAAAAAAAAATTTGAAGCAAAAACTTATGATGAAGTGCAGCATCTCCCTCTCTAGAGGAATGTGCTGGTTTGGTCTCATGGACACTGCTAGAAGGTGTTCAGCTACACTCACCCTTCCCATTCTCCAAGCCAAGACACAAAATGGTTTTGTTGATATAGAAGAGACTGTGCCAGCTGCTTAGCTACAAAAGGAAAAGAGCATCAGGAGGAGGGGATGATAGAGACCATTTGGGATCCAGCATCTGTTATTAGGTCATTGGGTTCCCACATACTGTTGCAACTCAAACTCTCTCTAGTTTCCACATGAAGCTGTCATTGGCAAAAGTTTCCCAGAGATAACGGCTGTCTGGACCCAAATTGACCCACTTAGCTCTGCCAAAATAATTTCAAAATACATTCTCCAACACAACTTCCTGACCTGACAGTCTGCAAGCAGATTGTTTCCTGTGGTTTCATCCACTTCATATATCAATGAGTTATAAACTAGAAGAAACCATAAGTCTAACCTGGAATTAGGCTGAAAAAACCCAGACCTTAAACTGATGACACTAGACACAATGACTTTTTTTTTTTTAAGGTACATGGCAACATAACATCCAGTTAAAATTAAAAATGCAGGAGTAATCTCTATGATGTAAGAATGATAAATGAAAACCCACACACTTCTAACATGTTATTGTTTTTTTAGAACTTGTTAAATCAGTATTTTATGAAACAGAATTTATTGATTTTTCTATTTACTCTGCAGGCCTCCTTTCTCAATGGCAGGTGCCACAGTGCTCTGCCGTAGGCACTACCTTTGCTTCTGTTTTAATGCCAGATGGTCTAATATGCGAAGCTATATGAGACCTGCTCAAGTAGAGACTTGGTACCTGAGCACACTGACAATTCAGACATGATAACAAAACGCAGGACTAGCTTAATGGAGCTGTCAGCAGTTATGGAAGTATGTAAGATGATGTGCTGTCACAGACTCATTCCTTTTAATTAGAAAACCTTTAAAAGCTTGACTGCCACATGCATGGAAGGTAAGCACTGCTCCTGCAAGGAACCTAAGACAGATAATATTAAGTAACAATGTGTTGTAAATGCTGGGGAATAAAGGTTATTTATGTCCTACCAGAAAGACACGAACCCAAATTACATACCAAGTATTTCCATTCACAGAATCACAGACAATTCCTGAAACAAAACACTAAGTTCTGCTTTCCAATGCTGTTCCATGAACCAAAAGACAAACTAAGGAGAAATGCTTCAGATTCCCAGACTTGTGCTTGCTTAAACTGATTATTTTGAACAGATCACGTGGTATGACATTCTTTCATGTTTCTTTAGCTTTTTAAAATTCAAGTTATGTATTTTCAATTTGGAATTTCAATCTTTTCACCTTCTGTCATTCATTCTGAAATACATCTCACATTTTCTTCTATATACTTGTGGAGCAAAAAACCAAGAAATCATCTCAATAAAGTCTTATCAAAGTAACAAAGCTGCTATAATGTAGAGACACTGAAGCGAGATGAACTTTACAAAGAAACACCCATTCAAGCAGCACTTAGAGCTCACAGTTTTTGTCAAATTAACTTCCTTCATGTTAGCTTTAAAGCCTGAGCTGTCAGGTGCTTCCACGTACTGCCCTTGCTATGAGGTAGGGCATGCAGCACAGGTTTATATTAAAAATTGCAGGGTTTTCCCCCCATTCAGTCAGAACTCAGATACCACAGTTCCCACAGACTTGTGGATTTTCTCACGTCTATAAAGGTGTGCAGCATCTAGAACATTTGAAAATGCTGGCAAACCCCCTCATGTTTATTTTTAATCCATCATGTGCAAGCACACAGAACAGAAAAAAAAAAAAAGCTACACTTTTAACTCATTTGTAATTCAGCAATTCTGCTCTAAGTAACTGAAGCTGCAGGATTATTTCCCTGCTTTGCCTAGGATTTTGCGAGGTGGCCTTATTTATAAGCCACACACTTCAAGCATCTCTCGTTTCACGGTTGCAGTGTTTTTATGGTCTGTGGCAGAGATCATTTCCCCTTTGGTTCCCAAAAAAATGTTCCCTCATTTTTGAAACGCATAACCTGACACGGTACACGTGTTCAGCAATAACACTTACACATATGCTTTCTGCAGCGGGCACACACAGCAGACTCCTCCAGAAACCAGCATGCTGGTGTCTGGTTATGATTAACATTGCCTATGAGTATTGCCACATGTTAAGGATTGATTCTGTCCTGCTTGTGCCCCAGTCTGCGGCTGGAGTAAGTGTGCAAAGAGCAGATTAAGCCAGAGTTCAGTTAATGAACTGGTTGTCAAGTGCTACAGGTTTGGTTCAAAGCCAGAGGCAGCACTCTGCACTGCCACGTGGACAAGGAGTAGGAGCAGTGTTAGAAAGCAGTTTTCCTCACCTTCCTGCAGTAGCTGCCTGCTGAAGACATCTGTACTTCTTTTACCTTTTTTTGTTTGTTTTAATAAAAATATTGCATTCAACACAAAGTTTGGTATGCAATAATGCCGTGTTAAGCAAGGTAAGAGCAATCTGCACAGGTGTCATTAACCTTCTTCAGATGTCCCTGTGAAGGTCTCCTGAAAGTTTCTGAATGAATAATCTTATTACAGGATAGAAGAAAGTACAAAGCTAATCTCCACAAAGCCTCTTACTTGTACTGGGCAATAGCTCAGCCAGAGAAAAGAGAAGAAACTGGGGTGCAGGAACAGATGAAAAATGCCCTTTCTTACAGTCAGGGTTCTGCCTACTCATCGATACCTTTACTGAATAGCAAACTGACCTCCAATAAAATAGTATTTAAGTCTTAACCTGACATTTGTTAAAGACATTCATACCCTTCTAGTCTAAGGGAGGCAAGTAAAGCCATGTTGTCTTGCAGTTACTATGGAACATGAGCAGAGGAACAGTTTCTGTAGCAGCATGCTGAGTCACAGCAGGTTTTAGTTCATTACTGAACCAAGACTGACACAAGCTCTGGATTTACAGCATTTCAAAGTGGCATGCAGAAGATGGATTTGGCTTTTGCTCTCCCACCAATCCTGCATGCAGAAGGTTGCTAAGAGTGAACCTCACACACACAAAGCCCCAAAACAAGCAAGGTTCAAGGTTCTCCACACAAGCTGCTTTGCATGGATTCAAAAAACAATGCCAAGGGCAAGTAAAGAAAGCATTATTCATCCACACAAAGTTAGTATCTTCAAAATAGAGTTCCTGACTTTCTTGCCAAATGTTGCATTTTTTTTTTTAGATCCTAGTAGGTTAAACAAAGAAAGGTCTGAAGTCTGAGCAGTTCAGCACATCTTCTGTTGCACTGTATTCAACTAGAGATGGCTTCAGTATGGCAGCAGGCAGGAAGGGTTGGGCAGCACCAGGGCGCAGAGGTTTTCATTAGCAGGTGCAAGGTCTGAAAATAGCAACTCCTTTCTCTGTCTGCTGAGAAGTCCCCCTGGCCACCGCCATTTCCCCAGGCTACAGCCAGGAGACTCTCCTTACACATGCAGTGACAGAGGTCAGACAGATTCAGATCCCTGCCAAATGACTGTAATCCAGCCAGGATAAACTATAAGCCATACCTATTGCCACACAGCTAGCAAGTTTTTTCTTGTCTCCAGGTTTGTGCTGCTGAGGGGCCATACTCTCACATTCTCACGTTGCTCAACAAAACTATACACAGGGAAATTGGACCTGAAGGGTACGTCTGAACCCAGTGAAGCAAATCACAATTAGGTTGATATATAGCAGCAATTGCTCCACTGTACCACGGAAACAGTGGCTTTATTTTTGGAATCATATCACAAGCAGACCTATGTAATTTTGGAAACTGCTAGTCATAATGACTATGTAGAGATACATTTAAAAAAAAAAAAAAAGAAATAGATGACAGATAGGAAGTTGGACTATATTCTCCGTAAAACATAATACTTTTATGAACTCTTTGTATTTACATTAGATAAAGATAGGTAAGAGTGAAGAGGAACTAAAAAGGTTTAGCCATAAACAAACTGCTCTTGGTCTTACTGGTATTTCCTTCCACAGATAGCTCTGTCCCCTTACTTCCCTCACTCTCACATCCTGACTCTAAAAGACAGGAGAAAATTATAAGGAATTTTAAATTATCTGCTGCTTTATGCCCCATGTATTTTCCAAACCTATTTGTGACCAAGTTTTTCAGGTAAAGACATGCAAACCAACTACAATATTAAGTCTTTTTAGGCATTTGAACATAATTCTACTTCTTGTCCCAGTATCTGTGGTGTTCCCTTGCAATCTAATGAGAAATCTTCTGATCACCTCAAACAAGCATACTACAAAAGCAATATCCCTTCTACAAAGCCAAGTAAATATTACCATTTTTGTACGAGGTAGCTAACAGACGTTTTGTTGTCATTCAGATGAAAAAATCATACTTACTGCTAGGAAAAGCATGCAGTACATGGAGAATGAAGAATGGCCAGAGTAAAACGATAGTCTGGAAGAAAAGAGAACGGATATCTTATTAGTTTTCTTTTGCAACACTCAAGTCAGCAGTGATACCAATTTATCTTAAATAAGCAAACTGGTAAAATGCAAACTTCTGCATGCTTTTTCTTCAAGGAGACTATCCAGGCACAACAGTCATCACACTTGTCTGACAACAGCTTTTGACTAACAGCACTGACTTCAACACTCAGCAGCTATCTTGTACCAGCATTAAGTTCATCTCCACATGGGGTAAAATCTACCAGCTCTTTGATTGGAGTTTGAACAGCAAGTGAACACATCCTCAAAGCTAGAAATCAAGCATCCTTGCAATCACTCTATGTGTTTCTTCTTCTTGATTCCATACCAGAAAACTGTAAGTACTATAATTTTTTTTCAAATTACTTATCTGATTTCATTGCATTTAGTCACCATCAAGAGGCAGTAGTTAACAACTCACATCTCAATGTTCATACCACATATACTTATGTATACCTCTGTTAAATGTACTGATTCATAAAGACTACAATCATCTTTCACTGAAGGGCAGAGGGAAAGGCAGGAAAGGCAGTTCATCCACCAGCCAACTGCAAAAGCTGACATCTCATCTAATAGCCAAGCATGAAGGTACTCCTACAGCTCATTTAAAGAGTGTCTACATTGCCTTTAACTCATAAAGGCTTCTAGCAGCTCCAGACTGAAGGGACCAGACAGTTGATGCTGACAATTCAGGGTGCCTTTGGCAAGGTCCTCCCCTACACACATGATTCCTACCAGGAGCTGGGCACCACAGCTGTAGAAAAAAATGACACTCATCTCTTCATCAAGAGGAGAGAGCAAAATGGAAAGACATTTCTAGTATGATCTTAAGCAGAAAGTAACAGTATTTTATTTTTTCTGTTTCATGCACAAAGCATTCTAATCATGCTGCTTCACAGGCCTCAGCCAGGCTTCTGTGCCATTTAGCTACGTAACACAGCACTCCTCACTATGAGTTTGGCATACACAAACAAGTCTAACAAACTTTCATAACTCTCCAGACTGCCCTCCACCATATCCACCCTCTTTTAGTGCCTCAGCCAGGCAGAGAGCCTGAGGGCAGGGAAATTCCTGGTCAA
>VZTM01008121.1:0-17314 GCA_013400555.1 Jacana jacana
TGCTGCCTAAGAACTACTACATATTTTTGGTTACACATCCCACTTTGCCAGTTTTCCACGCCTGAAAAGCCATGTCTAAGGCTGGATACCAGGCTCAACACATATTTATAATGTATTTTAGAAAAATATGGTTTTTAAGCCATTAATGCAGTGATTGTATTAACAAAGTATCAAAAAAAAAAATGGGAGCGTATGGGGAGGGTATATAGGACAGTCTCTGCAAGTCCTACACAATGACAATAGCCCATCACTCAGTTTTTCACCTTCTACCCAACAACTTTCTCCCAGTGGCTGTCTCAGTTCCACAGAACAGCTTATTTGCCCACTGGCTTCCAGTAGTCTGTAGTACCAGGAGTCAGAGCAAACTCCACAGTCCAAAGGGTGCTGTCAAAGTTCATAGAGTTCATAAGCGACACAACGTTCTTGCCACCTCCTCTTCTTCCTCATGAGACAGTCTGTGGGTGTTCCTCATACATGGTCCTGTTACTTCACACAGCATCTCCCCACCACCATGAAGCCTCTTCCTCTCCACATGGTTCCTTTTGCCTCTCAACTGTTCAACAAGTTGTAAAATTAAAGGATACTCAAGCTCACCCAAACAGATTATTTAAAATTCCCATCATCTGCACACACTGCTAAATAACTGAATTATTTTATGAAGACTTTCCACACTCACCACAGAGATGAAGAATCAAACAAGTCACACAGAAGTTAAGGTACAAAACCTTGACTATATTCTTAACTCTGCAACAAGTGGTAGTTCCAGTGACACAATTATTAATATTCTCCAAGTTTCTAGACTTACTAGTCCTAAATACTTAGCATATCCACCACATTCTTATGTGTACTGCATTAAGAGGTTTTCCCAGAAACTAAGGATGTTTTGTGGTTGTTTTTTTTTAACACCTCTAAAGAATTCCCACTGTAAGACTCGACTATTTCATTCTTTGACCTCTCCACCTGCACTCTTGCACTCTCTTTTCCATTCAGATGGCACAGGGAAAATACAAAAAAAAGTAGTGTTCTACTGTCAGACTAGGACAGCTCAGGTATTTTGTTCTCTACATACACTTAAGGAACGGCAAATTCTTCTTCACAGCTTTGCCTCTGATCAGTTTGCTGCACCAGTACACCTACTGATGATGCCCACAGATTAATGCCATGGAATGTATTAAAAAATAAATGACCACATTTATCTCATACATAGTGGGGGGGGAAGGGAACACGGGCACTCAAGTTTTAGGACTTAGTCGCAAAAAGACTGATTATTATTTTAAATAAAAAAAGTTCTCCCAGTATATTTAGCACCTCTAAGACAAAAGATATTTAAATAAAATATGTTCGCCTTAAACAGAGGTCTTCAAATTATTTCAGAACTGTAGTTGCAATCTTAAGATTCAACTTAAGAATTTCAGTTGACATTCAGACTTAAGATTACTTCTGCGGGCAGCCCCAGAAGTGGTAAACAGTACTAGCAAGCCAAGAGGAAGCAACACACGCAAAAAACCACAGAGTATCAAAATATTCAGCGCTGGTCAAATCCAATGGGAAACAAGCCTCCTGATTGTACCACGGTCACTGAACAACTCAACGTAAACCACTTACACATTTCCAGAAGAAAATGGTTTATGCACACATCACACATGAGCAATCTGCAAAGACACACACAGTAACCAAAGAGAACTAATCAAAGTAGACAGAAGGTATACCTTTTTCTTCTCCTCTGATCTCATTTTAGTAATTACCAGTTATCTCTACATATCTTAAATGACTCACTTGTAAATAACAAATACAAGAATACAGTGCTGGAACACACCATTAGTGTGTATATGGGGAGCCAGAATTCAGAAATGTCAGTTTATTAATGTTTGCATTTATTTATATATCCTATTGATTAAATCAAAAGAGAAAAATCATAAGTATATCTGCCCCTACCTTAATTAGCAAGGTTATTTATGCAGGCTGAAAGGTAACCATGTGTTTGTTTCTCTGACTCATTCATATTTATTACATTTGAAAAGTATTACATTATTTGTACTCTTTTAAATCACAAAGAAACCTCCAAGCATCATTTATGCAGAAAGGGTTTTTAGAAGTGACACATTTAAAAGTTTCACAATTGATGCAAATGAACAAGACCCATTTTACCCAGAAAGAGTACAGCACTCACTCATCAGAAAGATATGAAAGCATACAAAAAAATCATAACTTACCCCCCCAGGACTTCTGTCTCTACTTCCCCCCCCTCTAGAATATCTACAAGTAAACTTCATTACTACAATTTCAAATATGTCATAAGGTGGCCCTTTGCCCTAATTCTTCCTAATGAGAACCTATGAGGTCATTTGATAAGATGATTTAAATATGGAATCTACATTAGAATTTAAAAAAAAAATAAATAAAAATCAACAAAACAGACCACCAATCCCAAAATACAGTTCACCCATAAAGCTGCCCCCACACTATGTGCTTCATCCCCTTGCATAGCACGGGATAGCATAACAGCTGGTCAGGAGCTAAAAAGTAGATGTCATCCATTACTTCCTTCCCAGTCTTAAGGATATTTGATGTCCCTAGTACAATAAGCTCCAATATACCCATTCTCATATCCCCTTCCAATCGTCTTTCCCCTTGCTTACAGTTTTGATGCTGAAGCATAATAACTACAATATTCAGGAATATTTCGGGTTTTTACATTATTTTTTTAAATTATTCAATCACAAAACTACTACTATTTCTACAATTCAGGGCATGTTGTCGTTGTCAGAATTCTCCAAATCCTGCAGATGATCACCACGTAACATGGGCAAAGGTGAATTTTTTTTTTTTATTTTAATGAGAGAAGGTTGGGGGAGGGGAAGATAAGTTTTAAGTTTTCCACAGAAATAACGGTATGATGCACAGGGAACAGCTGCATTTCGAAGGGACTCTCCCGGCTCAGTGAGGAAGGTCAGCAGGTGAGGACACAACACACCATGAGTTTTGTCCATCCCACCGCAGGGACGGGAACTTCTGCAGAGGAATGGGACAGGTCACTAGGGTCAGCATCACCGCCACGGATAAACCTGACAAAGTCCACCTGGCACAGTACTAAGCAATAAGCTAACAAGAATTAGATCTGATAGCAGATCTACAAGCATTTATAGCCCATGACTCAACTTTCCCTCCTGTACAGTGAGTGACCTTTAAAGGAGGACAAGAAAAGGAGATGAGCATGCTTATATGTAAAATTCATACAATCCATTATCCAAAAGAGTAACTGATATCTGAGGCTCTAAATCTACTTAAGTAGCAGAACAGCAATGGCCTATGAAGTCCTGAAAAGGCCACAAGGAGGCTATTTGATTGTTTCTGTACTTTTGGTACCTTGTGAAGCATGCGCAATTTTCCTCAGAAAAGCAACAACAGAGTCACAAGGTAGAAGACACCAAAATACTGTGATCATCAGCACAATGAGGATATTTTAAGACCTGATTTAACACTTAAGTTCAGATTTGCAGGGACAAAATACAGATGGTATTTGCCTAGACAAGGATCTGAAGACATCAGAGCTAGAGGAACTAACTATTTAGCACTGTAACCTAAAATACCAAGCATTACCCCAAAACTAGTGTCCATACATTGTTAACGTCCCCTACTGCACATTAGAATACTCTGAAAACAAAACCAGGGCAGGGTAATGCAAAAGTGGAATCCTTTTTTTCCTATCCTGGAAAGCCTGGAGAACACACTGACTGGACCCTTTTTCCATTAAGGGAATTCACAGTAGAAAATGACTAGTGATATAACTTGAGGTCCAGAAAATAAAGTTTGGGAATGTGACCTTTTATGCATTTCAGATCAAAAACTAGTTCAGTCATATGTGTGCTGAGACAGCCTTGGGCACATACAAACTCACTTTAAAAAAAAGTTTGAGAGCAAGCACTCAAGACAGCTGTGTTGAAGAGCTATACATCCAAAAGACACGATCAAACTTTCATGTCTGATATTGCAAACCAAAGACAAACCAGAGTTCAGTAAACACTAAATGTGACTCTGCACAACCTCGTTATCTTTTCATCTCAACGGTTAAACCTATGTGAGGGAGTGCAAAGAGGTTACAAAATGCTATCAGCACAGTTTATTAACATTCCTTTTGCATTTATTTTGCAGCAGGATAAACCTTAAGGTAGGAGAGAATCAAACACCAGTAACTTGAGAAGACCAGGACTTATTCTTGAGAAATCTTGACCTCCTGCAGCAAGAGGAGGTTTTTATTAGAGAAATTTTGTACTCTTACATGACTACTGCTGAGCAGTTACGAGCAGATATGCTCTTCAGACATTAGCTAAGCAAAAGTGAACAGCAAATGTACATCCTTCTCTTATTTCCTGTAAATTGGGCCTGAAGCCACATAGGACATTTTCCGGCTGTTTTTGCCTTTCCACTCCATAACCATACATCTCCATTATTTAGGGAGTTCGTGGACTTCAACATATGATCTTGGAATTAAGAAATTTTTGCCTTAATGAAGTCAGCAGCACCATTCCTTCCAATTTCAAGGGTGAAGGATTTCACGCTTACCCATGGTATTCCTCCTCCCCAACCCTTCACCCCTTTTAAATCATTATATTCTGGTTTTGAACTTTAGCTTCTAATCTTCCTTCTCACATCTCACCTAAGAGAGACTTTGCTCATCTCTCTTCTGAAAGCACATTTAGATCACTTCAAGTTATGACTACTATTATGAACTCAAGAAAGATCAAGCCATTGTCCTAGTTGTACATATAGGAAATGCACACTAGAACTTTAAGGCTTCAGCTTTTTTAAATATGGGAAAGGAAGAATGCTCTTGGATATAAATTATAGGGTATCTTCACAAGCCATAAATAGTCAGGTAAGACCATTCATTGTATTAGTCGGCCTTTAAAAGATGTTCTCATTACATAATTAGTTTAACACCTAAAATTCTAGTAAGGGAAGAAAGTTAACTATCTCAACAGCAAGGAGTCCACATTACTCTTGTCAGATAAGAAACAGATGACAAAAGCAAGTACTCTGCAAAATAAGCCAAACACAGCCAGCCACCTTTGCTGCCTGAATGGTTCCAGAAAGAGTCGTGCAGGAAGAACTGTTTGCAAGTTTCACATAGTTTTGTCTTCCCCATCAAACTCTGCCCCATACGGAGCTGGCAGAGCACACTTGCTTGTACACCACCACCCACCAGGGATGCTTCTCCAGCTGGGAGCTGCATGTCTGGGAAAATGGCCACGAGCAGAAGATTAAAAAGGTATGTGAAGAGAGCGGGTTTGGGTTGGAGTTTCTTTTCTTGTTTTTCTTTTTAACATGACATTCATCACGTAGTCACCTTTTGGGTAACTACAAAAACTCCAAAGTGAGTGAAGAAAAACAACATTTGAGCAATTTTTTCCCCATAAATGATATGCAAAACAACTACATTCAAACACAGTTGAGGGTTACAGACAAGAAAGTGGAAGTCTGCGCCCTGTTCTTTCTACCGCCTGAGAAACGGAAGACAGAAACCAGTTACTTGTTCTTCCCTGCTGCTGCATGCTGGTTTTTCAACGTATTTCGGCAGCAGTAGGAATAAAGACAAAAGAAAAACTAAAGAACAAAGCCTGAATGCCATTCTGGCAAAAAGAGGGAGAGGGAACAAAAGACGTAAGTGGAAGTGGATGGACTACTTATAGCAATTATTGTCAAGTATTTTTGCACTTCCTTCCTTAATGTAGCTCCTTTCCTACACAAAGGCCTACGAGTAATTTTGAGAGGTTCCCTTTGTAGAACGAGGAGAACGGAAGACTGCAATAATAATATGCAATGAAGATAAATTTTCCCAATAATGCAAGCTACAGGAAACACATGGAGGTCAAATAAAATTATTTGACTATTATTTGCCTTTTCAAACACTATATTCTTCAGCTGCTAAATAAAAACATTATGAAACCATTTTACAGAGTAAGATTTAACCTTATATTAACCTTCCATATTAAGTAAACAAACCTTTCTAGCCAATAAGCATCACTGAACTCTCCAAGATGATAAGCAATACCTTAATTACATTCATTTACATGACTTTGAAATTGTTCCAGACCAAAGTCAACGACTACAAGGTCAAAGAGTAAGGAAATCTAAAATAAGGAGAAATCCATAGTCGGCCAGTTCACACAAGCAGGGTACAGCATCCTTTCTACCCAGTTTGTAAAAGGTCAGGGACAGAAATCTTTTCATCAGTTACATGAAAAAAAGCAAACCCTCTGAAACACCAAAGACTGAGTGCATCCTTTCTTTTTCTAAAGACTATTCAAAATGGAAAACAATAGACGCTTTAGAATTATTTTTAATGCCTAACGGCCAACCAAGTCACATTAATCTTTTATGCAAATATTTTATAATATCCTAACTGAAAGTCACAATAAAAAAAGAAGTCATATTAAAAAAAAATGCAGCCGATTCACTGACAATTACAGAGTATTTGTTATAGTGTCCTGTTATATTCAGTAATGCTACACTGAATAGTTTTGCTGAGATTTCTCTCATGATGAAAGTATAACATTAGAAGGGAAGCCACCATACTGAGTCCACATCACTGTACTTCATGAACTGCACAGACTCCAAGAGATGCCTAAGCCCAGTAAAAAATTAAATAAGATAAAAAGAAATCACTGCCTAGAGTTCACCTCTCATCAACAAAACTAGACTGTATTCTTAAGAAATGAGGAGAAAACATCCTGTGTTGTAGTCCAGAATATAATGCTTAGTATGCTATGTGGAAACCTTTATTATTCAATCTGTGCTACATCTAGAGCAGAAAATGCTAATTACACTCAAGCAGCAATTATAAATATTTTAACAATACTGCTGCAAGAAACTTGATCAAGTATGTTCTGCCTTGAAACAGCAGAATAGCAGACATAGTGTCCATCCCATTCCCAAGATATTAGATAATGACTCAGGTATGATCAATAGCAATCAAATTAGCCAAAATATAGCATATATGCACACTGCACTAATGGATCGTTTCAGCATTATGGCTTGTGCATTATAACCATGAAAATACAACAAATATGCATATACAAAAATCGAAAGTACAGCTTTTGGATTTAGGTAATCCCATATCAATGCATTGCAGCTGACAACATTTTCTTAGTATTAAATTAGATAAATCTCCCTGCACCCTCACTTTACCAGCCAAGCACTTTTTACACAACTCTCAAGCCAACAACCTCCTGCAATTTAAGTATGATTTAGTGCAAGAGAAGCAATGAGTATTATAAAATTTATGCTTGTTCACCTTCTCTCCCCACAGAGAAGGGCAAGATGTTTTTTCATGTAAATATGTATTAGATCCAAATCATTTAAATAGATATTATTCCATAGAGAACATGATGCTGCATATGCCCATTTCAGCTCCATGTTACTAAATAAACTGCAAGATAATGATGCTGCCTTGCTCATCCTAAAGGACACTGAAAATATTTCTAGGCATTTCAAACAGATGTAAAAGGATGAGACTTTCACAAGAACAAGAGAAAAACTATGGTGGCTCTTACAAAGCTAGATAAGGTGAAGAACAAGCTGCTCATAAATCATAAATTAGTAAATCTCTTCAGGAACAGGCCACATCTGTTACAGCAAAAGTGTAGCTCAGGTACACGAAGCAGTCTTTATAGCATGGATATCAAGTCATTATTACATTCAATAGAGGAAAACTACTTTAGAGGTAACTTAGGAATGTTAAATACAAGATGCCAAATGTTAATTTCATGCAGTTTTACTTTTCAGTTATATTAGCTACAAGTGTCACTGCTTGACCGGAGAGAGAGAGTAGGGAAACCTTAAATGATTTCTTTTAAAAATGAGAGCTTTAAAAGCATTAATTTTAAGCGAGCACAAATATCTCACTGCTTTGCACAAAATACAAATGAAGTTAATCAGCATGTTACCATAAAATACAGTATTTTGAATTCAATTGTTAACTATAAACACATTTAAAGTGAGAAAGACTGTCACTTGTCTTGCAGCTATTGCATATCATTTGGGCCACAGTCAGTTGTCTTACAATACTGTCTGACCTCTGCTTGATTTTAAAATAGGCTAACCACCTTCAACTATGCATGAACCTTGAACATTATCAAAACCAGTTATATTGCATCAACGATTTATTAATAGTCTTATATTAATAGTAATGTAACTTTGACTTTACAAAGTCATAAAGATGACGAGAAACACAGTCAAGACTTACTGTGCTGCCTATTTTAGGCTTACTAGGCAACCCCATGATACAATCAGGAAAAAACTGTCCAGAGAGCAACAGCGACAAAGGAAAGAACAACAGAATACACGCGTATCATCCCAGTTAAGCAGGGGAGGGGGAAGGACACAGAAAGCGTAATGAACGGTAAAATAAATACTGAAACCTTTTAAGTACTGAAATTCTCCTCCAGCCAACTGCGCCAGGAGCTGCAAACTGCTCGTCCCGAGGCAGGGAACCTCTGGACAAGCACAAGGCTGTAATGAACAGGCCTGTTCAGCCTTACGGAGGAACGCTCCAAGCTCCATTCCCTTTCCAAGCCAAGCATTGCAAGACAACCAAAGCCTACGGGCTGACGTTCAAAGCAAACCTGTTGAAGGAGGAAATGTTCCTCCCCAGACCTTTCAGGTTCAAAACACTTGCCGCAGCAGCCCTGTAGCGTTCTTGATACTGCACGGCCACTTTTATAGCGGTTAGCCCCATTACACCACAGTTGACAGTTTAAACAACGAGCAACTAAGAAAGTACGATATTCTATAACTGGCATTTACAGCACCGGCCTTGGACTTCGAATCTTTACCAGACGGCCACACAAATCAATCTATCAGCTCATAAAGGTGTGCTTTTTTAACCTCTAAAACAGATGGGATTGGCCAGAAACGTCTGGCATGTCAAACTGCTAATCACTGCTGCCCTTTGCACAAAATAACCCACTTAAGTTGAGGCATGGTTGCACTGTAACAGACATTAGTCTGTGGGAAACCCATTTAACTGTCACATACTCCCGCCACTCCTGCTCTCCCTTAATTAAGCCTAATGCCTTATGCTTTGACCTTTTGTTCTAGCCTATTAACCCTATCTAGTACAAGTTCAGATATGTTAAACTTAAAAGTTTGCTGTAAAATATTAAATGCCACGCTACAGAAAGAAAGGGGGACATTTCTCTATTCTTCGAGTTACTGATCCCTTTACCAAATCTCCCAGACTGACAAAAACGGAAACACTACATTCATTCCCAAAGACAAAACTATATCAAAACAATAAACAGTTTCACAGAAAAAAAAGTGGAGTTTCTTCCACTTGCATAACTATCTTTTCCTCATCAGAGGAGAAAGGGAAGCAAAAAAATGTGAAACTGCTGTTTGCAACTTCATATCCTCAGGCTTTTGTGTTTTTATCCAACAGGAAAAGCACGTGCTATCAGCCAAGATCACACTACACTCATTTGCTGTTCTCTAAAACCTATCATTAAAAATAAGATGTAATTGGTTTACAGTGAACAATTCCTCCTCAATTAAAGGCCGCATCTGCAAACCTTGCTCACACTGACTCATCACCTTGTTCTTCTCACAACATAGTTATGTTATTATTAGATTTTAATTCTCATCTGTACCTTTTCATGAGTTACATCTTTTGAAGTTTCTCAGGCTTGCATAAGTTCAAAATAAGAACATAATTTATAAATTTTAGCTCACTGCTACAGATTTTTATTTGTTGTAAACTCAGCTTTAGACATCATCACTGTCTTCCCCTCTTGTACCTCTTACTTTATGAAGGTTACACAGCATCAAGATGGAGAAAGACCATCCTAACAGTCCAGAAATCCAACTTGAAACAAGAAATCCAATACCAGGGACATAAATAAACCTCTGATCAAGACAACTCTACTGGACTCTACACTAAAGCCATTTACAATGGTATACAATGCAAACTCATATACCAAGACAGGTATTGTACAATTACTGCCTATAACCAACAGACAAACCTGTTCCCCACCTCCCTAAAAAACAAAACAAAAAAAAACAAACCCCAAAAATATCAAGACATAGCACATATATGTTTTATAAAGTTGGACAGAAAGGTAAAAATGAATGCAAACTGCATTAGAATTACAAGCCATAATACATGAACATTCTCTCAAAACCTTAGCTTAACCACCTTGCTGATGAGTTGAATACTCCGTGCAAGATCCTTATTCCTTATTCACAGTTTACACTTTTGCAACTCTGACTGAATATAATTGCTTTTAAAAAGAAGTGAAAATTTTGAAACAAAGCTTCAAATGCAATTATGTGAAACATTTAAAAAAGCTTTTTGCCACAAAAGCCACTGTCTATAAGTTCCATTAAGGCTGTACAAGTGACCATCTGCTGCTGATCACAACAATTCTCAAGTTGTAAATAGCTAATTAATTAATTATGTTTTAATTCCAAAGTGCCTATCTTGCTGATTCCAAGAGCAGAAAGTAACACAATTAACTGTCTGAGCAGCTAAGAAGCACTACAACAACATTAGACTTCTACTTTTGAGCCGTCAGATAGGAAGCATCATGGGAAAAAAAATTGATCCTTCATCTTGGTTTCCCTTTATTTCCAAAACACCAATTCTGGATAAATCAAAATTTCCCCAATTTAAAAAGCATAGAAAATTTCTAATTATTTCACTTTGCTATATCCTATTGTATGGGAGATGTAGAACTGCAGTACACAGACCATGTAACCAAATGGAGACAAGCAACACATGGAATTATTAAAAAAAAGTTAAAAAAAGAAAAATATATCCTCGCATCTGTAATCTGTGTCATTATAACAGACAGACTGCAAGTTTTGCAGGCTGGGATTTGGTATGACTGCCTCCAGCTTCTAGACCTTCCCTACTAATGCTCACAAAAGTTGTCACTAGAGGCAATGCAAATGAGTCCTAAGAGAGACCAGAAACAAAACAACAACTGCTTGTCAACCATTACATGCCCAAATTGTATTCTTTATGCTCATCAGCATTCTCAAGTTCTTAGGCATGCATGTAGGCCCACCGAGTACAGTGGGGCTACTCAAGTGAATAAAATTACTCACAAACCAAAGTGCATACACATAAGTAATCACTGGACAACACTCAGGGAATTATTCCCCAGTATCAAAGAAAAATAGGATTTAGGAAATGGGAACCAAGGGAGCAGATCCAAACAAAATGACACTGGTGCTAAACGTCTACAAGCCATTGTAACGTAATATCTAATAATGATTTTACTGTGACAGTCCCTTGCCACAGAAGCTCAATTTGGATTTTTTTATTACAAAGAAAAAAGTGAGAGATTGCAACACAGTAAGTTTTAGTTAATCTTCTCTTTCACTCTGCAATTATATGTAAATCGGGTTCTTCTCTATTTAGCAACTACCTCCCAAACAAGTAGGCTAAATCCTCATGACTTACCAGCAAATTCCATACAGAAAGTTCAAAGGCTACTGAAGTATTTACTTCTCTTTAATCAGCACACACTAAAAGTCTCACACTAAAGGAGAGAGATTAACTTGAAAATTTATCACTTTAAGACATATTATAATCCTAAAAGATTTACACATGGCAGACGGTCATGACAGCTTCAGCAAGATGAAGAAGAAATCCCAAACCAAAGAGAAAGTAAATAACCCAAACAAATTCTTTACCTTGAAAGTGGTCCCATCAGGGAAGCCCTTCCTTCAGAGGTTCAGGGATGCCTTAATTTTCTTCAACAATTCCATGCTTGATCTGAAAAGAACAACAGAAATCGTCCTATGAAATTCTTCATACCAACTTTTTGTCACCCAGTATACTTTCATCTATGTCCTTACTGTTGATGCAGCCAAAAGTGATGCTCTAGTTTAGATAGTAAGAACTACAAACGACGTTTCTATTTCAGAAGAAAATCCAAAGTTCAGAATTTTTTTCTAAGCAGAACCATCAGTAAGACAACTACAAACAATTCAAGTAGTCTAGGGTGGTACTGTCTAACTAACTGAATAGTATTTCCAAAAGAATAAAATCAACACTCAACTGTGATTCAAAGCCATGGTCCTCTTTTTCTTCCTCTCATTCAAAAAACACCTGTGACACGAAAGCCCTCATTCCTATGTAGCGATTGCAACTTCAAACTTGCACCTATGAATGCCAAAATGCTATTTTTTAAATGCCTCTATTAATTTAAATATATATAAATATAAAAANAGGAAACTACACAAGCCTAGCAGAACTGGTGAATTTAAATCTAAATGCCACAGAATTAGTCAGAAAAACACTAAATCAAACAAAATAATGTTTGCTTTTAGTTGGGTATTAAATAGTATATAATATTGTAGTTATAAGACATTATCCATCACAAGCACTACCTTAAACATTCTTCTCAGCACTTCTCTATTATTCCTAAGTGAACTTTTGCTAAAAGATGCAAACCTACAACTAGCCCAGATTATTGTTATTTGTACTGTTTTAACCCTGTTCTCGTGACGAGTCCCATTATTAAAGGTTATATTAAATCTTCTGCCACCAAGTTACCACCCAAGCAGCAAATTTGTTATGTATAAACAGTCAAATTTAACTACAATATATTAAAACAAACAAACAACAAACAAACCCCCCAAAAAACCCACACCACAGACTTTCTCCCGTTTGGCTGACCCTTCCCCTCTCTTCCTCAGAACTAGGAGAATTCATCTAATTCATCTCCTCTTTGCCTTGCCTTCAGCTTCTAGTCTCACAAAACCCACGTGCATAAATCCTTTAAACACAGAATTTCTCCAGCACAGAGCACCCCATGGGTGCCTATGGGTGTGCAGGGGGGTCGAGGGCAGAGTGGGTAGTGTGCACGTTGGGGGCAGCTCTCAGCATTTCCCCCTTCTGCAAAACCACTCAGACTAAAGCCAGCTTAGAGAAAATATCTAACTGATCACTGCACTGACCACTCACAAGTGGTTTTATTTAAGCATTCCTACTTCCAAGAGAACATGGATTTCTATGCAGTAGGAAAAAACAACAACAAACAAATCAACACAAAGCAACAACCACTCCACATTGTATTGCCATCAAGGTTCAATGTATAGACAGGATTTCCCTTAGATCAGGACTAAACAGTCTTTTCCACACTGTTCCAAGTGACTACAAAAGCTTCAAAGAACAAAAGAATTTGTTATTTCTGGTGAAAATTGCTTATTCCTTCAATGATGTTTTAAAAATGGGGGAAAAATAAAAATTAAGGAAAAACAAACAACTTTTCTAGAATAATATTTCATTCTCAAAAACTTCACAGATAGGCCTCTTGCTTTTAACACCTGATAGGTTTTTTTGAATGTTGATTTGTTTTTTATTATAAACTGCTGGAAGTTGGATAGGTGATGACACAAACAACACCAACAAGACAATCTCCTGCAGCAAGAATGATCATTTCTTTCCATCTCAGAGATGAGCCTCGCTTTCTACATCACTGAAAAAGCCTTTTCAATTTCCTTTCCCACTCCATTTTCATAGTGAGGTGGGACACAGAAGAATTAGAAAGCCCATAGCTGTGAATTTTAAAGTTTGCTGTGGGGAAAAAAATCAGCATCAGAGCTGCAGTACCAGCCTAGCACCAACAAGAACAAAAATACTGTTCTGTTCTGTGAGCAAGACATACTATTTAGACACATTTCAACTTAAAAATTCATCAAGCACTTTTTGGGGCAAATTAAATACTCCTTTATTTGTTTTCAAATAATAGTTTCAGTCAAGACTGAAACACTTTACATCCATGGCCCAATCTCTCATGATGACTCCTTTCTGAGGAGGAAGAAGAACACCCCACCAGAAGAACACCCCACCGAGCTGCTTTTCTACACCAAACTCAACATCTTTGAATCCAGTAACTAACAGATCTGTCGCCTCTGCTTTTAATCTCACTTTATTTATAAGCAAAATTGGTTTGGTTTTCCTCTGCTGAAGACAATGGTATTCAGATATAAGTGATATGAAAACAGTTTCTCTCCAGACAGTTGAACAGGAGCAATAAACCCAGCAACAATTTGAGAAGACTATGCCAGGAGGGATCTCACCCAAACTAAGATGGTTAGAAACTGATTCTACCCCTTTCTATGCACAAATATTTATTTAAATGAGTCTTAGTTCCTATTCTCCTTCTTCAATCAGGCCAAATGACCTGCAAAAGACAGCCAAATAAATTATCAAATTAATTTCATCAAGTGTTAAATAGGTCTGCTAACATTTCAAAGTATTTGAAATAAATAATCTAGCAACACTGACGTGCAGGCATTTGTCGTTTCCAAAAGAATCCCTTTACCCACTTTTCCTGAGGCAAATTTATCAGAGAACACAAGAAAGTTTTTATGTGATCACAGATGTCCACCCAAAGTATTGCCTGCCAACCACAGCATGTTGTTTTCCAATTCAGTATTTTCAAATTCAACTAGCAAAATGCTAACACCATAATATCCAAAAGCAATGTCACAAGCCTCAGAAACACTTTCCTCATATTTGCCATACGCAGGCCAGCACAGTTCAGATAGTTACTGTTCTTATCCGTTTGGCCTCTTGGCAGGAAGAAAGAGCAAACCACAAATGCAAACCATGAACTCTTGTCTTTAGTTTAAGACTGTGTAGACAGACTATCAGGTTTATGGGTTTTATCTTTTTTGTACAGTTGCGCATATTCTTTCACACCTTTTCCTCTTGTTCAGGCTTCATTCCCCACCTACATTATCTTTCCACTTGCCTGTCATTAAACCCCTGCTGAGCAGTAATGATTTGCACTGCAAAATTTGCACTTCTCGTCCCAAAAGAGTATTTATCCTTTTTTAATCCATAGGATGGTTATCCTATTTATCCCAGCCCATCGCTTGGTGTGTGTCACCCAGCAGCTGGGAGATGAGCCTGCCTGAGCCCAGCTGCCCATGCCCACACGTGCCCCCACCCGGGACGTTGGCCACCAAAGCCCCACTTGTAAAGGGGCTTGTGCCCCCAAACCAGGCACCCACTGAAAACTCCATGCTCTTTTCTGTACTACCTCCATTTGCTATATGTTCACATACAGGAAAAAATACACAGAAAAAGTAAAAACAAAAACTGAACCAGAAGCCATTTGGGTTTTGAGGTTCAAGGAAATTCTGAAAAGCTATTCTAAAATTAACAAAATACTACAGTCTTCATGTCTACTCTGATAGCCCTGCAAGAAGGTGTCAAGCACAGCCCTCGAGCAAGACAGCTGACTGGGGGAAATGCAACTCCCTGGCTTCGCCCTGGGCAAGTTTATACATGTGCTCGGCAAAACGCAAAACATAGTTTATCTTCTAATATAGTAATGCCCCACACTGTCACCGGTAAAATTAACAGTGCTCTCACTGCTAACAATAATACACGCTGGTATTACAGAAACCTTTTGCCAATGTTCAAAGATAGAACAAAAAGTTAGCTCTGAAAAAACAAAATAAGCTTTAAGCAAGCAAGGCTTTGACAATTCTTTTAAGCCAATCCCACATTAAGCAAAACCTACAGGCAAATACGATCACCATCAAGTTAATTCATGTTTGAGTTCTATAACCTTTACTGAATCACTTAAAAAAAAAAAAAAAGACGTTTTCCTTGGTGCCTTTTACAGAGCAGATTCACCCTAGACACAGCTATCAAACCCTGCAGGTGATACAGCCAGCATTTAAATCATCCAATCAAGTTTATGATGTAAAAACACTACTCCACTTTTACTTCTTTATCAACATAAGTTTTATGACTATAATAAATTTTGGTTACTTTATTTTCCTCCAATTTTGATTAGCACATATTTCACTTCAGAAAAGGATATAAGTATGAAGAACAGAAAGGAGGAAAAGGAGACGCACATTTTCAACTGGTAATTTTCTACCCCAAGACTACTGGAGGGATTGGGGCAGGGGGGCAATCCACCCAGTACCGTTTGGCACTTGACAGCATCTTGCATTCTGTGCATGCAGGGGCTGCAAAAAACTGAAAACCACTGACAGCTCTCTCTCATTAGGAAGCTCGGAACTGTAAGCCAGTGTACCAGGAGGTCAGACTTCACCCCACACCTGAAACATGCAATTGCTACTTGTTACCTCTTCTATCCCACCCAGCAGAAAGCATAGAACCTGAGCGATGGGTTTCACAGACTTGCTGTCTTGAGCTGGAGTCAACATCAGCTTTACCTTGAAGGAATGCTGATAAAATAACAAGTCAGACTTCTCAACCACAAGTTGCCCACAGACAGCAGAAGCCCCAAACCTGCCTGGACACTTTTCTGGACATGAACTTCTGCTCTCCGAGATGTCGACTCTCACTGCCCACATAGCAACAATTACTCATATTGCATTAAATCAGATTTTAACTACATGATATCCTTAGCTCAGAAAGCTCTCATCATACAGCATCTTACTGTGTCACTTTCCAGTGTGTTCAGCCAGCCTCAGAAACAGCAAATTGCATTTGAATATTAAAGGAAAAGGTTTTCTGCCACTTGCTCAGGGACCCACCACCGTTTCCACAAGTGACTGCCTCCTCTCCACAGGTCTTTGCAGGCCAGATTTGCACTCTTTGTTAAATAAAGCTTTACAGTATCACTGAACATTTATAGTGCCATGACTCAGTTAAATTTTAACCAGTCTGTGAGATGTCAGACATTGCAGGCAGGTCCTCTCAAAACAAAACAAAGAATAATACTGTCTCCAGATTCCAGAGAGATGAGGCAGAAGGGGACAACTTCCACTTCAGCTTTCCTAACATCACCATAATCCCAAAGCCAGAAATCCCACCAGCGTCTTGTTGTTTTTTCTGGGTTTTTTCAATGTCTTCAACACGTGTCAAGTGTTTTAGCTGAACTCTTCTCTAAATTAAAAGCCTCATAAACCATCAGAAACCACAACACAGAAGAAGAGAGAGGTGCAACACAGAGACAAGCCTGTTGGTACGTTACAAAGCTGTCCCTTATTTTGCCTATGCCCCGGCGCTACCTTTTTTTGGGTTTCGCTACCTTCCAACTTCATCACGGACAGACACTTACAAAGACCAGCCTCAAACACGTTCCGCGGGGAGAAAGGGAGGGAGGGTTAAAAAACACAAATCACCTCTAAAGGGCTTCAGGGACACGAGAACGCGTCTGGAAAAAGTAACCTTTAGTCTAGAAAGGAAACAGCGACGTCCCTCAGGAGCCCGAAGCGATGAGAAGGCATCTTTGTGGGGAAGCAAGGAGCCGCGGGACCGCCGCCTGCGGGAAGCGATGGCCGCGGCGCCCAGGGGGCCGGCTGCCCGCCG
>VZTM01008128.1:9067-40010 GCA_013400555.1 Jacana jacana
AGCCGGCGGAGGAGAGGCCGCTCCGCTCCCCAGTGGCGGCAGGGCCCGGCTGGCTCTCGCGGTGCCGCCGGTCCGAGCGAGGCGCGAGTCCCGAGATGGCGGCGGGGCGCTGACTCACGGCATAGGCCTGGGACGGGCGACCGGGCTGTAGGCTGGATCCGGCCTGTGGCGATCCCCGGCGGGGGGCGGTGATTTACCGCCGATAATCGGCGCTGCGAGTCGCTGTCGGGAAGCAGGCCCCAGGCGCCTGTGGGCAAATGCCGGCAGAGGGCAGGGGAAGCCGGCAAAGGTCAGAGGATGAGTCAGCAGCTCTGGCCGCGGCCCTCCCTCCACCGGAGAGACGGGGAGCGGTTTAGGTCCAAAATATGAGGCGGGGAGGGAGGGGGCTAAGACTTTATTTTACTCTTTGCATCCACGCAGGTTTATCAGTCTGTGTGGCGCAGGCATGCCCATACATTTATTGCCGAATAAACGCGCTGGCTTGCTTCAACTCTACTTGTGTTTTCCTGACAGGAGCGAAATCCCCCTGTACTCAGCACTGGTGAGGCCGCACCTTGAGTATNTGGAGTAGGGCTGATAGTTGGACTTGATGATCCCAGGGGTCTCTTCCAACCTAAATGATTCTATGATTCTATGAAATGGAGCTGGGACGAGGTTCGCCGCCTCGCACGGGAATGCCGGGAGGGCGCGGAGAGGGGCAAGTCTTCGCTGTAACTAACACTGCTCCGTATGAGGCAGTAACACGCAAACACACGCACCGTTGGGAAACAATCGACAGGATTTTAGAAGCTGATGGGGAGTTTCAAGATTAGGCAACTGTTGGGACTTTTTACAGGAAAAGCACTTCCTTACTCTTAACTTGAACATCATCCCAATCCTGTGAACGTGTCCCAAATCCTGCCTTAGGGCTGTTGCCGTAATTGGGTCTCTACAGCAGATACAGAAGCACCACATCGGGTACTTCTGACTTCCAGGGGCGCTAACACAGCTCTGCGAGAAAACAAGCAAACCAGAAAGTTAACTATTACAATTTAAATAGACAGGGTTGCTTACTTGTTCTGCACAAGCGTTGTGGCCCGTGAAACAGGCTGTTAGTGGCCACTAGAGGGAACGCTGGCTTTACTGTTTCCACTGGTCTACAAGGGTAACACAATTGAAAAGGAAAAAACCAAAAACCCCAACAAAACCAACTAAATCACGCGCACGGAAGTTGTACTTGGCATCAGAACACACGTAGTGAGAGATGTCACTGGCACATCGGGTTAAGAGTTGGCTCTTCCAAGAGGTAATCGTTTGCCTGTTGTTAAAGCCAGTGCCAGCTGTAGGCACCCTCTGAAGAGACTTTCAGAAACACGCAGTACTTCTGCGGTGTGAATTGGAAGTCATTCCTTTTTGTACGTATATGGGCAAGTTTAGCTTAAGCAGAGTTAAAGAGTAGAAAACCCAGTCCCATGAAATTTAACTAAAAATCCTCTGTGCTTAATCACACAACAAACCAACCCTTTACAGATCATTTTCCCAGTGTGCAAACACAAAGAGTTATTTGAACAAATGCCTCCAGCAAAAATTGGAAAATTAATGTTGAGATTCAACTATGAAGCGACTAGACAGCTTATTATACTGTCACCTCTCTGATCCTACATCCCACAAACTCAGATTTTTCCTATAATTCAGACTTTCCCTAAACAATAGGTACATCTTTATATAAGAAAGCTTTCATGATATCCACTTTCTAAAATAATTTTTTTAATTCTTTGAAAACTGGTAAAACCAGGAATCATCTTTTTTTTTGATACCACTCCACAATAAATGAACTTTAAAGCTGTGTTCCTTCCCCTTTCTCTTTTGATCTCCCTTGCACACCTAAGCAGCCTTTAGGCTCTTTGGAGGGAGACCCAAGCTTCCTGCGTCTTTAATAAATTTTGCTGCGAAGGCTGCATTTCCAGGTGGAAGCTTGGCAGAAGACCTGGGCGTGCAGATGTCTCCATTCTGCAGATAGAACGCTCTGCCTGCGGTGCAGACACTTGCAAGGCAAAACTCACAGTTTACTCTTCCGAGAGCTCTGTCTGCCGCCGTGTGGGAGGCAGAGAGTGCAGAGGCCAGATCAAGAGGCCACAGAAGGTCCGAAATCCCACCTAAAGCCCCATCAAGTTCCTGAGAAAAATACTGTTGTCCTAAAGGTCCCCCCCTCGTTTCGGAGCACATCTCCACCCCACTATGTACTTTTTCTCCTCCAAAGGAAAAGTATTTTTCCCCAAACATTAAATCTATTTGCTGTAAAGATTCACAGTTCCTTACAAATCCTAATGCGTGAGTGTTAGGTGTGAAGCCCAGTCCTCTGAGATCCAGTGGCCCAGATTCCAGGTACAGGTAGAGACAAGTAAGTACCACTGCTGAATTAAAGCCTCCATATCACACACACCATCTATGACATACCCAGAAAGCACAAAAGTATGAATCCTACCTAGGAGTGAGATTAAAATCTTGTAAAGATGAGTGTCTGAATTGTTTTGAGGTTCTAAACACAGAGACGTAACAGCTTTCTTATTTTTAAAAGGTACCTTTTCTGCTTTCCATACGGTCAGAATTTGGAGAAGATGAAGTCCATGCAGTCAATGGCAGCAGGACACAGAGAACCCTATCAAAGCTCACTTACCCACCCCTTTGGCTGAAGTCAAATATGCATCTTCTAAATTTCAGAATTAAGATTGTCAGTGGCATACTCCCTCCTCTGCACGTCTAGTCTCTAATTAAACCATTACTCCCCCAACACACACCCTACCTCGCCTTACTTTGTGCCCCAAATGAGTGGGTGCTCAGAGAACGAATCAATACTGTGTAACACGGACATAGTCAGCAGCTTTCATCATTCAGTTGATTCTCCTGCTGTAAGAGGTAGAAAATAAGGTGGGGAATGGGAAGTGTTGTTCGTGAGTTCTTGTCACGTTATGGGTGGCTACCAAAAAGCACGAAATAAACAGGAGGGACTACACAAAGGGAAAAGAAAGATGCAGACACATTTGCATCCTAGCTATTTACCTCTTAAAATTGCCAGACACAAAGTTAAGAAACGACAAGGGATATTTTAGAAATGCATCGTGTCACAGTCAATTTCATACTAGTAAAATAGCTATTGGGTTTGTGCCTCTACTTTTAATCTCTCCTGTCCAAAGCCAATGTCCCGTCCTGCCCTTACGACACAGCTGCTACTGCTGACTCTCTGAAATAGAGCATATCATTATTTTAATTCTGCTACAGGAGCTTTGACATCCACACGTAGACAACCACCCTTAGGAGTTAACCAGATACTCCCCAGAGCTTCCGCTTTAACCCAGTGCAGCAGCCTCTGTCCTGCAGCTGTCCTGCCAGACACCCGTTGTTTGCTTTTCTCCTTTCACAAGCAGTTCTCTATCTTCCACAGCTATTCCTACTCTTTCCCTCTTCTTGCAGCCTTTTATGGACAGCTGCAGTGGTGGTTGGCTCTCTCCACCTTCCTAATGACAACTCCAGGCATGCCCACCCCCACACGTCACCCCTTGAATCTCTTCACAAAAGAAGCTACTGGGGACACAGAGCAGAGGGCTTATTGCTCCTCAGAAAGATCTTTTTTCTTGAGTGCTAGAAGGCAAACTTCACTTGCCTCCTGCAGCAGTTTGAGTTGGGGAGAAACAGAAGAAATTACAGGCCAGAGAGGTGATGTTGGTTTTGTTGTTGTTGTTGTTTTTTTTTTTCTTCCAAGGCAGGTCAGGAATTAATGAAAAATGTAGTTCATGTCATTACAGCACAGATTCCAGTTTTAGCTACACTTGTATCACCTACAAAGATAGAGCAGGACAAAAAATGACAATAGAGAAAAAAAGAAAGACATGCCATATCAAGAAACAATCCAGAAGAACAGTAATAAGAAAACTCTATGTCCCAGCTCAAAGCTTGCAGAAAGACAAGTTGAGACTACAGATGATCTGTAGGTTACCTCTATGCTGGCTGATACATTAAAATACCATGAGTGTACTCCCTGTAATCATCTGTCCTGTACATTTTTTAGGACAGCCCTGGCATAGTTTATGTGTGGGCCAATAGCAAATAATTTTCCGTTATGGTCTGGGAGGTACCACAGGCCAAGGACCGTTGGCCATATGTGTATGACCACCCCATATGGAAAGCTGGGAAAAAAAGCTTATAAATAAGTCCATACAAATACTGAAAAATAGTATGAATATTGGCTATTCTATGTCTCAGAACTAGCAAATAGTCTCAGGCACATAACATTTCTGATGATAGATGTAACAATACAGATACAGCCAAAAACTAAGTGAGAAGCTAGCAGTGAAGCTGAGGTTGCTTAAATCAGTCATACCAACTGGCAAGGACAAAGCAACACAGATGAAACAAAGATATAGCTTCACAATAGTTGGATGTTTTCTTGAAATAAGATATTTATGAGAACCGAGTTTCCAGAATCTTCAGAGATGGGGCGAACAGGCCCCAGAGGCTATCAGGGCCATCAGGGAATTAGTCCTCCAGAGACCTGCACAGAGAGTTATCCTTTCCCAAAGCTTCATAGCTGCTCAGCTGAAGTAACTCAATACCTTCAAAGAAGAAAGGACAAAGTATTCATATCATGCCATGATGCTATTTTTAGCCCTTCCTAATTTACTTTAGCTAAGTAAGAAAAGGTTGAGTCATCAGATAGTGTCACAATGGCCTGGTATAACCTCGTGTCAGAATTTTTCACACAGTTTTGACTGGGCACCGTTTATTTCATGTAATGGCTTGGCCTTTGTCTCTTCCCTGTTCCCCTATACATACATGTATCTTTAGCAGTTCTAAGGAAGAAACACAACTCTACCCATGGCATTGCCACCACTGCACTCCAGCTCAGCTTGATTTGCCATTATAGAAGGGGCAGTGATGGGACAAAGGGTACAAAGAAGAGAGAGTTACCATCCAGTCAAACAGACCACTGTGTCCCAGCACAGACCCAGCCATTCAATCCACCCCTCTTACATTTTTCTACTGCCACTGGCTCTTCACTTGGCTGTCAGAATGACAATAATTTAGAGGGAAAGAGAAATGGGGTGAAGGAAGACACAACATTAAAAATGTAATTTACTTTGGACTTTTCACAACCTACTGAGATTACTCAGTTTCCCTTTGGTCCATGAAGTGAGAGTGTCCAGCCTGTTAAGCATCTTTCTGAGCCAAAAAGTAGATTAAGAACTCGGAAACAGCCTTGGTATGTAGCTGAAGGAAACTCAACTCTCAGAATGATTTGAAAATGATCCTAAATTTTGTAATAGTCAGCAGCACAGATCTGTACATACTCAGCATACAAAGAGGCAATTCCTTCCAGAGAAAACTGCAGTAATACTTATTTGAGGACTACAGACACAGGAAAAGTAGCTTAGAAACTCGGAAAAAATAAAATACACACCTATAATGATCACATGCAGGGATGGATAAAAAGAGCTTTGAACAAACATAAGAACTTTAGCAAGAGCATGTAAGAATGTCCATGCAGTGGCAAACTGACTTTCAGCAAAGCACTTTGGTCAGCAAAAGAAGTGACATGCAGAAAGTGTCTGAAAAAAGACCACTAGGAATTTGATGTGCCAGGTCTATGAAGGGTGACCAACAGATACTGATTTTGCACATGTGGGAACTCTTGATATTGAAAAACAATAATGTGCCATGGAAAGCATGCCATAAACTACAAACTGACACAAATCATGATGTAACTGATCCCAAAGTCACTTCATAGAAAGCTTAAAGCACCAAACATTTCACATAAAACCACCAAAACCAACCCCACCATTTCAGCAAGGACCAGAATAGTCATTACTGAATACAAAAGACGACACAAGGAAAGAAGACAGAGTAACAGTGATTGAGGTTGTAGATGGTTTCACAATGCTCTTCACGGCTTTGCCCCAAGACTTCCACAGTCAGTCACTTTTGGAGCTCAACAGGAGATCCAGGAGGGAATGATTTCAGAAGTGTTTATTCCAGATGAACTTGAATGAAATCTTATGAAGCACAAACAAATGACATTTAAAAAGTGGCGGCATCAGCACTAGGCCCAAGGAAGCTTGCTTTCCTCAGAGGTTGTGTCTTGTCATTGACTTAGGGCTGCGGTTGATTCTTTTTCCCCCATGGTTAAGACATTGATAAACACTTGCTGCCATATGGATTCTCTTTCGGTTAGTAACACACGAGCCCAATGAGTGCCCTTCTCGATCAGGATTTCCCCCAGACTTTTCTCTCCTCACCCAGCAGGGCATATTTTCAACAAACTCACTGAAGCACTTAGAATCATAGAATCATTTAGGTTGGAAGAGACCCCTGGGATCATCAAGTCCAACCATCAGCCCTACTCTACAAGTTCTCCCCTACACCATATCCCTCAACACCACATCTAATCTACTCTTAAACACAGTCAGGGAGGGTGACTCCACCACCTCCCTGGGCAGCTGATTCCACTGACTGACCACTCTCTCTGTGAAAAATTTTTTCCTAATGTCCAGCCTAAGCCTACCCTGCTGCAACTTGCAGCCATTCCCTCTTGTCCTGTCGCTCATTGCCCGTGAGAAGAGACCAGCACCAATATCTCTACAGTGCCCTTTCAAGCAGTTGTAGAGAGTGATGAGGTCTCCCCTCAGCCTCCTCTTCCTCAAACTAAACAACCTCAACTCCCTCAATCGATCCTCATAAGCCTTGTTCTCCAGGCCTCTCACCAGCTTTGTTGCCCTCCTCTGTACTCGCTCCAGCACCTCGATATCTCTCTTGTGCTGAGGTGCCCAGAACTGGACACAATACTCAAGGTGCGGTCTCACCTCCCTGCTTCTGCTGGTCACACTATTCTTTATGCAAGCCAGGATGCCATTGGCCTTCTTGGCCACCTGGGCACACTGCTGGCTCATGTTCAGCCGCCTGTCGACCAGCACCCCCAGGTCCTTTTCTGCCAGGCAGCTCTCCAGCCACACTGCCCCAAGCCTGTAGCGATGCATGGGGTTGTTGTGGCCCAAGTGCAGGACCTGGCACTTGGTCTCGTTGAAGGCCAACTTAGGGGTTTTTTGGTTTGGCTCCTCCCCCCTCTTTGGAAGTCAGCCACCTATCAAATTAATTTAAATAATCTGCAGAATTATAAATGGCTGGTGAGGATGGGGAGACTCAACGCTACCATGCATGTGCCAAGTGATTGCCAAAGTCCCATTCCTTTACCAGCCTGACTACAAACAAGGACAATAAAAATCTTTAATGACAGAAGAGTCAGGTGATCTAAGTATGGACACAGTCAGTCTCATAAGGTAAACATGACATAGTATTGTTTAAAATCACTAAAGCTATCTACCTTTTTTTGAAAAGTCATTAAATATCAGTGACTTGGCATGACTTCCTTCTTAGGATGAACACTTGCCACATTTCTGACAGGAAGACCGGTGTGTTTGAAGTGTTCATATGAACAGATTCGGGAGAAATCCCAAGTACTGACTGATGAAGGATATAATGATTTGAACAAAACTTACAAAGCTACAATTTATTACTGTTACTTAACATCCCCCCACCCCTCCCCGAATTCACCAACAAAGAAAATTCCAGAAATCATCCAGTCCCCAAGAGCAACACAATAAAGCTGCTGCAACATGAAGCAGTACTTTGGGATTCAGAAAATCCCGTCTCTGGTTATTTTAGATCTTCAGCTTCTCATCTAAAAACCTACAAGCAAATCATCAAATATGAAGTAGCTATGACAATACTGCACCAACATGTCATCTACTCTGATGAGCAGACAGAGCATCCACATAACATCATTTATGAAAATCCAACATGAAAGTGTTAAGAATTACGTATGTTTTAATACATGAATATAAATAGGTCACTTGTAACTTTATGATAGTGGAATTAAAACACAGCAATATCAACAAACATAGGTTTTTATATATAAAAGTGTTGTTTATTGTAAGGAAACTTTAAATATAATCAACAATATTGAAAATATTGTGACTGGCATTTATGGCCTGGATTGTAATTTACTGCTATACAAGTAATTTCTAGCATTTTTCTTAATCACGTCAAGCTAGTGCAAAATATAGGTAGCTTTTAGAGATTAAGCATACAGAATGACAAGAGTGTAGATTTTGGTTACCTGATATTTCCTTCTAGTGTAACAGGCTTCTCTTTTTTCCATAAATCAAAAGTACAAAGGCAAGTTATTTTATGTGCACTTCTTCATACAGGGTTTCTAGGTTAAAAAAATTGTAATTTGTAAATTTTTCTCCGATGGTATTTTGTTAGGAGTCTGACTTATAATTCACACCATACTGTATGATGTAAATTATATGTTGTTATCGTTTCATATAATCATATTTTCACATGGTATGATTATATAAATTGTCACAGCATATCACTGGCTATAGGATAACAGTGACATCAACGTACACAAATACAGGGCATTAGAAAAGTCATTATCCGAGAAGGAAGGATGTTCTAGGTCAGGTGTTTGAAACTGGGCACAAGCTGTTTCCTACAGTTCTTGTCGTACCGTTTTGGCAGAACTCCTGCCGGTGGCCGTTGCCAAAGCACTAGCTTTCCATGAACATCAACAGACAGGTCAGTAAGCAGTATTAAAATTGGACCGTGCCTGAAATTTCCAGTCACAGGCCCTTGTAAGCAACGAGCCTTGCGCTCCTAATTAAGATACTCTCTCTCCTCAGTCTCAGAAGGTGTCCCATGCTATTATGGCTAACAAGGTATCATTTCATGATGAACTACAGTTTTCTGAAAGCAGGACATACTAGCTTTAGCAATGACATACTTTCCAGGCTTCTGCAAAGCTTCTGAAGTATCAATCGTTCAATTTAACAATATTTTTGTACTTCCTGATAAGGATTTTCAAGGACAAGCTTATTTTAGCATGGCTTTTGATATCAATGACTTCAGTGATTGAATTTGATCTTTGATAGCTAAGATTAGACTGCAAGAGGAGAGATATACAGAGATCTTTTCGTTTGAAATAGGTAAAAGATTTAACAGATAAAAAAGGTGAGATCTAAAAAAACCTAACTACGTAACAAGCATAGATAGAGAAGACAAAATGCATAAATATAAAACAAGGGAGAAGGCAAACGCTCTAGGTTATGTACGATTAGGTAGAACATGACAATGACCTATGCCGTTGCTTTTAAAGCATTAAGGTTAATTTGTCAGCTGTTCTCACTCCAGACTGTACAGAGTACACGTAACTAATAAAAAATGCAGTTTATTGCAAAAATATACAAGTCCTCTAAAATTGCATAAGATATTACAATGTCGTGCTGAAACATGACATATTAAACAAAGAGGACTTTAAAACAAATTACAAAATGTTAAAAATCAGATTTGGGTCATGATTGTTACACAAAATGCATTGTCATGCTTTATCTTACGATTAGTCTTGTGATTCACTACATCCGTGATAAATGCAACATAAAATCATGACAACCGTAATAGTCAGAAAGTAATATCTACTTTATATCTTCTGTATTAATACATATAAACACTTTGTGTGCACTAATACTTTCAACATATCACATTCAAACTAACAGTCTTTCCAGAAATGTAACCTTTTTGAAGAACAGAAGCTGGTTTAACAAGTTCATCACGTGGGTTTTTTGAAATCTACTCTTTAAGGAAATGCCGTGTTAAAGGACTTGATTTTCAAAGGTGCTGTGCTACTACAGGTTGTCTTAGTACCAGATGGAACCATCAGTGCTAAGCACTTTCAAAAATCAAGTCCACAATTTATTACATTTCCAACTTATTTATTAGTATTTCCACTGTAATAAGTCAAAAAAATACCCCCAAACCCATTCTTAAAATCACAGAAAATGCTTGGCATCTATAGGAAGAGAGACAATTCCTCAGTGGACTAACCACTACTGTGCTATGTTCTCATGACGGATCTTGTTGCTCCTATGTTTAGTTCATGCACTGGGATCAGCAATGTCCATGTTTGTTCCAAACAGAGCAACTAGCTGCTCTTCATAGTTTGCAATGTTCCGTTTCAGAATTTCCATACAAGGTCCCAAAAGCCTTTCAAACGCCTGCACGTCCATAACTAAGACAAAAGAGGAGAGAAAGAATAGAAAAGGTTCATCTCAGTGTTTATGACATTCCAGTGTAAAATTTTAATTTACAACAGGACAGACACTACTGAGGCGTGTACTTTGTTTCCACAGAGAAGAGCCACTTACCAAAATCAAGATCACCACATTGCTGTCTTGAAATTTCATACATAAACTCAGAATTTGCTGCATTTCTTATTTTGAAAGTACCTTCAACATTAAGGTTTATGGAACTCTGGAGGGACCTGGATTCCTCCACAGAATACAGTTTTAAGACTCTTGACATTTCAGAAAACCCACATCCTTTGCAGCTGTTGTTTTGGCGGTATTTGGGGTCTAACTTAACATATTTCCTTGCTCCTTTACTTGCTTCCACCCACCGTGGAAACTGTAAGAGATACTTATTTCCCAGCAAACGTAAGGAAAGTTGGAGACAGTAATTCACATGCAATGCCAATGCATAGCTGACCAGAACATTTTCATCACCTGATCACATAACGTTACCTGCTACAGTTCTAGCCAATAGGCCAGGGAGGCAACTTCATACTTCACACTTCCAACCCGATGGCCTGTAGTGTCTTGGCTCTTAAAAGAAGTTCAAGATCTCTGCAATCTGGGAAGTGCCAAAGATCTTGGCGACTCGCTCATACTGGGTAATGGTAATGACACTCTTCCTCACCACTGCCTCTTATTCTTTCTTCTCTATCATCTTTGATCTTTATTGCCTCATGTGTGTTTGGAGACAGGGATTTTAAAATATAATACTTTTATAAGTGAGAAGATTTTTGGTTATTGGGTTGGAAATCAAACTGTCATTCAAGAATGCCAAACCTGTCTTTGCTGTTTACAGTTTTCCTATAATTAGATACAACTATTTAGGAGCTAAACATTAGTGCAGGCAAAGCAATGGATGCAAAGGGTTGTCTGTGAGCACAAATCCTGTGGTCTTTGCTTTTCCTGTGTCTGAGGTGACAGTGTGATGGATTGATTAGAATAACAGCTAGTGAGGACAAAGAACTTGTTAAAGCTTAAGTCATGGGGATAAAATGGGACAGGATTTTTAGCACAGTTATTTCTTGGATGAACGTCAGTCTACTCGGAAAAGAAATATTTCACCTTTCTGCAGAGTATTAGACATTTATCTCATAGCTATAAGTGGTTTGCAACAACACTCTCTGTACTGTCCTGAAATAATTTTTACTTCCATGTGATAAGAGAAACCCTGGAGAATTTGTGCTTAACACCAGTTATCAATTGCAAATAACTTTTGCACTCAAATAATGTAAATAGGAATGCACAGTAACAGATGATGTACTTAAACAGCCTTATTTAGGTTAAAGTAATTAAATTTTATATTCTGGAAACAGGCAAAGTTCACAATGAGAATAACCATAGATTATGAACAATTTTATATGAGATATAAAATATTATTGAACAATACCTAAACATTTGACAGTGCCAAGAGCAAATGCAGAAGCAGCTCGTGGTTTGTTAGTTACAAGAGCGAGTTCTCCAAAATATTGTCCTCTTGAGCATCGAGCTATTTCAACTGCTCCGTTCTCTTCTACATCTTGTTTACCCTGAAATATCAGGTAAAAAAAGAAAGAGACAGATTTGCTGAACTCAGTATTGTAACAGCAAATCTAGTAACAATGGTAGCGTTACTGATAACACAGAACACATCAAGATTTAGAAGATAAAATACGATAAAAGTTCTGTATGATCCAGATGTTTACCTTCCTTGTCATTATAATCCTTACTTCTCCAGATTCCACAATGAAGAAGGAATCAGCTAAATCACCCTGTAGAAAGAAAAAAAATAGTAAAATGAGTAAAGGAAACATGAAATTTCCTGCTTGGTTTAATGGTAACAAAATACGTGCAGCCAGCTTCTTGAAGCTCACCTTTTGATACCTGTTGCCAAAGAAATCACTTTAATCTGAAAACCATACTCAAAGCACATAATAAAACATCTATACAGAACTGACAGCAAGGTCTTTTCATGGAAAGACATAGCTGACTGTGCCTTATACAAAAAGCAGAGAAAAACAATGTTAGGGAAGATCCTGGAATCTTTCCTCCTGTTTCTCCACCTTTGTATTCTGTCCAAATTACTTCTCCTACAGAGTTTCCAGTATAAAAAGCCTCCACGGGCTATCTGATACCCAATAATTCTTTTGAGGCAAGACAATCTCAGCTGCCTACCCTGAAGAGTTTACTTCTGCATTCTTCTTCAAATTATTATCATATTTTAACAACAAAACCAAGCCAAGTCTTCAGTGCTCCATATTGCAAGCCATCACCCTTTTACATAGTTTGGATTTCTAAGTATACTACAATATGCTATGACTACACTAGGACTCCCTTATTCATAGGAACAAAGCGGCCTGTTTTGCAAAGTAGCATAAGTGAAAGATTAACTTCTGAAACAAAATAATCCCCTCTGTTAGATCCAAGGCTGGTTTTGTTTTGTTTGACACAGAAAAAAACATAGTTTAAAGTATGTACTGTCTATAGATAACATTATAATTGTTAACTATTGGAAATGAAAAACTAAAACTAGAAAAAAAAATGTACCTGAGCAATGATTTGTTCTCCATCTTTGTACACTTTGGTGCCAATCACATCAACCACTTTTAAACGCTCAGATACCTTCGTTTATAAAAAGAAAATGTAAGAAACACTTGGTTAATATTGTGATATTGTATATAGAAAGCCCTTTCATATTTCTTTTCATGAATCTCCACACAAAATAATATATCTTTATTTTCCTGTTTTGATAATCATTAAAAAAAAGGAAGAACTGCTGAATAATGTTCCAGAGGGTATATTATAGCCTTAACAGCTAGATGTTTTGTCAGGGCTTCCGTTTTTGTAAGAAGTCTGTATATCCCAAGTATTACAGAAATATTTTCAGAAAAAAACAAGCTATTAAATGAAAATATTTTGAAACTCCCCAAGTTGTTGTTTAATTTTATTGGCTAATATCTAGTAAAATCACTACTAATATCTATAAAATATATAGTAAAACTACATTTTAAAATGTAGGCTTGTTTTGTTTTTTGGTTTGTTTTTTTTTTTTAATAACATACAGTATTAACAATAGGTTTTTATCCTGAAAATTTAGAAACAACAAAAATATGATCTTTCTCCAAAACACGGTTGAGAAAACCTTAATTAAAAATTTAAAGTCTACAAAAGCAGAATCTTATCAGGTTCCTCCAATACTAAAATAATGCAGAAGAAATCTTACTTCTAAAGATTTAAGGAATGGCAATGACTCAATAAAACTTTCATACATTCTTCTCTTTTTGGCATTATTTTTTACAATGATTCTTCGGAATGTTACCCTGTCCTGTAAACACAAAGAGAAAGAGAAAGTTTATTAACATAAACTATGTGTGGTAGTAAATACTTTAGAAATGGCTGAATCTGTTCAAATTACCCAATTTTAGTCACTCAATGTAGCTGTGAGACTAGCTGGCTCATCTCCCCATGCAGTCAGTTGAGAAAGATTCCTCTAGAGGTCAATCAAGAGCTTCTAAAGTTAAGCTCCTGATCTGATTCACGTGAAAACCTCTGCCCCTTGGTAGAGAACAGAGCTAACCTTAAAGAGGTTGGCTACACAATGAGTGCTGCGTGGGTAATTTAAGAAATCCTCAATATTTAAATATTTCATTGACAAAGTTCATTCATTATCCTGAGGTTCCATACATATTAATATGTACTCAAAGAGGTTTTTATATTATTATACAAACAAAACAAATATAACGGGTGTGGGTCTTGGGTCAGAGTCCACTGAAGAACAAGACTCATTGCTGCCCTACACAGCTAACTGGACATCCCTCAGGATTTAGCAAGCCAAGTGGATGGAAACAGATGGAAAAACTGTGTGTGCTGGTTTTGTCTCTGAACTCCATATGACTGTGGTCTTGGTGACACAAAGGGGTGAAGTGCTTTGCAAGCCTTCACAGCTACATGTGGGACATGCTGGCCAGTACAAACCAATCCAATTTAAATCCATTCTTTTTCTTAAAACCATAACTCTGCCAGGATCCCCAAAGTCATGTGGATTAAATTGGTAAAAAACCCACATGTTACACTTCAACAGGAAAATGTTATCTTAGGATCAGTCACTAGATTGACATGCACATCTTGAAGATAGCTAGTCCAGTTTTATTCTTTGGATAAATTCAATTTCTGTTGTCAAAGATCCAGATAGTGTACAAGTAGTAAATAACCTCATATTTGAATTTTACTTTGGAACCAAAGTTTTTCCCATGAAAATGTGGAAAAACTTTCTATATGTGTGTCTAAGTAATTGTCACGTGGTTTGCAACTTGGGAAATTATCATTAAATCAGAATAAAACAAAACAATTTTTTAAAAAACTCAGTGCTTTCTGAAGTCTCAGGTTTGCTTTTGCAGCTCTGGAAAAAGACAATATTCTGTCAGGAGTTTTCAGAAGTTATAAAATTTAAATTTCTGAAATTACAATTTTTTTAAATGCTGAAGTAGCATATCGGTGCAATTTAAATACAATATTTTAAACAAGTGAGTAATATATTAAACCAAATATTTCACTTACCAAACCCCAGATGGCACCAGGAGAGGTAGCTATAATTGTAGCTGCTCTGGGTGTATTGTACATTAAGGCCAACTCACCAAAGCTTCCTCGGTTATCATAGGTTCCAACACACCTCCCAACACCATCACATTTTACATAGATATCATATGTACCTCTGTTAATAAAATATATAAATAAAGTGAGTCCTGTTCTTTTCTAAGCAGCTCTCACTATATTTTTTCATACCATGAATTCCAAAGAGACATGATCTGAAATATACATTCACTTACTTAAATGAGATTAAACACGTTGCACAGACATCTCAATCATACCCATAAATAATAAAAGTAGTTCCTTTTCAAAGGGAAGGACAGGATTATTAGTTTTTAAATTAGCTCAGTTCAAAGATGACTGGATTTGCAGTGATCTATTGATCGTCAGAAATATATTAAAAATGAAGATCAAACTTAGTATCTGTTTCTTATTTTTTTTAAACACTCTAAAAACAAATGTAACAAGTCTTTGCAAAAAATCACCATGATACGATCATTTAAAAAATAATACAAGTTATTAAACATTTAAAGACTTTAGATTAGTAATTTATAATGTAAAAATTAGAGGAGATGCAGAAAAAAGAATAGAAGTATTTGAAAAATTTCAAAAATTTGAAAAAGTAAGATTATGAAACAAAAAGATCACATTTATCTAATATAATGTGGATTTCTTCTCCCCATCATTACATTAGTACCTTTTTGTTTGTTTGTTTTGGGAAAGCAGTAAAATCTGGTGTCTTGTAAAACATGACACAGCCATTGCCATTGATGCTGAGCCATCACTTTGTTCAGTGCTGAATATTTGTATGATACATGTTGATAAATCACATGAATTTAATGCAAAATTCTGGACACTGACTTTATTGAGAAGTGACTTGGATTCACTGCACCAAAAAACCACAGGGCTAACAGAATACAGTGAAGTGCCTGCAGTTTTTGGATAAGAGATGACAAACTGTAGCCTCACAAAACTGAAGAACATTGATTCTTCAGCAAAGAAACCTGACACATTTCTATGATTTTCTGATTGAATATTTCAGTTGGAAGGAACCTACAGCGACCCTCCAGCCCACTGCCTGGCCACTTCAGGGCTGATCAAAACTTAAAGCATGTTATTAAGGGCATTGTCCAAATGCCTCTTCAACACTGATAGGCTTGGCGTTTCCTCTCTAAGAAGCTTGTTCCAGTGTTCTACCACCCTCTCAGTAAAGAAATGCTATCTAAATGTCCAGTCTAAACCTTTCCTGGCTCAGCTTTGAACCTATCACTGAACACCAGGAAGAAGAGGTCAGCACCTCCCTCTGCACTTCCCCTCCTCCGGAAGCTGTAGAGAGGTCAAGGAGGTCAACCCTCAGCCTCCTTTCTCCAAACGAGCCAAGCCCAAAGTCCTTAGCTGCTACTCACAGGACATTTCTTCCACCAGCTCTGTTGCACTCCTCTGGACACATTCAAAAACCTTCACAACCCCAAATTGTGGGGCCCAGAACTGCACACAGTACTCAAGGTGAGGCCACACCAATGCTGAATACAGCAAGCTGATCCCCCCTTGACCAGCTGGTTATACTGATACACACCGACCAAACACCTTTGCATTTCTTCTAGAGTTCTAGCATAATATCCCTTTCAAAAGCTCTCAGAAATCACCGTGTTAGCCTAAAACTAAAGGTACAAATAAGAAAAGTTGTTTTGGCATAGCCAGGCTGGAGCCTATGCCACCTGACTAGTGAAAGATGCCAAAGTAAATGCTCTTCCTAACTCAGCAGTAACCATTATCTAGCATTTTACTTAGTTACCCATTTTTTCCAATCCAGATCTGCAAATAAAGAGTAGTGACTTAAGTACTTGAGGTCTAATAATATTCATATGAATGAGAAAGTCTACAGATAGTATTGAAATGCAGTCAGATTTCAAATATTGAGGTGTAATACTTTTCCCAGGTATGTTTCCTGTTAGATCTCTTTCCACATGAAAAAAACCCAACCCAACAAACCCGCGTTTGGCATGTAGCAATACATAAAGAGGGCAGTGACATATTTCCGTATGAAAAATCTGACTCCTTTCACAAACCACCCTCTGTAGCTCAGAGGAGAGCTGTATTGGTTCACAGAATCACAGAAGCATCATGGTTGGAAAGGACCTCTGAGATCATTGAGTCCATCCACACACACAAAAAAAACCCTACAAGCTTGGCCACTAGAACATGCCTCGCATGCTCTTTTTTCCTTCTCCCATATTAGAGTTAAATACAAGTATGTAGAAAAATTAATATTTTTCAATGGACTTTTGCAAAATACTTTGGCTATAAGACACAGAATTCACCTATCAATGACGTAGAAGTTGTCACCATCATCCCCTTGATCAATGACATGTTCTCCTCCTTCAACCAGCTTTTCAAACATCGCATCCAGCACCTGAGACATCTGTTCCTATTTAAAAGGACACAAAGACAAGAAATTATCATCTGTTTTTAATATTTTTACACTTCAAATTAACAGTTCAGCCTCCCTTATACACAGATAAAACTTAGAGACATAAACATGTTTGTGCTACAGAAACAGGTGGATCAATCAGAATGACAGTTATATTTAGTATTCAGAGTAAGCTTTTTCTTCTTCCAGTGTTCAGAGCCCAGCTTCCTTTCTTGTCCCCATGAAGGATAACATAGATCTTGTCTGCAATATAAATTGATCATTAGCATCCTAAGATAGACTGTCACCCTTCACAACTGTGTAACATTATACAGTTCAAAGAAAAAACCTTACTGCAAAAAAAAACCCAAACCACCCACTAAACCCCACCTGATTTTGTCTTTAGAAATATTTCACAGAATTTAAAGTTTCAAAATTATTGCACAGTATTTTGAAAGTCTAAATTATACAATGCCTGCACAATGTTGGGAAGGATGCAACTGTAAAGGTCTGCAATGCTTTGGTTGAGTAAGGAAACTCTGGACTCCTTGGGAAGTAGGAATTTATAGCTGGCTATAAAACTACTTTGTTAATTTGCATGGTATACAAATGTTTAGAGAGAGATGTTAACAGGCTAACAAAATGTCAACTACTGAATTATGATTGTTTAATAGCAAAACGAAATCACTAATTACGTAATTTGTCTTGTTTGGTATAAATCTGCTAAAATTTTACTATTCACATAAAAAAAGCCCAAACACAGCTCATTATGGAATAACAACATGAATCCTAAAAAAATAACTTAATAATTCAAATTTTATTTTAATTTTATTCAGCAATATATCTAAAATTCTGGCAAAACCCAGGAAATTATCCTCTGCTTTTTGAAACTTATTAATTATGTATCATAGCAGAACAAGCAGGTTTTAGTGAAAACCATGGTAAAGGAAATCCTGTGGATTTAGATCCCCACACATTCCAACGGTTCAATTCACAGCATTTCCAGGGGCTGAAAAGTGGCACCTGCCTTTCCAAGCAAGGCCAACCTAAGGCAGTCCTTTAGGGTCTTTCTGCAGCCCATGGACAGAGATAACGACACTAGATAGCTCAGAATCATTATGTAGAGATTCCCTTTTCTTTCCTCTGATGACAGAGATCTGCTGTAACTCACAGTTAGATGCTTAATTTTTAGACAGATAAAGTGAGGTGGAATGAATTCCATCCTTTCCCTGATTAATTTCTTCACTGAAAGCTTTTAAAAATATCCCCAGTACCATGTCTTCCTAGCCTTTTCTTAAAAAAAAAAAAAAAGTAAAATAAGTGCATTTTTACTTCACAGAGTTCGTTGTGTGTGAGCATAAAGAACAACAGAATGGCAACATCCATCCTCAGTACAGCCGATCACGGCAAAACACAGTAAGTCACCAGGTCACCCTACCTGGGACAGCAAGGAATCGTTTGTCCCTAGTACCTTTTTGAGTACAGCCAGCTATGTATTTGCAAAAAGGGGGATCGTTTTACTATTAGTGAATGTGTGCTAGTTCATTTTGGAGAAAGAAAAGTGTGTGTGTGTGCCATGTTACTTCAGTCTTTTCAGTTTTCCCTTAGAGGAACTCCTACAGAATCTGCAAAACTGACCTAATGCCTTTTAGTTGTCTGAAGGGTTTGAAGAAGCCCACTCCCTTCCCTGCTGTACATCTGAATTGGCAAAGGAGGTCCCCAGCCAACAGCCCTTGGCTGCCCTTTGAAAACAAGTAAGAACACGCAGAATGTTCCACGCTTTACGGGGGGTATAGGGTATATGTTATCCTCTAAATGCAAGCAATGCAAGAAAAATGTGTTATGTGGACCCTGATGCTTGGAAATTAAAACTCTCCCAACACATCTTTAAAAAAATATTTTTAAAAAAATAAAGCAGCTCTAGTTTGAAAAAAAAAAAACCAAACATATAGAATGGAAACAGATAGAGGGTTTTTTATGCTAATGTTTGTAAATGTGCTATATGTAATGCTGTGGCAATCATGCAATCCATATGCTAAAGAAGTCTTTCTAACAATTGGACTTTAATGACAGAGTGTGATTTCACAAAACAATTTACTAGGTAAGTGAATAAGCTCACCATAGTTACAGCTGCCTTTACTGTCTCAATCACCTTTGTTGTCAAGGGTGGATTTAACTGCTGGGAAGTGGGGTGCAAAGAAGCATCAGCTCCCTTACTGGCATCAGCCAGAATGATCTATCACCTGAAGTAGGGATGATGTGGTTTTCTTCCCTCTTACTTGGACTGAGACAGTACCTACCCAGGTTTTATACCAGCTTAAATAAACCATGCTAGTAAAGTTCTTTTGCATATTTAAATCAGTCAGAATCAGAGACTACAAGTATAAAGTAAAAACTCAACAGGACCAAAGGAGGGACTCCAGCACAGATTTGGTATAATCTGGGCTGGTTTGCTCTTGGTACAACTGTCAGCACAGCTGGTACAGTGTTAACTATCGCTCCTCCTGACAGACCCTGGTCATGGCTTGGAGGAACGCTAGAGCCAGGGCTTCTTCCCAGTAAAAGTAAAACCACCCTGGTTAGTTGCTTGGTTTGGTGGAGTTAGGAGGAGTGCAAAGTTCAAAAGGGTTTAGCTGTAGGTATGTATGTCACACTGAACTGCATGGCCTCAGGGACAAAGGACATCCTCTGTCTTGTCTGTGGTTGCCAATTACTGAACTGAATAAAGGTGACAAGACTGGAAAATTCCAAAATAATCTACTGCAGTCAGTCAAACTCTGCCTTTGGGCATGCTTCTTAACTTTCTGACAAACAAAATCTGTGTCAATCAAATGACACGTTTTCCTGTAATTAAAGCCTTAAAAATACTGAATTAAGGAAATATGTAGTATGAAGGACATGTGACTATGACTAATAGCTAGTAAAAAAAATAAATTAGCAGTTAAATGCATTCCAGGAATATAAAGTATCAAATCAAAAGTTTAAACTATTTGAAATGTGATTGTTTACATTATATTTATTCAGCAGGTATTCTTAGCTCTTTATTCCCAAAATGTGTATATTAACTCCACAACCTCTCTGGGCAACCTGTTCCAGCATTTGGCTACCTTTACAGTCAAAAGGGCTTTTCTTAAACAGATTTCTTAAACAGTATTTCAATCTGTGTGCCTTGTGTGTTATCCTGTACCACTTGAGAGCAAATCTGGTCAATAGACTGGTGCCTCCATCTGCTGTAGAAAGGCTTTCATGTCTCTTCAGTGGACTCTTGACCCTCTCAAGCTCCTGTTTAATCTGCCTAAAGCTACACAGTCCTTCTGCAGTTCATTCACCTGGCAGTTTAGCACTCTGACTAAAGCACATCTTCCACAGGTGAAGCCACCATTGTCCCCCTGCCTGCCACTTCCAGCAGCCTGAGACGGAGATGGCCACATCCTAGCTATGGATCTGCATTGAAACCTTTAGATATGCCATGGTTGGCTGGTCTGGTTGGTGCTGGGAAGAACTCCCTGTGACCCATCAGCACTGTCACTCCATCAACTCTAGCAGTCCCACACAATGTTGTGCACTGTTTCCAGTTCCTCTTCAAAACCCTATCTGCACAACTACTAACAAACTACTTCCTACTAACAACTACTACAAAGTATTTCCCCACTATTTAAGAAAGGGCATTAAGAACATGGAAAGCACAGCTACATTTGCACAATTAAAAGTATGTAGCTTCTGACAGAGAACCAAGACAATCTTAATCTGGCATTTGACAGGAGCTGGTAAACTTCGACAACTGTTAAATTGGATGCAGTAAGTCCCAATGCTGGTATGTTAGGATTATCTATGCTTTGGGAATTTCCCCAAAAGAAGGATGAGTGTGCTGCTGGAATGCTCACTGGTAGGCAGGAAATCTGAGTTCATTTCCCTTTAAGATCCAAGACATCCCACACAACCAATGCAAGTATCATGTTGCCTTGCACTTCAGTACAATAGCAGTAGCAAGGCTTGCTTTTCTCATATGACTTGTAAAAGTTCTAACGTTCTGACACACAACCGTGAGAGTATTGCATGAACAAAGTGAATCCACAGTTCTTCCCTTGCCCCAAAACAAGTTAAGAAACCATGTTATTGTTTACTCCTACAACCATTTTGCTAAAATGAGATCAAATTAAAACAGCATCCGGTTGGTCAACTTATCCTCACTTTGAGCAACATGAAATATCAACAAATTAATGCTGAGCATGACATTAAGAGGGTAATGAAGTAGAGAGAATACCAAAATAGGAAGAAAAAACCCAACAAAACAGACATTGAAAAAGCCAGCAAAACACAGGCAGAGAAAACATGTGAAGAAAATGAGTTCTTAATCAAGAAGTCAGGGCCTTGGAGAGAATGAGTAAATTGAACAGAATTCATGTCTTGAGCTCTCCACATTTGTTTTTCAGAACAAATCCATGCACGTATACTCCCTTGGAACTCTGGCATAAATGTTAGCAGCACTATTGATCCAATTCAAAATGTTTAGCTCCCTTGTGTGATAACCACTTGTAAACTAATCAAAAGGCATTTATTTCTTCACTAGTAAAGAATCTAATTTATATTTTGAGGTATAATCAATATTTCTGAGTATTAATAATCTTCTCGAGACCTCACCATAACCTTCTTCAATGTAGTTGTATGTTAAGTTAGTATTCTGTCTCTCATATATCATGCACACACCCATCAATCAGGCTCAGTACCACCTTTTATAATTTGGAACTAGCTGCTCCCAGCACGTTAGCTCACTTTTTAGCAGTTTGCTAAAAAACAACAGAAATAATTCAGAGTTGCAAAGAATTTCCCAAAATTATTAAGCTGAAGGCACCTCACATTGGGCAGTTCTTTTGCAGAACACCTTCAATAACTGATTGTAGGCAAGGCAGAGAGAATCTCTGTTGGTTAGACCCAATATAAGCATTAATTTTGCCTTAGGAAAAAAAAGAGAAGATTAAGTCCAGTACCATTTGTTTGGGAACCTATTAGTTTGCAAAGAGTTTTGTAACATCTAGGAGGGCACGGTGTTAACATCTGCAGGCATTCTGGGCTCTCTCTCACATACATGTATTCCTGTTAATTCACTAAAAGTTTTAAGAACACAAAAGCATAATGAATTTCTTTTGTTAGTAGCACTTTTCAAGGAATGCTTTGGCCTTATGTATACGAGTCCACTATTCATAAAATACAGTTGCATTATGCTTTCTTTCATCTTTGAGTCACTCAATTCTAATTGATTAATCAATACTAGTGCTCTCTTATAATAATTCCCCAGGTGTGTGAATGGCTATATGCCCAGAAATTGCACTTGCATATTTGTAAAGACTATGTATAATTTATTATCTTTTAGAAAAGGGTCAAGACCTATTTGAAATATTCTCTAACAAGCATTAGCACAGCAAAGCTCTCCAAAATAAAATTTCCCTGAAAGAGAATAGATGATCCAACATCACTTGTGAATGTTTGCAAAAGAAAGGTTTCAAACTATAAATGCACTAGTGCAGCATAGCCTTGATGGCACCAGTCCCTTCGGCCACCCTGTTACTCTGATAAGAGGTTCATCAGGTTTTTAACTGCTGGCCTATGGGCCATAACAGCAGAGTGTTTGGTTTGGCTGTTGATCAGCCCCAGCAAAGTTTCCTCTTAAAAGAAAAAAACAAAAGAATAACTTCTCTGAACTGCATTGTAAAAAGGAAGTGTTGAAGGCTGCATTGGTTGCTATATGAGGTGCCACGGCTATTCCTCCCAGTAATAAAACGGTTGTTAGGCTGAGCAGAGACAAATTCCAGTAACAGTGACTTGGGGATCATCCTCAGTAATGGCCCAAGGCATCTGCTCATTATCTTGTTTTCTCCTTGCTAGCTTATACAAAATGAAAGTGGAGCGAAAAGAGGGCATGAGGCTTCTGATTCTACTGCCAGAAACCTCCAGTATCAGGAGCACAAAGGTGACGGCGTGGTAGCATGCTCTGGGCACGCGTGTAAGAGCAGGCAGCCTGGCACACCATGGCAATCCTAGGAGCACAGAAGTAATACTAGGATTGCTAGCAATGGTGTGGCAGGCAGTGGAAAAGAACAATAAAAAATACTGTGCCTTAATAGGAAGAGGTTTCCTGGGAGGAAGGTGTAGGTTAGAAGAGGAATGTGTTAATCTAACATAGGCGTGTTTAATAGCGTGGGGAGAGGAAAACAATATCCGAAGGCGTGTTTCTCTTTTTAATTTGCTCATCCACACAGTTCTGTTCCTGGAATTGCTCTTGATTCTTTCCTGATCCAGTTCCCTAAGAAGTAGCCAAAGAGCTCTGCAAAATCCATTTTCTCTCATCTTGTTGTACACGCATGTTTCAATCCATATTCTTCTCTTCAAGTAATTTCCTCAATACTGTTACACAGTAGCTGCACTGATACTGAGTGACAGCATCAGATGGGAAGTGATTGCGCCCAAAAGAAAGGTGAAAAAAATGCTACCATATATATTTTTTAAAATTACTTTTTATTTAAGGGAGTTAACTCAGGAAGAGTTAACACCACATTACTTGACCAGTCACATCCTCATCAATCCACAAAGTTAAAGAAAGTTTCAAGACAATTCAAGTAATTTCACAGACTTTAAGGAATTTATAAAAGCTGGCCTTTAAAACATAGAGTGCTGCTCATGGGATTGTACCAAAGCTGGTGTTCCTTTATACTATGCTATATTTTCAATAGGAGCCAATATGTGAAATATTGATATTTATAAATACTTCTCCATATGTATATCCCTATCTGATATTTAAAGACTGCTCTCAGGTAAATGCAGGCTTAAGACAGCATTGTGCATGTTTAGAAAGTCCTAAATTATCTCAAAGTCTGAAGATTATCTTCTGTCTCTCACTTAGTCTCACATTCAGATGGTTCTGCTGTTTTTCACTTTTTTGTGAAAGCTCCTGTCCGTTCAGATGCACTCTTTAATTAAAATGCTGAGCAGCAATGTAAGTCACCTCCTCACTGCTGCAACTTCTCCTTCCGCTTTCACAATACACCCTTATCTTCTCCTTCCATTCAAATTAAAACCAGTATGTTAGATAAAGTTTTAAGAAAGTATGTACTCCATTTAGCATCATGTACTACAATTCTGATTATGCCCCAGGACATACTGTTATACTGTATTTCAGAGCAGTGCCCTACCTAGGGATGGTGTTTGACACCTTGCTAAAAGGCCAGCAGGGAAAAGCCATTAAGCACTTTACATTCTCTCTTTCCCTCCAACTCGCTGACCTCTGAAGCAGTGTTTTTCACAGACAGATCTGTAGCAGAAAGAAGCTAAAGTTCAATGCAAGAAAAAAACCAAACACAGTAGGGAGTGGGAGATGCTACCAATGTACAGCTTGACTTTTGTTCCAGAGACTTTAGCTTTAGCAGTTGAAGATATCTCTTTCCAAGATGAAGGAGATTTTTTGGCTAATACTCCAGAGAGGGAACTGCAGCAGCTGGCACCACACGCGCTTGTGCTCGAGGTGGAGAGGCAGAGGTGAAGAAAAGAACTGGGGTAGGAATATTTAACTACTGCTACTACAGTGGCAGAGCTCTTGAGTCACTGCCTAGCAGCAGAACAAGGAGGAGTGGGAGAAGTCCCCTGGAGATTACAGATCTTGGTTCCACAGAAAGAGCAAGCCAGACTAAAGAATGCTACATCTTAATACCCATGCTCTGAACCTTGAGGATCAGAGCTCAGCAGCTTTCCAATGCTTGTTATGAGTAATGTTACTATAATTAAAAACTCCTTTACTGAAATTATCTTATTAAACTATTCTATTAAGCTATGCTGCTTGTGAAGAATTTAAAGCAGAAGGAAGTGTTCTTAATCCACTGGACAATCTGAGCAAAGCATAAACGAGACTTGGGAGATCCCAGGAGCGGAATTCAAGGCTTCAGAATGCAGAGTTCCCTAAGGGGAGGAAGATAGCTAAGAAGTCTTCTGCTAAACACCTGGAACTGTGTCTACTATTAGCAATTACAACTGATTGAGACACAAAGAGAAAAAATGTAGTTCAAAACAAAGGAATATGGTATTGAGACAGCAGCACAATTCTCAGATCTCCACAAACAGGGGAAGTGATCCCTCAGTATCCCTTGGAAGAGTTAAATCATGTACCCACACTGAACAGTTTAATGCTACATGTCTACACAATATTACAAGACAGTTGATAGGAACCAAATAGATCCCTGTCCTGCAGATCAAGTTGTTGATGACTATTTAGACAGAAAATTTAGATCTTGATGGAAAGCAAAATGGATCTCATTCACAGGATTGATACTATTCGCAGATACTACTAAGAAACTGTAAAGCAGCCCCAATCAGGAAAGCAGTAGCTCAAAATTGACATCACAGCAGATTCTAGGAGCACACAATAATCCATTGGGTCACAGGGCTTATAAGAGAAATGCTCACACTAACCAAGAAGGGTCTGCCCAAATGTCATTGGCAGGTGAATGTAATGACATTTCAGCCAAGTGGAAGCCAGAACACAGCAATGACAAGGAAAAGAAAGAAATGAAATAAATAAATAAAGTGATTTTGCATCCAGAGCAGATGCCCACAAACCACTTTGTGTCCCTGAAGGTATGCAGAAAAATCATTCAGGAGTGGAAAAGGCAACTGTCTGGGTGACTTTAGCTTGATTCGGTATAGTGAAACAGCTAAATAACTACCCATTGAACAGACTGCATGAGGGAGTTAGAAAAGCTGTGTCAGGATCCCTAATGTCCCAAGAATGCACACATATTAGCACCTAAATTGAGATCTTGACACCTTCCTACAGCTCTGACTCCAGGGTTCTGCAAAGCTGTGGGTCTGGCTCGCTGCTCCTCAGGGCCTCTCTGGGAACAGGAACCTGGGGTCAGGGCTCAGCCTTTGTGTGGATAAAAGTAGGAGGTGGAAATCTGCAGCGTGAATTAACCTACGTTCCCTGTGACAGCACCTGGCTTCCAAACAGAGCTGCAGGCTGGTCTTTCTATTAGCTCCCTCTTGAATCAAACTTTTTGTTCTCGTGCTTAAAACTCTACGTAATTACTTCCCTTTCCCCCGTTCTCCCTGCCCTGACAGCACTGAATCAGTTCTTTTGAGAAAGCATTTGGTGTGTTGTGAGTCATCCCAACCTCAGCATGCATGTTTCGATTGATACACTCGCCTTTCCCCTCAAACAACCCTGCGCTTTTGTGTGGCATCACCACCTTTGTCTGATCCAGATCACTCATTCACTGCCTTTACGCTTTCTTAAAAGCCCGTAATTGTTTTTATAGGCAATAGAAGGAAATTTTCTGCACAGAAAAAAAAAAAAAGGATCTGTATTAAATGAAATAAAAGCATAACCACACCACTATTGCCTTTCTCTTTCCCTGTATTTCATGACTTGCCTGTTCAATTAAATCTACAGCTACACTGTAGGCTTTGGGGGTAATTTTAGCTTTTGTTGAAGCACAATTTCAGATGATAAAAAGTAACTAGTAGAAACAACTGAAACATTCCAGTTAACTGAGGAGTTTCTATACATTAATGTACAGCAAGAAGATTTAAAATAGGAAAATACAACACTTTACAATCATATCAATGTGTACATTCATATTAATGTACTTCAAAGCTATCATTCGTGGTTGTGAACAAAAGGCTCTCTCTATATGTGAAGTATCAGTTAAAAAAATGGCATTTCTGGAGTTTATGAAACAGTCAAGAAAGCATACATAAGAGCTTACAAAACCAAATTATAAACTTCTATTAAAAATGTTCAAGAGAATTACTTCAAAATTCATTCCAAAGAATCTCTTACCGGATCTAGGTTCTTAAAAAGAAGAATGTCCTTGCACGCCTCCTGCAGTCTGTTTCTTTGATCATCTGTTTTAGGGTGAATAATCTGAGGGACATAATGGAAAAACCCTTAAAGTGGTTATCAAATAGCAGCACTAGCTGAAGGATTGAGCTAATTCAGCTAAGCATTTTACACAATATTTTGGCCATGCTTCATAACACTTCCATTTCAAAACCTTCAGGATTTGAATAAACACTCAGGATAACATTCTATCACCATAGTATTACCAAATGAAGCACTGCTGTAATTAAGCCAGCAAGATCTTTACATTTGTAGAATCCAGCTCATTTCTGCAAGGCATCCTGGATACCTTTATGTCAACTACTGCTGCATAGACACTAGTCTCTAATCATATTTGGAGCATGCATGTTTTCTAAAAAGCACCACTGTTACATTTAGCTATTTGCCATGACTACCTCCCCCCAAAAATTTGTGAAATAGTATCTGTGTGAAATCTGTATCAGAAGTTTCACAGAGCAGACAATGCACGTGACACTATACAAGTGAGACAGAGTTTTAATAAATTACTGATGTCTGGCTAATGTGAATATCAACCACATTGTTCATTTCACTCGTATTCTTCAGGATGGATGCTTGGTTTCAAAGCTGTGATGCAAAAGGATAACCTTTTTGATAGTTTCACAAGCCAGAAATACCAACATTTAAACTTGTCTTAGAAGTCACACTTACGCTATTTCACACTAAAAGCTAAGTTATGCTTTTAAAAGTATGACATAAGTGAAAGCAAACAATAGAGTTCATTAGCTATTGCGCTGTACATCTGAGAATCTTAGTGATTTTATAATTAACCTTTTTTTTCTGCCTTATGAAGAATACTAGAATAATGAAGAAACTACCGCAAGATTATCAGGACAAAAAACAAGTACTTTTAGGAACAGCTGCTCTTTGGGAAACGTAATTGCACAAAAATATTTCCTTAACAGACCCTGATTCAAAGGTGTGGTAAGTTAGAATAATTACATCAGGTCCTACACGGGTGACTATTACAGAGTTTTTAAAAAAATGTTCCTTTAACATGAAAACTCCCATGATTATTAAAACATATTATAGTAAGGATGTCTTGGTAAGGAATAGTAATGCTGCTTACATTTTTATTCCTAAATTTAACGCCTAAGAACTGAAAAAAAGAAGTATTTGGCTCAAAGTATTAAATACCCTAGATTCTGTGTCGTCCTCTTCCTCATCAGGATTGTAAGCTTCTGCACACACTAAAATACAAAGAAAAAAGTATAATCTTAATTCAAAGTACAATACTGGTTGATAAGATTTACAGAACAGATTTACAGACCATTGTGTAGTAATACAGCACAGTAATGTAACACACTCCATAGAGAATCACAGAAGATACTGCTGATAGGGTCCACAGCAGGTCATCTCCAAACTGCCTCTGAAAAAAAGCTACATTTCTACCATCTTCGGACATGTTTTTTTCTGTGTTTTAGAAGATGCCTAATACACTTATAAACTTCTCACCTAACCTGTTCTAAGTGATCTTACTTTACTATCATTTTTTTTAATGATGTCTAAACTAATTCTTTCTTGTTAGAATTTGAGCTACCCACGCCGGATGCAGAGATCAGATCATTCCCTTCATCTGTGTATGTTCAACATGGGTTGGGGGTTTTTGTTGGTTTGTTGCTTGTTTGTTTTGGAGGGTTTGAGGTTTGCATGTTGTTATTTGTTTTTCTTCATACTTGAAACTTTCTCTCTTCTACCCATCTTTTACATTTTAGGGTAAGTAATTCTGGTTCTTTAATTTTTTCCTTAGAAGTTGTGTTTTTCAGTTTTCTAACTATCCTATTTCCATTTTCTGAACTCTCTTCAATTAGCCCAACTCTTTATTGAAGTGTGATGCCCAAAACTGGACCTGGTATTTGAGCTGAGCAGAGCACTGGCTACAATAAATTAATTACTCCATATATTTTGCAGGGTACATCTTTTTCATCCAACCATACCTATTTCCCAATAGCTTGATTATATTTGCTCATGTAATATTCATTTCTCATGGATTGTCTTCAAAACCCACTGCTTAACCAGCTGTGTCCTGTACACGCTCTTCTGCCTGACTTACACCTATCAAATATTACCTTACTCCCTAAGCCATTTCTCCCATGTGTCAAGATAATTTTCAATTCTAATCCTGTTCTCCGGCATCCTTCCAATCCATTCTCAATTTTGAAACAACTGCAAATTTAAGAAGCGTCCTCTCTAATAAATAACCCAGATTATTACAAAAAAAACCACCAAACAACCCAATAGAACAGTGTCTAAAATAAACTCTAGTGGAATACACACATGGTAGTGAAACAGCAGCATCTGTTTATCCAACCTGTTTTGCAGCTTACATTAAGACACTGCTTGGTGTTCCCCAGATGTTTATAGGGGAATCCTGTGAGGTGGCATTCAGAAGCTTCTGCAAGTGTAAACAAGGGACATCTCCTTTTGCTCTATCCAGAAGTTTTACTCTCTTGTTACAGGGCATTAGATAGTTCCATCATACCCATGCTGATTGCTGTTTGTTGCTTTCCTCCAGGCACTTAGAAAATGTTTGAATATTTGTCTGTAATTTCTCTAGAAACAAAAATTGTTTGTAAATCTCTGACAGGCCTCTTCCCTCTGTGGCTCACCTACCTTTTCAAGGATCAGTTTTTCTATTTTGCTGGACTTTTTTCACACTCTCACTTCTCTCCTTCAGACTTTCAATAGTAATTGCTAAAAGAGCTGAGACCAATTTAGCCAATTCTTCCAGTTTCCACGTACAGTGTGTCTCAGGCACAGCTAACCTGGGAACACCTAATCATTAAGTACTCTCAGATTTGTCCTTTCTCTATTCTTGGCTGTTTTCTAAATGCTCTTAATACCACTAGTGAAGACCGTTGTGCTTCTGTTAAGCGGTAAGGCAACACTTTCCTGGAACATGCTCTTACCAGAAATATACTTCCAGAACATTTCCTCTTACTACCCATGCTCTTTCCCTGTACACAGTCTTTTCTTGCTTACACTTTCTGGCCTCAATTTCATTGATGACTTTTTCTTCTCTACATCTTTTGCTATTCTTTTGCACTTGTTCTGAATAATCCAAACTAGCTTTACTATTCTACATGGCTCCTTCTTGTGCTTGATATAAGGTGCTTATATTTTAGAAAAAATTCTTGTACTATGCATTTTGTCCTTCTCCTGTGCTTTCTCATTTTGCATTTTTAATCTTTACAGTTTGTCTTTGTAGAACAACCAATTCCTTTAACTTCTTTTCTACTGACTTATTTCTAAAGAGATTATGCCCACAGTCCTCTTATATCCCCGTTGTTCTGATTCTTTTACTTAACATCTCTCCCTTCCTGAAATCTGTGAGCTCTGTCATCCTCGTGTAATTCTCACCCAAGCTGCCTTTTGCCTCCCTAGTCTCAAACAGTTTCTTCCTTAGAGTTGGTTTCAAATAGAATAGCTTCCCCTTCAACTGATTTTCTTCCCATATCACAATTGGGCCTTAAGTGCACTGGAAAACACGTTGGGCAGTTGGTATTCTCCTTTACTGGTTTTCAACAGATAACTGATTAATTAAAATCTCCCATCATCATCATCACCTACTCTGCCAGTAAAAATCCCCCCCTCCTGATCTGTTTGGTGGTCTGTGCAATACCTCCACAACAATGGGGCCCACAAGATCTTCCCCTTTTAGTATGACTCACGGACCATCAGTATGTTCACCTCCCTTTACACCTGGGTCATAGCACAAGTGTCTGAACTTGATAAACAGCAGCAACAGCCTCTTCCTCCTCCGTGTCCTCCCACCAATCTTTGCTATACTACTTCGGTCACTCTATTGCTCATGGATTAAGATTTCAGGTCCTCTTGTTTACTCCCCATATTTCCTCTGTTACTCCCCATGTTTCCTTTGATAATATTATCAACAACTTCTAAAGTAGT